>NW_004624786.1:11892989-11961451 GCF_000247695.1 Heterocephalus glaber | reverse complement strand
GTGTATGATCTTCTTGATGACCCTCTGTATTCTGTTTGCCAGTATCTTGTTGAGGATTTTTGCATCTATGTTAACTAGGGAGATTGGCCTATAGTTCTCTTTTTGGGTTGTGTCTTTCCCTGGTTTCGGAATCAAAGTAACGCTTGCTTCCAGGAATGAATTTGGAAGCCTTGCTTCCCTTTCAATTTCCTTGATGAGTTTAAAGAGTAATGGCATTAGTTCTTCTTTAAATGAGACCACATTTTTAATCACTTTTATAAATGCATGCTGTTCTTTGTCCCTTCTTGGAGATTTTAAATACGTTGAGGATAAGGACCAAAGCTTACACAAGGCTTTAATGAATGAATATCATTGAATATTTTTGTGTGTTCACCCAGCACAGAGTTAAGTATATGGTGGGCAACTCTTTTTGGGGTAAGGGGTACCGGGTATCGGATCTTTGCGCTTGTGCAGCAGGCGGCGAAACCACTGAGCTAAATCCCTGGCCCATGGTGGGCAACTTTGTGACTCAGATTTTTGTTGATCTAAAGATTGACCAGTGCAGGATATTATAGACCATGCTTTGACCTAAACAGATCTGGGAACATGCGGTCAGGTGTTTAACACACAAAAGCTGCCTCCCTGCCCCGTATCAAGTCTGGGGGTTCTGTTGGATAGCTCTCTGCAAATCATGACTCAGATTCAGGCTGTTTCCGTCTTGGGCCTCCATGTTCCCCATGGCAGAGCAGAGAGATGTGGAGAACTTTCGCCCCCTCATACGCTTTGGCCTGGACGTTTCTAACATCCAGCCCATTGGCCCTCACTAGTCACGTGGCTCCAACCTAACTGTGAGGGAGGTTGGGACTGTAATGTTTCTCTGCCCAAGAAGGAATTGAAATGGGACAGGCTGAAGCATTGGCTGTGTCTACCTCATTGATTATTTTTTGTAATTTGATAAAAAGATAAGTAACTTTGAGCCAACAAAGATTAGAACCAGAAGTTAATAGAGGTGCACAAGGAGGGTTGAGGAATTGGATTTGTTCATTATTTATAATGCCAATTCTAGAGAGTTGACCAGGTAAGGGAAACATAAAAACAAAAATCACTAAACAACAACAACAAAAAATCATAAAGTAAAATTAGTGCAAACAGGTATGTAGATGTCTTATGAGGACTAGTAGGGAAGGTTGTTTCTAAGCAGTGGGAGGAGGACTAAGTAAGGGTGTAAATAAAGAAGATGGGCTTTATTCTGTCCACTGTAGCCAACATTTGTCAAGTGGGTGCCTGGGTTTAGCTCCTCTGGTCTTGCAGTTAGGATACCCTCAGCTACATGCAACAGATACTACTATACAAAATGGTGGAAATAAAGAAAACATCTCATGTTATAAGTTCCAAGTTAGAGAAGTGGAAAGGTTGATTAATTTAGCCCAGTGATGCCATCCTTGATCTGGGAGTCTTTGGTATCTCTCTCTCTTTTGCCTTCCTCAGGCTGTTGGCTTTCTCTTTAGACTGACTTCTCTCATAGTCTCAGAATAGCTACACCAGCTTCCAGCCACACACCAAGTGCAACAATAGGAAAGAAAGTCGATATTTTGCAAAAGTAATATATTCATATGGCTAAGAAAACTAAAAAACATTTCACAGGATTCAGTGAAGACTTTTCCATTATGTTCCCCCTACTCAACAAAGTAATTATTGTTAATAATTTTTTGGCATTTCCTTCTAGAATTCTCTTAAGCATATACCAACAAATATGAATAGTTTTTTGTTTTCCTTCATCTTTCATACAAGTAATACCATATTATACCTACCATGTACAACATGTCACTTGATCAAGTGTGTGGGAGATTTTTTTCTCATTCAGGACATAAGCTTTTGTGACAGTGTTTAGAGCCTTAGAATATTTCATTGTGTGCATGTGCACATTAGGTTAATTTAACCTAGTCTATTTATAGATATGTGTATTTTCAGTCTTTTTCTGTTATAAAATATAACAGTGAAATATTTGAAGCATAAGAGATTTCACATGTATGAAAGTATCTGTCTCAGAAATAGGATGGCCGGGTCTAAGATATATGTATTTACAGTTTCAATAGGATTTGGCAGATTGCCCTCCAGAGGGCTAGAAGTTTTAGACTTGTGCCAGCAATTGATGTGAGAGCCTATTTCCCTGTAGTCTTCCCCAAGGAGAGTTATTAAACTTTTGTATCTTACTTCAAACTAATATATACAGATAGTTTCATCACATTAATAATAGCTTAGTAAAGTTTCATGTAAGTTTTGTAGATAATTATAGTGAACTAAGGTTACAAAGTATCCTGTGTTTTTCCTAGTACTTTTGTTTTATAACTATTAAATATTTGATCTATTTGAAATTTAATTCATAAAGAGTACGATCTCACTGTACCCTGCCTGGTACCGTATTTTTGCATGTGACTACATTTTTTATTGAGGTGCTCATCATCTCATTGTCAAATTTGAGATGCTGGCTTTGTTTTACATGTTCCTATGGAGTAGCTGTGGTCTTAATGATGTTCTCCCCTGGTGGTTCTCTGTACTTGTGCTAGCACTACATTCTTTTTTTTTTTTTTTTTTAGTACCAACCAGGGATTGAACTCAGGTCACATTCTTTTAAATACTGAGATTTTTAATTTTAATATGTGATAGGGCTGGTATCCTGTCTTCCGTCTTAATTTTAGGGATTTTGCTTTTTTTTTCATGAACTCTATACTGAGCTAACCTGATCCTGAAAAGGGGGAAACAGTTCCTTCTTTCCCTCCTTATAGTGTTTTTTTAATTAAGTTTAATAGATTTCTGGTTAAATTTATTTCTGGTTATTCTTTTTAGTTGCTGCTTTAAATTCGGTTTTTTATTCCACCATGCTTTTCAATTGTTTGTATAAAAGTTTTTGATACTTGATATCTGCTATTAATACTATGGTCACTTTCTTAATTCTGATTGTTTTTAGTAGTTTTTCTTTTGATTCTCTTATTTTCTCCAGGAGGGTGTGTGTGTGTGTAAGGTACTTCCTGGAAGCTTCCTAATTGACTTTGACCTATAATAGAAATAGATGAGTTTGTATCACATGACCATGTTATACCAGAAACTGAGAGCATAGGGCTGCTCTGGTCACCTTCTTTTTAGACAAGCTGCATCTCCAGAACTGAAGATGAGAATGGAATCATGTTCTCTGGGTGGTGGAGTTGACTGAAGTTGAGATTCTGAAAACGGGATGAAGAGATGGAAAGATGTTGGCTGGGCAAACCGCAGTGGCTGCCTCGGCTCCTCTCCACAGTTCCCTTAGCATCAACACTCTCATTTTGAAGTTCCTTGAGGAACCAGAGACTTAATTCTTTAATTCAGTAAGAATCTTTATCTCAGAACGCAGTGATCCTCAAACCATTCCATGAAAAAGAAAGGGAAGGAACACTCCCAAGCTCATTCTATGAGGACAACATCACCCTAATACCTAAACTGGGCAAGGACACAACAAAAAAACTATGGATCAATATACTTGATGCAAAAATCCTTAATAAAATATTCACAAACCAATTCAACAATACATTAAAAAGATCACACAGCATGATCGAGTTGGTTTCATTCCAGGGATGCAAGGATGGTTCAACATATGCAAATCAGTAAATGTAATACACTACATAAATAGAACCTAACATAAAAATGACCTTCAAAACTGATGTAGAAAAAGCCAATAAAATTCTACATCCCTTCATGATAATAGCCCTAGAGAAACTTGACAAATCCATAGCCAGCATCATTCTGTGGTTTTGTGTGTGTAGTTTTGTGGGAGTTTTTGTTTTGTTTTGTTTTGTTTTGTTTTGTTTGAGACAGGGTTGTGCTATGTAGTTCAGGCTGGCCTTGAACTCACTGTGTAAGCCAGGCTGGCTTCAAACTTGCAGCAATCCTCCTGCCTCAGCCTTACAAGTGGCCAGCATCATTCTGAAAGGAAAAACAGAAAACATTTCCTCTCAAATCAGGAATGAGGCAAGGATTCCCACTCTCACCACTCTTATTCAATATAGATTTTGAAACTTTAGCTAGAGGAATTACACAAGAGAAAAAAATAAAAAGGATACAAATAGGAGAAGAAGAAATTTAAAACTTTACCAAAAGACTTTTAGTTGATAGATTCAACTCTTTAAGTATAGATGATGATTCATCTAAGTATGTTATGTGCATGTATGAGTCTGCCAAAATGAAATGCATTCATCTGTATAACCAATAAAACAAGAGATAGGAGCAAAGAGCCTTCATCTCCTGCTATGGCTGTTCCTGAAATCCCAGAGAAGTAGTAGCTAGCTCACTGCCCTTTTAGGTTGTTTTGTTTAGGTTCAAGTGCAACCTGGATCATTGCTTTTAATCTCCAATTCACCTTTTAAAGAAGCTGTGATATTTACACCTACCACTTGTCTTCCTGAAGAGGCAGAGAAGTACTTTGAAAGTACAACCTAGTTTTGGGGTGTTTTTTGCAGTACCAGGGATCAAACTCAGGACCTTGCACTTGTGAGGCAGTGGTGGCACCACTGAGCTAAATCCCCAGGTACAACCTAGTTTTAACAGTGTTGTGTTTATACAGATTCATAGAGCTGGTTTCTTCTGCAATCTTATGCTTTGTATGTTAATTCTTATTTAATTTTATTTTAAGAAGTAACAGCTTCTGACCTTGTCTCCACAATCTGGAGAAAGGTTACTGATTAATTTGGTGCAAGAACCGATAGTATAAGGAGTAGTATTTGAGTAGGGCCTGACCTGAAAAATCTGATGTGTATATGGTCTTGTTTTCTATGTAAACCAGTGGTCTGATACTAGCCTTAGTGTGTACGGTGACCATGTTTTTTGGGGGAGAGGAACTGGATATGTCTCATGACAAAGTATTTTTTGACTCTTAGATTTCTCCCACATTCCCCATTGCTGGAGAGCAAACCTGAGGCCCTCCATATGTTAGGCAGGTGCTCTCTTTCGGAACTACATCCTCATCCTATGACGCTTACTGATGGAAGGACCAGTTTAGTTGAGGTTGTCAAGTCAAAAAAGTTTATACTTTGAGATGTTGCAGAGGTTTATGGGAGCTAGTAGATTGGTTTTGAAGAATACTTTAAAATATGAATTTATTTTAAAAGTTCTGCATTATGTGGTAAAAAAAATCAAAGTGTAGAAAGGGTAATCAGTGAAAATCAAGGCTCCCTCCCATTTCTGACCTGCAGTTAGTTTCCCATTTCCTCCCTGGAGGCAGCCACTTTTTTTTTTTGTACTGGGAATTGAACTTAGGACCTTGAACTTGCCAGGCAGACACAGTGCCACTGAGCTAAAATCCCCAGCCCAGAGGCAGCCACTTTTAACAGTCATTTGTGTATCCTTTCAGAAAGATTCTACACAAGTACAATGACACACACACTTTCAGTCTCCCACCTTTTTATTTTTTAAGATGAGTTGTTGTGTAACATACATGATTTCCTGTGCATTATCTATTTTGCTGGGCAGTATATCTTGGGAGATTATGAAGTGAAATGTTTAAAGTATTTCTCATAAACATCTTGCAACTGTTTCAGAAATTGGCAAAGTAGCCGTGAAGCGTTTAGGTTATATTTATAAGAGTGGTTGTTGGTTGGAGAGATCTGTAGTCATTTATTATGGATTTTTTTCTATGAGATAGACAAGAGCTTACTCTCGTAAGGCTGACTTCCAGAGATACTAGCTATAAGGAGAGATTATCCATTTGGATGATTGATCAAGCAAATGAAACCAAAGACCCTTAGTTCTGAACGAATATTAGTCATTGCAACTCCGTGTCATTGATCAAGTCAGCAGAGGTATCCAGCTGTTACCAGGGGGGCTGTAAGAAAACATGGTCTGTCCAAAAGTGGGAGCAGCAGCCATGGAGGTTTTTCTACTCTGAAGGTTTTTTAAGCCAGGCAACAAAGAAATATTCAGTGACAGAAATTTCAAAAGATTCTGTTTGCTGTAGTACTTAAAATAACATGAAATATATGGAATAGGTCAAATGAGACCTCTACACTGAAAGCCATGAAGCTTATTTCACCTGATTGATCACAAATTTGACACTGAGTACAGTGGAGAAGAGATAGTCCTTTCAATAAGTGGTGTTAACTGGATGTTTATATGGGAAAAAAAATGAATCTTGGCCTCTGCTATCACCCTACATTAAAAAAATCAATTCCAGAAAGATTGTAGAGCTAATGTGAAAGGTCAAACGAGTACATTTGGAAGAAAACATAGGAGAATGTCTTGATGACCTTGGGTTAGGCAAAGATTCCTTAAAACAGATTTCCACAGGCACCATACACACAGGAGGAGTTGGGCTTCTTTAAAATTAGAATTTCTAGGGCTGGGGATTTAGCTCAGTGGTTTCGCCACTTGCTGCACAGCTCAAGGACCTGAGTTCGATCCCCGGTACCAAAAAAAAAAAATTAGAATTTCTGTTTGCCAGGATTACCACAGAGAGTAAGGAGGAGCTGCAGAATGTGTAAGTCTGACACCAAAGTGTATCCAGTATAGGCGAAGAACCCATCCCATCGAGGCCTAATCGCCCTCCTCTGTGAGCACGAAGGAGAAAGGCTGCACTCAGAGGGGATGGCATACTGCAGGTCCTAGGGAAAAGTTAAGACAGCTGAGATCAAGTTGTTTACCTGAGCATGTACTGATGGATATTGGAAAGCAGATGAATCTTGTGTTACTTTGATGGCTTGTAGCCGGGTTTGGGTGAATAAAGGCAAGATGAGCCAGATGCTGGGCATTATCTGTCCCTGTCCCCCCGACCCCTGGGTCTGGAAGAACAAGTGATGCCTGGGTGGGGGAAACTCGGAGGAGTGGCCTGGCTCCCCATGGGGGAGGGAGGGACCTGAGACTGGTGGCAAAGGCCAGCCAGGTGGGTTGGCTACACCCTCTAAGCCAACCCTATAACAAGCAGACAACTTGTTAGAAAAAGGCACAGAACTTGAATGTGGGTTTTGTAAAAGAGATGGCCAGTGCTAATGGAACATGAAAAGCGGTTCAACTTCACTAGTCATCAGGAAATTATGAACTTAAACCATGGTATCATACCATTATACCTAGAGTCTAAAAAAAATGATAGGTCAAGTGTTGCTGTGATGAGAAGCAATTGTATTTCTCATAGACTACTGGTACATTTTAGTCTCTTTAGAAAACCATTTATATTTAGTACAACTGTACTACAGACACATATAAGAATGTTGATAGCAGTGCTTTTTTTTTTTGAGGCAGGGTCTCACTGTGTAGTTCAGGCTGGCCTTGAACTAAGTGATCCTCCTGCCTCAGCCTCCCAAGTGCTGGGATTACAGGCATGCACCACCACACCAGCTAGCAGTGCTGTTCTTAATAATCCGTCCTGGGAACAATCCATTGACCTCTGTAGTATTATGGCTAAATTCACAATATCAGATTCCTACAGTGATACCGCACGGCAAATGAGATTGAACAGTCTACATGCTATACTATCTGTGGGGCTCACAAACAACCTGTTGAAAATGTACAGAGCAAAATAAAGGATAGATAATAGGAAGTAGACAGATCTTTTTCAAATGGGAAGGGGAATAAGAGAGAGCGGTAGGGAATAAAGGGTAAAAAGATTTAAAAAAGAGAATGGAAGAAAAAAATGGAAATAGAGCTTTTTCCAATGGGAAGGGAGCTGGGTATAGTGGTGCACGTCTGTAATCCCATCACTAAGGAGGCTGAGGCAGGAGGATCGCAACAAGTTCAAGGCCAGGCTGGGTTACATAGTGAGACCCTGTCTCCAAAAACAGAAAAAAAAAATTCAAATGGAAAGGGGGATCAGGAGTTGAAGTAGGGAGAGATGGGAGGGGAAGAGGACCAAAAATGTGTTGTGTGCATGTATAAACTTCCCACGATAAGTGTAATTGTGTATTATAAACATGAACTAATAAAAATACATAATAAAGAAAAGGAGTATATACTGTATGATGCCATCTATAAAGGTCACCTTTATAATATTATGGAGGCAGTTCCCTTTGGGGGAGCAGTGAATAGGAGGAGGGCCAGGGGTTCCTCGTGCTAGTAATTATCTGCTAGTTGCCCTGGGTAGTGGTTAGCTGGGGTTACTTGCTATGTGAATTATCTTTGGGCCAAATGACTTTTCTTTTTCTATGTTCCACTTGAATTAAAAATATTTATGCACCTATCTGTACTTGTACTTTGTACTTACATGTATACAAACATGTGTTCTACATGTATCTAAGTATGTTATGATGTATGTATGTTTAATGTGTGTACAAATATGTGCATACATACATTTATGAACTACCTGAATATATAAATTATATGTAAATATATGTATATAGCCATATGTACTTGTCTGTATACACCTGTCTGTATCCACCTGTACACACTTCCCTGTATATTCCTCCATACACTTTTCATGTGTGTACACAACTCTAAGAGCTATACCTGAACTGACCACAAGATGGGGCTATGAGTCAATAGAAGAGGAAATTTAACTCTGCTTCCTAGTTGCTAGATGTTGGAGTTGGGGTTTTCTTCCTGTAAAGCAGGGAGAGGATGTTAAGACTCCTGATGCTTCCAGAATTTAGGAGAGGAATTATATGATCTTCCAGCTCTCTTTAATTTTTACTTCCCCTGTGTAACTAATTGCAAACGTCATTTTTATATGTCTTCTTTCATAACTGCCGGCAGTGCCCTTCCCCAGTCTGTTCATCCCTGTTTCTCCTTCATCTTCCTTTCTTTTATAAAACTTTCATATCTTTTTCTCCTGTTGCTCTTTCCCCATGGAAAAATATACTTGATTTTGGCATTTTTTGATTTTAGTTTTTGTTTTCTATTCTTGATTTTAAATTGAGTTGTACTCTTAATACATCTTCTAATAGTTTCCACATGAATTGTCATTTACTTACTAAAACTTATTTTTAACTGAGACATAAAACATAAAGTTGTGTCACTTACTTTTGTGGTTCTTAGTTCCCTATTATCATCCATCCTCCTGCCCACTCCTTGTGTGTCTATCTCATGAGGAAAGGACTCTTCCTTAATTGGATTTGAAATAAATGGTCAACATGATCCATGCTCATTGTAATAAGTCAAAGCATACTTTTGTGTAAGCACAGTTAATGTTCTCTCCCTTTCCTTTTTTCATGGCCATTCTCCTACAGTAACTACTACTAAATCGGGAGGGTTTCCTTGCTCTTATTAGTGCTTATTCAAATGTTTACAAATATGTTGACATAGTGTGAGTTTTCCTTTCTAATTTTAAAGAACAGAATTGTATTATATGTATTTCTTTATAATTTTTTCATTTAAATTTGGAAATTCCTTCAAATTGATTTGACAGATACTTTTTTTTAAATTCTTTTATTGGTACATTTTCAGTACACAACACAATTACATTTCTCATTGGGAATTGTACCTTTACATAATGCATCTTCGTTCTTATTTTTTCCCCATTCCTAGCCCTCCCTTCACCCCCTCCACCCTTCCCTATTTACAAAGACTTTATTTCCATTTTTTCCATTTCTCAGCATTTTTCCTTTCCCTTCTTTCCTTTCCCCTGCCCCTCCCACTACCCCTACCCCTTTGGACCTTTTCTTCCTATTTTGCATTATCGATTATTCATTCTAATCATTGGTACATTTTAGGTATACAATATAAAGACATTCATCATTGGAAATTTGCACCTTTACATAATCTCTCTTGGTTCTTATTTTTCACTGTTGCCCAGCCCTCCCTTCAACCCCTCCATTCCTCCCTATTTACCAAGATTTTGTTCCTATTTTTCCATTTTCTCATATTAATCCCATTCCCTTCTATCCTTTCCTCTAGCCCTCCCACTTCCTTCCCCTTTGCCCCTTTTCTTCCTATTTCACATTACCTATTATACATTTTAGTCCTTATTTACACTTTCAGTTTCTCACACCAGAGAAACTATTCGGTATTTATACATGTGTGTCCTATTTATTTCACTTAAGAGTATCGCCTCAATGTGCATCCACTTAGCTATAAATGTCTCTAATTTCTCATTTTGACAGATACTTTTCAATGGCTAGTATTCTCCAAATTCCATATGGAGTCACTTGATGGATGTCAAGTTGTTTTGTTTGTAGCCATGATGCAAGATGCTGTGTTAAATGTCCACAAGGACTGTGATCTCTTTCAGTAGGACAGAGTCCTCATGGTAGGGGGACTGTGACAAAAGGTATAGGTGTTCAAAATTGAGCAGCAACTGAACTGAGGATGTGGCGTGAGGATAGAGTGCCCTAGCATTGGAAAAGCCCTAGGTTCAATCTCCATTACCACAAAAAATGATAAAAAGATTTAACAAGGACTGTCCTGTTTGTTTCTTAGGAATTTCGGTACTCCACATTCCTTGAGCGGGGTGTGGCAGAGCCCACTTGCTCACCTTAGCTGTCAGTGGGTGTCACACATTGTGACAAGTTTTGATTAGTCCATGGGTAAAATATGATATCTGATTTGAATTTTAACTTCTTAAGTCCTGTGACTTTGGATATGAAAAATAAAGGGTTTCTTACTCCTGCATGCACTCATTTTAAATAATAAAAGTAATTTGGAAATGGGAAAAAGGAAAGTTCCAGTCCATTAATGAACAAGAAGAAAGAGCAGTTACCTGTCCACATTCTGTTTTAGTTCATCATGTTGATTTTTTGTGGTGGAAAGCTTTCTTGAGACAAGGTCTTGCTGAGCAGCCCAGGTTGGCCTCAAATTCGCAGCAATAGTCCTGCCTCAGCCTCTTGACTGCTGGGATTATTATACTGTGCGCCACCACACCTGGCTCTGTTGATTTTTTTTTTTAAATTGCTTGACATTTCCAACTTGTACTTTTATAAATTATTTAAAGAAATTTTAAAACATTACTTACTTGTTTGCTAAAAATAAGAATTTTCCATTTTTCTCTTCTCCTGTTACGAAGCTCATTAATATACCTCTGTGATTTCACTTGACCTTCATAAATCATCTTCAGCAGTAGCAGAGAAGGGATTACTTTTTGGTTTACAGATGAGGGAACTGAATCTGAGAGAAGTCCTTGTCCCCATGGTGAAGGGCATACCTTGACCTGAGAGGGAACTGGAACTCAAGTCTGTTTATCCTTTGCTGAGTTTCATTTCCCAGTCTTGTCTCTGGATTTTGGTTTCTTACCCTGGTTCCCTTTTAGGACCCCACATCTGTTCATTTCTCACTGGCTTTGAATACCTTGTTACTGTTCTCTTTCATTGCCTCTGTGGACAATATTTTCCTCTGCTGGATGTTCAGGCAGCATATTGCTAACTTTGTATTGTGTGATTGGGTACAAGCAACAAAGGCTCAGTGTTAGGAAACCTTGGTTTGAGTTTTGACTTCATTTTCTGTAAAGTGAAGACTCCTGACTACTCAAATTATTGTGAAGTTCAAACGAGATGAATGTATATGAGTCCCCTTTGTCAGTAGGAAAGTGTGCTGTAAACTTGGATGAATGCTTGACACTTATCTTAGCAGATGGGAAGACAGAAATTGCATGCTGTTTGGTGAGTTCCTTCTATTTTGCATAAAACAACCAGAAGATAATCTATAATGGTGAGTAATGAAGTGCAGAATTGTGTGGCGTGGGCCCTGAATGGTCTAGATTAGAAAAGGGAGGAATTCATGTGAAGGAGAGGAGACTGAGAGACTGGAAGAATTGAGATGAGAGAACCCTGTGAGAATGAGTGGACTTTGTATACCTGGCATTTTTTCTCATATTGTGTACTTTCTTGACTCCTACTTTTTCTAGAGCGATAGCTTCCATATCCCTCTGCACATTGGCATCCAGCAGGTTGCGTAAAAGTCAATTTGAAGGGCCGGGGATTTAGCTCAGTGGTTCCACCGCCTGCCTCTCAAGCACAAGGACCCAAGTTCGATCCCTGGTGCCAAAAAAAAAAAAGGCAATTTGAGGGAGCTTAACAGACTTTTGGCCCCTGCCCCTAGAGAGAAGGGATGCCATGTTTAAAAGTGTAGACATCCATCTCAATAATTTGCATTTTTAGATATGAACTAGATGAATTAGTGTAATAAAACCAAGGTCATTGAGGTGAAAATGACTGTGGTATAGGCAGTCTTGGCTTTGGTGTATCTTTATATGCATTCATTGGCATCCTTAAACAAATTTGGTTTTTTGTTTGATTGTTTTGTTTTGGTTTTCAGACAGTCTCACTTTGTAGTTCAAGCTGGCCTTGAACTCACTATGTAGCCCAGGCTGGGCTGGAACTCACTGGCAGATTCTCCTGCCTCAGCCTCCTGAGTGCTGGGAATACAGGCGTGTGCCACCATGCCTCGTGAATTTGTATTTTTGTATATCAGTCAACAAACATACATTTTTACTACTGTTGCTGGCACTGCCTGCCAGCTAATGAAATGATTTTGTTATGCTAGACTTGTATCTTTGTCCAAATAACAGTGATAATTTCCACAATTGAGCATTTTATTATACTTCATTTTCAGTTTTATAAAATAAGTCAGAACGGAAGCAAATATTGCTAAATAAGATGAGAAATCGTGTTGAGACAAAGTTGGAAATCATTAGAGATGCCACATTCCTAAGTACGAGTCCAAACTGTTCTCTTCAATTGGACAGTTCATTGGATTTGTCCTTTACCTGGTTGATTGTGAAGAACCAAGTGAAAGAAGGGGAGAGTTGTTATTGAGAGTAGTGTTCAGACGGTCTGGCTCCAGGAACGGAAAAGCTCTCACACTGTGTGAGCATATGGTTGACTTCTGCACGCTGTTTCTAAGCAAGTGTTCAATATGCACCATTTAATAATAAAGCACAGAACTGCCTGCAATAAGTGTTGACCCCTGGATAGTTGTAGTTGAGCTTTAACCATTAACCAGAAGATGGCACTCAGTCACTATTAAGTTGGCAGAGCAGCCAAGGCAGCTCGCATGTGGAATTCTTAGTGTTTTTGTATATTGTTCCTTCTGGAAGCCTCTTCTACTTGTAAGGTACCCATGGCAATTGAAAACTTAAGGTAAAGAACACTACCTTTTGGCTACTGGAGTTTGGATTGCCTGGATGGGTCAGGAATAATACTCTGGAATTTCTGAAATTTGGATTGGAGGCTGAAATAATGACTTCTGATGGCCTTTTCTACCCTGTATTTTTATTCTTCATTGAACTGTTTCATTAGGGTTTTCATTAACATTAAAACTTTTTATTAAGACAGATGGGATACAAAAGAACAGGGTGGACTGCTGGCCTGAAGATAACAGTTTAGTAAATATGGCTACAAGTATCCATACATCCATAGGTCATGATCTTGAAGGAGCAATTTCACTTTGACTTTATTAGCTACTATATTGAAAGGTAATAAAAAATTTCCCTTTTTCTAAGTTTTGTCAAATGCCCCAAGATGCCCAGATAAATTAGGCCAGCAATGCATGGGCGGGGGGAGGAATGGCATTTGTCTAAAATTAGAAAAATATTTGATTGTGGTAGGTTTTGAGGGTTCTTTGGTGAAATTTCCTTGGATAATAAGGAAGATATTTCCCTTGTTTTAAGTTCTTAGGTGTTCTGGACTAATACTTAATAGAGATTTTAAATTCAAACTTAACAGTGAGAGTATTATTATTATTATTATTATTATTATTTTTGGTACTGGGGATCAAACTCAGGACCTTGCGCTTGCGAGGCAGGTGGCGGAACCACTGAGCTAAATCCCCAGTCATCAGTGAGAGTATTTTGAGAATCTGTTTTGCATTAGGCACCATGTTTTGTTTTTGTTTTGTCCCTCATGAGGTCCGGTATTTATGTCTCTCTTATTCACATCCAGGCCCCCTAGATTAGTGCCTGATACATACACAGTGCTCATTTATTTGTTTTATGGATGGATAGAAGAATGGATGAGATACAGAAATACAATACCGTAGGATGGAGATTGGAATGAAAGAAGTAAACATTCTATAAATGCGGCTACAAGTGTACATTCATCCATAGATCCATAGATCAGAATTGTGAAAGAGCAGTGCTATTCTGGGGTTGTCTTTAGGAGCTATGTTAAGGTTTGAAAAGTAATGAGAAACATCCCTTTCCCTAAGTTGTGTCAATTTCCTCAATGCACCAGGTTTGGGAATCTTTATCCCTGTATCCACTCTGCTTACCAACACTTGTGGGAGTTCCCTTTGAGTCAGTGTACTGAGTGTCCCTTTCTCTCTTCCCGCTTGTCATTTCCCTTATCCTGCCCTCTACGTTCCTGCAGAGCCTGTTGGCTTACCTCCTTGTTGCAGCCGTTCTTCTTTGTAACCTAGTGTACAGATCATTGCCAGACTTTATTTCTAAAGAATTTATGTCAAAGAATCTATTTGCGATTGAAATTTGAACCTCTGTGCATATCTATATTCAAAGAACGAATAGTTTTGAAAAAGGAACTGCCCTTTCATAACTTAGTAGCGTTCTCACATCCATAGGTGAGTCTCATTATGAGTCTTCGTAGGCTCAATTCATTGACACCCTAGAAACAGCTTTGCTAGTCCTCACTGCCAACTTCCCTGTGGTCTGTGAATACTCAAACACTGATACTTTTCCCAGACAAAACAAACATTTTATGTAGTCATTCTGACATCTTTTTGAAATGCTAAGAAAAGCTACTTCTTGGAATTCAATGCTTTTTCAACTCTGTATTCAGTTGATAAGAAATGAATGTAGTTCCCTATGTATTCAAGCAAGTTTAAACTTCATTTGTCAGCAGAGAGATCTGTGCCCCCTATATCATTATAATTTAATAATGTACACTATTTTGTTTTGGAGATTAAAATGAAATCACTTTATATCCTTAGAAGTGACTATGAAACCTTTGGGTAAAATCTAGGTAAGACAATTCTAACATACTTATTAATATGGCATTTGTTTGGTAAGATCTACTTATCAGGTAAGTTCCATCTTGAAAGAATAAGGATACAAATTATTGATTTATTTAAAAACAATATATGAGGCAGGCACAATGGGATGGGCCTGTGGTCCCCGGCCACTTGGGAGGCTGAGGCAGGAGGACTACTTGAGGCCAGCCTGGGTAATACAATAAAGCCTCATCTCGAATAGACAAAAAACAAGCCTGGGGGTGTAACTCATTATCATTGTCATAGAGGTTGCCTAGTGTGTGTGAGTTCCTGGATTTGCTCCCCAGCCCAGCCACCCCACCCCCACGCCCCCACCCCCGCCAAAAAAAAACAAAAAACAAGTCTAAACTCCACAGCATAGTAATTAGCACTTCCTTTCTTTAACTTAATTTTGAAAAGGAGAAATGTTCCTTAACTTGTCTTTCCAAAGGCAAAGTTGAGCTACAAGGTACATTAATGACAGAATTCTCTTAAGTAAATTCTCTCCATCTGCTTGAACAGTATTAGCTTTTGCTGCTAAAGTCTTGAAGGTGGGTAGCAGTTGATTAAGTTTTTTAATCTCTCAAAATAAAATGTTAAATACATCTCTCATTTTGTCTCTTTAGCTTAAAACCCTTAGTGGTTTTCCCAGTTTTGTTTCATAAACATTTGCCGAATGCTGCTTCTCTGGCATAGTCTCTGCTCTGTTTTTTGGTACTGGGGATATAAACATGACTGTCATGTGGCTTCTTTCCTCACAGAGCTCATAATTTAGGAAGGGAGACAGATGAGTAAATAACTAACTACAATCCTGCTTGATAAATGCCACATTAGAGGTTGTGAACAGAGTGCCATGGGAGCACCAGCGAGTGATTGATTTGAGGGAAGGGGGCTGGGGTGGGGATCAGGAAGGACTAAGCAGAAGAAGTGACATTTGAGTGGAGCCTTAGGGGATGAATAGAATTTTGGCAGATGGATGAAGGGGTGGGGGTGGGGACACTTCAGGCTCATGCAAAAACTTGAGAGTGTGAAAGTTTGTGCCTTTGAGTGGTGGTGAGCAGTGTGGGGGTGTGGAGGGGAAGCAGAGTGTGGAAGGGGGCATGGTGAGAAATGATGTCACAGACCCCTGGGGCCGTCTTGTCAGTTTCTGCTGGACCTGTAGCTTCTTGGACATAGGCATTTGAGAGTGGGGAAATGATTTGATGAGATATTTGAAAGAGAGGATTCTGGCATCAGCATGTAAGATGATATGGACAAAAAGGTGACTGGCAACAAGGAGACCAGTTGGAAGATCATTACTGTGACCTGCACCGAAGACTAGGGTCTAGGCCAAAACTGTTCCAGCGGGGCTGGAGATGAGGATGTGGGCTTGGGAAGTGTCTCCAAGGAGGCCTTAGTCATTGATGGGTGTGGGGGAGGAGACAAAGATCATGCGTGGATGACTTGCTAACCAAGATAGTGAGCACAGGAGAAGAAAAGCTTAGAGGGTGAAAGTAGTGAATTTGACTTTGGACATTGTTAATGGCTTGTATGTAGATGTCCCCCCCGCAAGCCTCATGCGGTCAGAGGTGGCTGAATCTGGAGTGTGTGACACTGGGATTAAGGGCCTGTGATTACTAAACCAGTACACTGGTTTGGCACCGCCCTAGTCCCAGTAGTCAGAATAAGCTAAAAGGGGCAGAAAGAAGCTGTTTAGGTTCCCTTGTTGCTTTGCTACCTTCCGTCCACCATGAACTGTTGCCCCTCTGCCATGTGCCACCCTGCCTTGGAGCCAGCCGATGATAGGCTGAAGCCTCTACAAACTGAGCTAAATAAACTTTTTCCCCCTTTAACTTAGGGTGTTGGATATTTTGTCTCAGCAAGGAGAAAAGTAACCAGCACAGACATGTTGAGTATGGAGAGGAATAGGAGATATTTGTACCTGAGAGGGTACAAATCCAGATAGAGTACCTGTAGGGAGACATGAGGGGTACAGATAGTTGGTAAGTCTTTAACACAGTGTTTTCAAGCAGGGTAAGAGGTGTGAGGACATCCCTTGCCTGAATTTTTATATGGGGCTTCTTTTCAACTGTTCATGTGCTATTTCTTCCCCTACCCCCAGATTCTCATATAGTTTTAGTAGGGCCCACTGCATATTAATAAGCAGCACTCCAAATGTTAAGTTGAGGATGAAAGCTAATGACAAAATCAAATATCCTGCGTACAGGATACACCTATGATCTTAACGACACCTTGCTTGCTTTGCTCTTAGTAGTGAAGCCCGTCCATTACTGGATTTCCCAGTGGATTTGGAACATCAGCAAAATAGAGGGCCGGGGATTTAGCTCAGTGGTTCTGCCACCTGGTTTGAAAGCACAAGGACTGGAGTTCAATCCCTGGTACCAAAAAAAAAAATAGACAAGCAAAATAAAAACACCAAAATAGGGGTAAGAGGCTAGTTCAGGTTTAGGAATTAGGTAACCCTGTAAAATCTTTTCTATGTATTTTATGGTTTTGTGTTTAATATTAATATTAAATTGTGCCTGTGTTGTCACTTTTATTCTCCAGTAGGTAGTTTAAAATATTTCACACATTCATATGGCTGAAGTCCTAATGTGTCATTTTCTTAAAAATTGCTAAAAAAAAAATTTTTACATTTAGGGCTGAGGATGTAGCTCAATGGTAGAGTGCCTGCCTACCATGCACAAGGCCCTGGGTTCAATCTCTAGCACCACCAAGAAAAAAAAATTCACATTTGCCAGGATTTAGCTCAGTGGTGCCACACCTGCCTTGCAAGCCCAAGGTCCTGAGTTCCATCTCTGGTGCCGCAAAAAAAAAAAAAAGAAAGAAAGAAAGAAATTCACGTTTATTGTTTTTTCTCCCTTAAATATTAATTTTTGTGTGTATGTGAAAGATTGATCTCATGACTTCACTCATGCTGAGTAGATGGTTTCTTGAATGAATGGTGACCACTAAGCTACACCTCCAGCCCATTAATCTTAATATTTATTTATTTATTTATTTTGGTTTTTTGAGACGTGTCTCGTTATGTAGTTCAGGTTGGCCTTGAACTCACTATGTAGCCCAGGCTGGCCTCGAACTTGCAGCAATCCTCCTGCCTCAGCTTCCTGAGTGATGGAATTACAGGCATGCACCACCACACCTGGCTATTAGTTTTGGGTGGTTTTTTTTGGTACCAGGGATTGAACTTGGGTCCTTGCACTTGCGCAGCAGGCAGCAAAACCACTGAGCTAAATCTCCTGCCCTGGCTATTAGTTTTTAAAAGTACATTCTAAGCAGCACAACCGCCAACAGCTGGTCGTGCCAACTCTAACTTGGGGGCCAGTATAACTAGTTGCATATACTCATTTGAATGGATATTCATGGCTGGTCGTGGTGCACTTTTGAGGTGACTTTACAGGCCTCTGATCCAGGCTTTTGCAATTAGCCATGATGGAATCCCATCACGATTTTTGTTTTTATTTTGACAAAGTTGACATTTGCAAGATGGTTTAAAAGCTAAGAGGTATGCTTTGATTGCAAAGTTCCTTTTTTCCTTCCTTTCTCATTGCTTTTTCCCCTGTCTTCAAAGCTAGGTGAAATTGAATGATTATTGTATAGAATAAATCCAAAATCTTGACATCTTAAATTCTTGGGGCCAGTCATGTAAAGTAAGATTTTAAAGAGCACATCTGTCTTTTTGATAAATTGGAAGAAATGACACTTCTGTTTGCCATGTTCATTGGTACACTTGCATAAGAGAGACGAGCTCTGTGCTTGAAATCAGTCCAAGGAATCACAGATTCTTCCAGGTTGGCCTGGGTTTGTTTCTTGATATATTATATTCTATTGGATATAAAGTACTGAACTAAAATGAAATTCATATAGCTATTTGAGATATACTTATTAAAAAGTAATACTTCAGTGTCTCTTCTGAATACAACGCAGTCATTTATATAATGATAATAGTTAATTGATTGAATGATTTTTTTACCAAGCACTACTTGAGCAATTTTACTTGTTGTGTGCCCCACACCCCACACCAGAATAAAAGCAGCACCTGGTTTTGTCTGGGCAGAGGTTGTGGTCTATATTGTCTATTGTTTGTTTTTTCTTTATCCTAATGATTAGAACAGTGCGTACCACATAATTTGTACTGAGTAGATGATTTTTGAATGAGTGGTTACACTTAATCCTCCAGCAAGCCCCTGAACTTGCTCTAACCAGCCATCTATTACTGGGAGGTGATGTGCTGTTAGCGCTTTACTTCGTATTGGGGAACACTACAGTACAGTGATGGGTGCTTTTTAGTTTTTAGCTTTCTATCTAGTGGACAGGAAACTTATCCACATAAAAGGTTAAACAATACAGTAGCAGATACTTCAAGACAATGGGAGAGACTGTGACAGGAGAAGAATGATAAATAATGGAGAAAAGAGGGAATTCTATAAATCCCATGGAGCCATGCCTGCACATACTAAGGCTCAATCTCTGCTATTACTGTTACCACTCCTACTGTGACATCATTTTTTATGATGCTAATGAGAGCTGTAGAGTGAGTGTTCATCTCTGTGTTGAAGTTATCAGAAATGGTTTCCTGGACAAAATGATCCTTGTAGGTTGGAAAGAATGTGGACAGGTCGGGGCAGGAGAGGAGGGACTTGATTGAAAAGAATCCTGTAAGCAGGGGGCTGAGGTGGAAATTGTCTTCTCTGTTCCTTGGACAACAAGATTGATATGTCTGGTGCAAAAGGGGCACTACTAGAAGGAGCAAGGTTAAGATTGATAATTTGAGTGGGTTGATTGTGTTGTGAATGCTGCATTATATTCACAAAGTTGGATTTGAAACTGAGTTTCTGTGAGAAACCAAATATCCTTTTAAAATGTATTTTTATTCATATTAATTTGATGAAATGTTGGGTTTCAGTGTAATATTTTCATGCATGCATGTAACATTTTGAACCAAGTGCCCTTTAATGAGAAATTATGTGGCCTTTTCTTTATGCTGTAATTTATAATCACAACATTATATCTGCTTGAGAAATAATGTATGTACCTTTGGTGTCATGTAGGGTGTGAGACAAACTTTGAATGAAAAGTCCACTTCCAATGGGCTTTGTGATTTTGAAATTTAAAGAGCTCATTTACCCACCTCTGATTATTGAATCAAATATATCATGGAGGATTAGTACAAGTATTATGTTATCTCATCATCTGTTCCATAGGCTGTAATTCTTGGGCCCTAGGTTTGTGCCTTATTCATTTCTGTATCCTTTACTGCATCAAACACAGTTCCTGGCATAAACTAAGGGTGCAGTAAATTGTTCAAATTGAAATTTCAAAGCATGCAAGGCTGGCCATCTCAGCCCTTGTGGGAACAATTTGCAGCTGAGCTGTAGTCTTTGAGGTGTGTAATGCATTTTATATTGTTCTTAGGTCCAGCCTGATGAGGGAAGAGGCTAAACGAGGAGTCCCCAACCCTTGGCTCTTTGAGGAGCCAGAGGAGACCAGGGGCTTAGGATTTGATGAACTCCGGCAGCAGCAGCAGAAAATTATCCAAGGTACCGAATACCTAAGTGGTGGGGCTCAGAAACCTGCCAGATTGTATCTGTGGCTTTTTGTATTCCTTACCCTATAGAATATTGGAGTGAAAACTGTTGGTATTTTCAAGCTCTTGGTCTTTTTTGTGCCTCAGAATACCTGAGGAATAGAGGACTGTGTAGCTGAGAGAAGTAGTGATTTTTCCACTCCTGAGCGCAGAGAAGAGATCTGAGTCTGATAGGTCCTGGTGAACTCGATGCATGTGCCCTTGATTTTTCTCCAAACACACACCTCCATCTTTTTCTTCTGTAAAGGAAGTTATTTTGACTTTTACCTGCAAGTTCATCTTGCACATGAACTTTTAAACCTGCCAATTAGATTTAAACTTCTCATATTTTTAAATTTCAGAAGTAATGCATATTTGCTATACAAAGTCAAAACAGTATAGGAACAGAGAAGATGAAAAGCTCTCTATATTGTTTCTCTGGTCTCAAACTGAATGTATTAACATGTACTTCCTCTGTGTGTGTGTGTGTGTGTGTGTGTGTGTGTATACACACATATGTATATATCGGTGTGTGTGTATGGTGTCATTAAAATGTATGGTAGATGTTTAAAAGGATTTATTACAGTAAAAGAGACATTGTCATTGTCATTGATCCCCTCAAAATTTTTCCCTCACTTTGAACACACTTGTCCCATCATTCTTGCTACTTTCTGAAGCAGTTCTAAAAGTCCTCTTCTGAGTCTTTATGAGATGTGATCAAAAACATAGTGAATGTTGCTGCTGAGCGCCATCCCTGGATCTGACACCATGACCTCTGGCTCGTCCCCAAAGCCAAGTGAAAGCTCAACATTTTGAATCAATTCAGGACATTGAGGAAGCCACAACAGTGTAACTAAAGGGATGAAAAAAGACTTATCAGCTACTTCAGAAAGTGGCAAGAACAATAGAATAAATGTGCTCAAAGCAAGAGGGAAGTATTTTGAGCGAGGTTAATGGCAATGTGTTTTTTTATTGTAATAATTTTTTTTTTAAACTTGAACTCACACCATGTATTCAGTATAAACATATATTTTACATAAGTGGGGTCATGAGGTCTATAGATACCATATATATATATAATTCCACAGCTTTTTTTTTAAACCTAAATATGTGTTATGGACATTTTTGTCATGTCAGTCTGTACAGATAAGTTTACTTTCTAATTTTACTTATCAAAAAAGCTTTATTGAGGTATACTTGACATTATCATAAACAGCACATATTTGAAATGTAAATTTGATAAGCTTTGCCATATGTATACACCTATTAGATCATGATTGCAGTCAAAATAACAAACATAATAATATGAAGATAACATTCATTATCTTCTTTAATAGAAGTTTTCTTCATGTCTCTTTGTAATTCTTCCCATTCTCCCTCCTCCATCTCTAGACAACTGCTGATCTGTTTTCTGTCACTATAAATTAGTTTCTGTTTTCTAAAATTTTACATAAATTGAATCATACAGTATTAACTTGGGGGTGGGGGAAGTGAAAAAGGAGATCTGGCTTCTTTCTCTTAGCATAATTACTTTAAAATTCACCTATGTTGTCACTGTATCAGCATTTTATTCGCTTGTGCTGTGGAATCATAGTAGTATTCCATTGCTCGAATTTACCACAAGCTGTATATACTTGTCGATGGGTATTTGGGTTGTTTTCAGTCGGGGGGGATGGGTGTCTTACAAATAAAACAACTATTTACATTCATGCATAAGTATTTGTATAGACGTAAATTTTCATGTTTTTTTAGGTAAATACCTACAAGTAGAATGATTGAGTCATATAAAAGGTGTATGTTTAATGCTTTTGTGTTTGTGTGCATGATGCTAAAAATTGAACCTAGACCCTTATGCATATATTAGGCAGACATTTTTACATCCCAGGCCCTTAACTGTTTATTTATTTGCTTTTTTTTTTTTGGTACCAGGGTTTGAACTCAGGACCGTGCGCCAAGGCAGGCGTGGCGCCACTGAGCTAAATCCCCAGCCCTTAACTGTTTATTTTTAAAATTAAAAATTATTGGCGAATCAAGATGGTATATATCTATGGTGTACAGTTGTAGAGTGGCTAAATCAAGCCAACATGTGCACTACCTCACATATTTGTGGTGAGAACACTTAAAATCTAGTCTTTTAGCAATTTTCAAGTGTATTAGCATGATATATAATAGAGCTCTTCAACTCCCTAACTGAACTTTGTATCCTTTGAAGTGGATTCCCCATATTAGTAAGATCATGTAGTGTTTGTTTTTCTGTGACTTATTTCACTTACCATAATGTCCTTCAAATTCATTCATTTTGTTGCTAATGGAAGGATTTTTATGGCTGAATAGTATTCCATTGCACATATATATTTAAAAATCCATTCATCCATTGAAGCATATTCAGATGGATTTTAAAAATCTTATCTATTGGGAGTAATGCAGCGAACATGGGAATGCTGATGTTTCTTTGACATACTAATCTCATTTCCTTTATATACCTAGTAGTGAAATTGCTACACCATATAGTAGGTTTATTTATTTATTTATGGTACTGGGGATCGAACTTGGGACCTCACGCTTGTGAGGCAGGTGCCGGGACCACTGAGCTAGATTCCCAGCTCTAGTAGTTTTATTTTTAAATTTCTGAAGAACCTCCATACTGTTTTCCTTAATAGATACACTAATTTGTACTGCCACCAAGAGTGGTAAAAAACATGGCAAGGGTTCTATTTTCTCCACATCTTTGTCAAACTTTTATAATCTTTTGTTTTTTGATAATGTGAATCTATGGCCCTATTTCTGGAGTCTATTCTTTTACATTGGCCTGTTCATACCAGTGCCACGCTGTCTTGATTATTGTGCCTTTGTGACAGATTTTTAAGTCAAGTAGATAAGTTGTCCAGGTTTGTTCTTTTTAACAGTTTTATTGGATATTACCAGATCTTTCACATTTTCTTATGAATTTTAGAATTAGCTTTCAGTTTCTCCAAAAATAATAAGGGCTTCAGGCATGGGTTATAGCTTAGTGGTAGAGCATTTGCCTGTGTGCTTGAGGTCCTGAGTTCAATTCTCAGCACCAGAAAAGAAAAAGGCCTTCTGGAATTTTGATTGGGATTACTTTGAATCTTAAGATTAATTTGGGAAGAACTGAGATCTTGATGATATTGAGTCTCTTAATCTAGGAATGTGGCAAATCTCTCTATGTAGTTGTTTAATTGTTCTCAGCAGTGCTTTTTAGTTTTCACTATGTATATCTTTTATATAATTTATCAGTATTTCATATTTTTATTATAAATAGCATATATTTTATTATTACACCTGGCATTTAAAATTTTTAAATACAATGTCTGATTGTTGCTCTTCTATAAACCCAGCATTCTCAGAGGCTGAGGATTGGAAGTTCAAGCCCAGCCTAAGGAATTTAGTGACTTAACAAGACTCTGTCTCAAAATAAAAATTTTTTTAAAAGGGCTGAGTACAATTTACCTCAGTGCAGAGACCTTGGGTTTAATTGCCAGTAACACACACACACACAGGTTTTTGTATATTGTTTTTGGATTGTGCAGTCTTCTAAATTCACTCATTTAAAAAAAAATGAAATAGTGGGACCAGAGATTTAGCTCAGTGGTTCCGCCGCCTGCCTCGCAAGTGCAAGGACCCGAGTTCAATCCCTAGTACCAAAAAAAAAAAATAGTATATTTATTGAGGATAAATAGAATTTTCCACACAAATGATCATGTTTTCTGTGAATAGTTTTGCTTCTTCATTTTAATCTGGATGCCTTTTATTTATTTTTGTTGCCTAACTGCATGTCCTACACCCTCTAGTACAATGTGGAGAGTCAACCTGCTCACCTTGTTTCTGACCTTAGTGGGAGAAACAGTCATTGGGATGCCAGTTATTGTGGGTTTTTTTCAATAATGGCTATTCTTGAATTTCTAGAAATATTCTTGAGAGTTGCTGTGGGATCCAGTTAAGTTATTTGGGTCTTAGACCATAGAGGCATTTATTTTAGAACAGGTACCACAAACCATGACCTGTGCGCGAAATCTGGTCAACTATGTGTTTCTGTATAGTCTACAAGTTAAAAAGTGGCTTTAAAAGTTTTAAATGATGAAAAATAATCAAAGGAAGACAATTTTGTGACCTGCAAAATTTGTACAAAATTCAAAGTTTAGGGCTCACAAATAAGTTTTATGGGAACACAGACAGTCATGCTCATGCACTTACATATCATCTTTAGATGCTTTCCTGCTTACGGTGGCAGAGTTGGGTATTTGCTGTACAGATCACATGATCCCCAAAGCCTAGAGTAGTTACTGTGTGGCCCTTCCCAGACAATGTTTGGGTCTAGAGGTAGTTTACCCCCCCTACTGAGCCTCTGTGGTGCTCTGTGAATAGGGAGGTGACGAGGTTGTTGGGATGGGCACTATGTCTGTCTGACCCTGTGGAGCGTGGAGAATCATTCTTCTGCTCTTGGAGTTTTTTTATTCCCCAGCCTTAGGTCATTTGTTTACTCCTCATGTGAGCCCCCAACACCACCAGCCAAAGCCTCAGCATGGACTCTGCAGGTTAGCAGAGCACCGTGTGCAGTTTGCTCCTCTCTCGTTCTGTGCCCTGCAGACTTGAGCAGCCTTGACTTACATGGACTCTTCTCAGCTCAACAGGTCTGCCGGCTCTGCCTGGGCTCCCCCTGCACGCTGCAGCTGGGAGTCTGGTGCGGCAGTGATCTGGGCGGTCTTAGAGCTCATCTCTTGTCTGTTGGCCGTGTCTCAGCAGTCTCTGCTCTTTATGTCCTGGCTGCGGTCCGTGTCTTGAAACTGTTGTGTATGTTTTGCCTTATCCTTCCCAATCCCACTGTTTAAGGCTGGAGGGAAATCTGGTCCCTGTCCATCTTGGCCAGAAGCAGAAGTCTGTTCTCTTTTGAATTTCCTCTTCACAGTGAAATTATCTAGTAAATGAAACACTGTGACTCTCTTGTATCTTCAGTTTTACATACTTCACCCATTACCTTGTTTGAAGGAAAATAGAAAAATGAAAAGCAGTGCAGTCTTTTCTTCTTTAGTTTTCCCTGTTTCTGAAAGATCTGTCTTATAGCTAATACTAATGAGTTTTCCTGGCATTGTTGCTTTTGCCAAAATAAGTTGTTTTCAGCCAGGAAAAAATAACCTATCCCCAAGAAGGAGCTACATTCAGGGATTGCTGTGGGTTGAGTGAGAAGATGCTCTGCACATTTCTGCCATGGAGGCTCCAAAGCAGGGCACAACTGTGTTCAGATCCTCACTCTGAAAGCTGGCTCGCCTTTGGCTTTTGGGGATGAGGAGATGGAGAAATGGAGGACATAGCAACATATAATGCATATGAGGGGTTTTTTTCCTCCCTATTCTATTTTTGTGTTTTGAAATGCCATGTCCTTTGTTGCTGGCTGGCAAGGTGTTTTTCAGAGATAAACACAAACATGGAAATAATCCTTACAGTAAACTCTTATTAGCCTTTTCTCTGCCCCAGGACCTGATGTTATGAGATCACTGTGGCTCTGCTTTGTGGCTGTGTCGCGCACTAGGTGAACATGAAGAGCCAAAGAGGCTCATTTCTAACTCCCTTTTGCCCAGGGAATCTGTCAACCTTTCTGTATGTTAGTTGAGCCTTAGAAACACTTGGGAAATCATCCACAATAACATTTTATTAGTAAAACTTAGACTGGAGGGGAGTGACTGCCTTCTTTGCCTAACCTAAGCCTCATCACCACTTAGCCTTTCCTGGCTTCCGTGTTCCTTAAACTGTCACTTGAGGCACACACAGGCACCAAGCAGAACACGACTGTCGTGATGACCATAACTTGGTTACCTTAAAAATCCCTGAAGTAGAGCAAAGCCTCTGAGGTACTGTTGTGGATGGTGTAGACTCTTGTCCCTGTGTCAGACAGCAGACCGTGGAGAAGTATGTCAGAGTGTCTATTGATGGGGTTTCTTAACGCAATCTAATCTTATTATTTTGTAGCTGTTCTTTCTAGATTTGAGAAAGAAGTACATCCATTCTAAATCTTTATGTTCTTAAGTCTCAGTATTTTCATGTGAAATAGGGGTTGGGAAGGTGGCCAGACAGACTCCATTTTACACTGAGAAATCTTACTAGCTAATCTTTGAGCTTTTGTGATCACAACTTCACAAATTTCTTGAAAGCTAGCTAGCTTGCTTGCTAGCTTGCTTGCTTGCTTGCTTGCCTTCTTTCTTTCTTTCTTTCTTTCTTTCTTTCTTTCTTTCTTTCTTTCTTTCTTTCTTTCTTGTTTTTTGAGACAGGGTCTCATTGTATAGTTCAGGCTGGCCTTGAACTCACTATGTAGCCCAGGCTGGCCTTGAACTCATGGTGATCCCTCTGCCTCAGCCTCCCAAGTGCTGGGATTACAGGCCACCCCACCTAGCTCCTTTCTTAAAATCTTAAAACTAAAACAAAAATGAAAGTATTCTTAGAACTTGCTCAGAGGGTCCTAACATATGATCAACTTCTTCATCTAGCTTGATCTGTCATTTCCTCATTTGTTCCTGCTTCCCCTTGTGCAGGAAGAGCTCCTTCTCGAATAGTAAGTGTCAGAAGTTCTATTGCTTCTCTCTGGGCACTGGGCAATACAGTGTCACCTGTTTTTTTAAACTCAGAAGGCTGTCTGGTATTAGCCAGAGCCTTCCCACCTAGCAGAGACTGTTTTTGTTTCTTCTGTAAAGCTAGAGGGCCCTCTGTGGTCACTCACTGATGTAAACAGCAAGTACTACATGTGTAAGTCCTTGGTTAAACATAGCAATGCTCTGTGCCACAGCTGGGCTCACACTGGGGCAAAGACAGGAAAAGAAGGCACAATCTCACCCCTTGTCCTTGTCGTGTGCTCTGACAGAGGACGGTGGTTGTACCTCTTAGGAATGTTTCTCTGTTTTATTTGTTAAAATATTGATAACTCGCCTGGCATGGTGGCATATGCCACCATGGAGTCCCAGCACTTGGGAGACTGAGGCAGAAGGATTGCCGTGAGTTCAAGGCCAGCCTGGGCTACAGAGTGAGTTTAAGGCCAGCCTGAACTACACAGCAAGACCCTGTGTAAGTAAATAAATAAATGAATAAAATAAAAAATAAAACAGTGATAACTCTTTGCAATGGAAAATTTCAAACACATGAAAGTAGAGAGAGTAATGACTTAATCTCCCCTCTCATCCTGACTCAATAATTGTTTCCTCATAGCCAATCTGATCTTATTTATATATCTACCCACTATCCACCACCTGAATTACTTTTTGACCAAATCCCACATATCATTTCATCAGTGAGTATTTCAGAATATACCTCTAAAATATGTTTGAAAAAGATAACAAAAAAGTAGGTCACAATGCATTGATCACCCACATCAAATGAATTAATTCCTCAATATAATCAGATATCCAGTGTTCAAATATTCCCGACTGTCCTATGACGTCTTCTTTTAGACTATTTAATTTGGGGTCTGAATGTGGCCAATACATTGCAACTAATTGATATGTTCCTTAAGTTCCTTTAATATATAGAATCCTTTTCCAACTCTCTTCTCTGCAGTTTCTTTATGGAACAGGGTCATTTGTCCTGTAGTTTTACACTGTCTAGAGCTTTCTGTTTGTTTCCTCATATGTTGTTTAGCTTATTCTGTCTCAGATATTTTCTAGAAAGTGATAGCTAGATTTAGTGCCTTGATCATAATCAGGTTTGTTATTTTTGGCAGGAATACATTCTGATGACTGTTCCTAAATTTTTTTAATCTACAGCCACCAATTATCCTTCTACAATTACATGATATTTATTTGGAAAATGGTTTTCCTGAATATTTAAAGATAGGAAGTATCCACACACCTAATTGTTCCATAGGGGTTTTCAAAAATGATTGTATTAGTTTTCTGTTGCTGCCATAATAAAATAGCACACTGTGACTTAAAATGTATTCATTGCCATATAGTTCGGTATGTCAGAAGTTCAACACAGGTCTCACAGGGCTAAGATCAAGAAGTGAGCAGGACTGTGTTCCGGTTTGGAGGCCCTGGGGTAGAAGCCATTCTCTTGCCAGCTGCCCACATCTCTTGTCTCACGGTCCCCTTCTTTCATCTTCAGAGCCAGTCACTGCATCTCTCTGACCCTTCTTCATATCTCTCCCTGACAGCAGCTGGAAAGGTTCTTTGCTTTATAGGACTCATATGATTAAGTTGGATCCAAAGACAGTCTAGGCCAATCTTCCATCTCAGATTCCTTAATGTTAATCACATCAGCAAAGTCCCTTTTGGCCATGTAAGGTAAGCTATTCACAGGTTCCAGGGATTAGGATGTGAATGTGGAGGAGGGTCTATTATTTTTCCTACCACAGTGATCATCCATCTTTTAATATTTATACCACTGTAAAATTGAAGAATGATTCATACAGTGTGTTATGTCACAAATGACCTATTATGATATCATAATGCCTCAGGTTATGTGATAGAGTAGGGTAGATTATGGAAGTGAACTATTGTTATGACATTTGTAGTAGTTTGCTGGTTATAATAAATTGCATGGTTCTTGATTCTTATATTTTTGTAAACAGCAACATTTTATTTTGATCATTATCTCTAGATGGCTATGACCTTCCCTTAGAAATGCTGCTTTAGAATATCAAGAAGCTAAGGTCATTGTGATTATTATTACCAACACAGTGTTTTGATTATCTTCTGTATCTTTGGATTATGAAATGAAAATTTATTATAACAGTTAAACATGTTGAGGAGATGCCAAGGTCTTACAGAGGTTATTTGAGTAAAGCAGAATTTTTGGCCTTCTTTCTGTGGTACATTAAAGAGATGACCTTTAGGTAGTTAAGTCAGACAATAAGTGTGTGAGCAAAAAGTGTAATGTAGGTATTTTTCATTCATAATCTGTTTCTTTTAGACAAGACAACTTCAGGATACAATGACACTTTTCCTAATTGAAAACCCTAGAGGAATCTCCTGTCCTGTTTTTAAATTGTTTTACCTTTTAATTTACATTGACACTGGACCCTCCATCCTAAATATAGATTATTCTTTGGACACATTTAGAATTTTACTATAGCATTGGACATCCTATAGCACTGCTAGGTTGATGATAGATTTCTCTTGGAGACCATCCAAGAGGTTGTTACTAAAGACCAAAAGGACCTCATTATAAAGTGATTTTGCTAGAAAATGGTGCCTTGGAATGGTCTCTAAAGGCAGCAGGTCATTTGTAGTTTTTAAAAAGTGCACAGTGTCAAAAAATGTCACTAAGGGATCCTTAACTCACACCTTTAGTTTAAATAAATTCCAGATGAATTAAAAGAACTAAGTGTAATGGCTTAATTCCATAAAAAGACTTGGAAAAAATATAAGTAGATGCTAATGTAATCTTAAGCAAGAAGACCTTCGTGATTTCTACTTTAGTAGATGTGCCTCTAGGTTAAACAGCCACTGAAAAAACTCCTAACCACATGGAGCTGCAGCTGGCAGAATGCTGCTTTAATCTGGCATATTACTTGTGTGAAAAGTCAGTGGACTCAGCCTCAGAATGTTCTTCCCAATGTACCCGAAAGCAAAGGAAAAAAGATCTTACCAAGAGACCCCTGAGACTGCCTTGTTGAAAAAAAAATCAACATCAAATTTTAAAGGATCTCTAAATAGCCTAACTTGAATTTAACTCACTTTTCCCTTTGAATTTTCAAGAACCAGAAAAGCAATATATCTTTGTCTTTTAAAGAAAAGTGCTATTTTAGTATACATTGTTTTGTATCCTACTTTTTTCCTTAATAACATATCATGAACTTTCAATATCAAAATGTACACACATAATATGATTATTAAATCATATGTACTGTTTCACTATCTGGGTATACTGTAAAATTATAAATCCCTGTGCTTGGTCATTTAGGTAGTTTCTGGTTTCTCACTGTTAGAAATGTATTACTCTGGCTCTAATCAGGAGACAAAAATTTGACAGGGTGGATTTTAATATAAGGAATTATTAAGGGCCAGGGATGTGGGTCAGCGGCACCAAGCCTGCCTGGCAAATGCAAGGTCCTGAGTTTGATCCCCGGTACCGAAAAAAAAAAAAAAAGAATTAACTACAACCGGGGGTTAAAGTAATGAGGGATTAGCTAGCAAGAAGTGAAGAAAACTGAGGAATACAGAAATAGGTACGAGGTGCAGTCACTAATCTCAGGCAGAGTGTGTGTGTCCAGAGAGGAGCGGGCCCTCTGGGCAGAGCAAGTACCAGCTGTGGTCTCTGGATTTCAGAGAAAGCATGGTAGTGAGTGCCACCTTGTTTTTCTTTCTTTTCTTTTCTTTTCTTTTCTTTCTTCTTCTTTTTTTTTTTTTGCCAGTACTGGGGTCAGAACCCATGTCCTTCACACTTAACTACATCCTTAGCCCTTTTTACTTACTTTTTAATTTTGAGGCAGGGTCTGGCTGAGTTGCTTGGGCTGGGCTCAAACTTGGAATCCTCCTGTTTCACCCTCCCAGAGTGCTGACATTACTTAGAGGAATGGGCCACCACACCTGAGGGTGCCACCTTCTCGAATGCAGTGGAAACTGCTCACAGGGAAGTATCTCAGTAGAGGCACTCCTTTTATAAAACTCCCGAGGGGAGGGGTTGTGTAGGGGGAGTTGGTGGCCTCTGGGTGCCATTGTCTATTGAAGGATCCTGTCAGAGGAGAAGGCTGGGGGGCCTGGGAGTAAAGCTCAGTGGTAAAGCATGTGGTTAGCGTGAAGGAGGCCCTGGTTGTGATCTCCAGCAGCAGAGAGATACTGGAAGTGAAACCCCTGGAGAAAAAAAAATAAGGGGTCGAGATCCGTGTTACAAGAGCAGTCGGTAAATTTAGAACAGAGAGGCAGTAAATTGATATCCAGTGCAAGAAACACATATTTTAGGAAAGATCTTCATAAATGTCTCATTGCATACTACTTGAATGTCTTTTTTGGAGGGGGGGGTGTTACCGGGGATCAAACTCAGGACCTTCTGCTTGCCAGGTAGGTGCGACACCACTGAGCTACATCCCTGGCCCTGAATGTCTTCTTACATACATTCCTAGACTCGGACTTGGTAGATTAAAAGGGTATCTTTGAGAAATATTTCAATTGGAAAATTTAATTTATCCTGTTACATATGCTCTTGGGAGCTTCTGGGTCTTCCCATTTGGGTGTCATTCATTGTTCTTTAATCCTTCATTCTGGTTAAATATTTTTTAAAAGCTTTTATGTGTTTTTCCGTTTTAAATTTTTTGTAAAAAAATAAATAAAATTCTCTTATGCGTTTACTGTTTATATCCTTTATGCATTTAAAAATTGAGACATAAAATCTTATTGCTGATTTATAGATGCTAAAGTTTAAATGTTTATATAGCCAAATTTTATTTCATTTTCCACATTTAAAAATTTAAATCTTCTGGATATCATTTTAGAATAAGGTGTAAGGTATTTTTTTGCTCCAATGATGTTAACTATCTTATCTCTTGTGTATTGAACTGTGTTACATGCCTGGTTATATTTATGGACTTTAGATTGTTTTTCTTTGATTTTTAGTTAATTGTTTGTCTTTTTCTTTCAGAACAGGATGCAGGCCTTGATGCCCTTTCCTCTATCATAAGTCGCCAAAAACAAATGGGGCAGGAAATCGGGAATGAGTTGGATGAACAAAATGGTAAGAACAAGTATGAGATTGATCAGATTTGCCCTTTGATAGAAATTCTGTGGACTTAGATATTTGTTGAATGATTTTAATGTTATATAACATGTCAGGTTTTTTAATGTCAGTGGATTGTTGTGGTTTAATGCAATTGAGGGTGGTTTGTGGCCAATTTAGATTATAGCTATAAAACACTATGTAAAGAAATTTGATTTTAAAATGTCCAGTTTTCAGTAACTGCTTTTGAAAATGCTTTGTTTTATGGTCTGTTTATCCCAAGAGCTTTTCTTTCATGTGGCAGTGATGTGAACTTGCTCAGGGCTTGGTACACTCTGATGCAATGCATAGCATGGCTGTGTGGTCCTCATATCAACTACATTCTTCGAGGTGTTTGCTTTTCAATCAAAATATTAGACAGTGGGCAAAAAAGTGTTTAAAGGTCTTTTTCAGAGCTTGATGTGACAAATCGGATTGGAGAAAGATTATCTTGAACACATAGCAGACTGAACTGGGAGAGACAGAGCCCTAAGACAAGAGGGCCATCAGTGAGGCCCTTGTGCTTGGGCTGTGGGGTGTGAGGGGAGCAGAGTCCAAGAGAGACACAGCAGGAGGGATAGAGAAGAAAGGGATGCAAGAAACCGGAAGTGCTTTTCTTGTTATGAACACAATGAGGGAAATTGAGAGGAGTTGCTGCTTTCTAACTAGGGAGCATGAGTTCCATTTAGACATGTCCAGTCAGAGATGCCAGCAAGAGGTCCAAGTGGAAATACTGAGTTGCCATGCACCAGAGCTCAGTGAGAGGACAGAAAAGAGAAGAGTGGGAGAAGCTTAGCATAGAGGTGGTATGTAAAAGCCCAGGAGTGGGTGAAAGTCCCTACTGTGTGCTAGGTGCTGTTATCTTGAGCATTTCATTTACTTCACACATGTCACGAAGGTGAGTCATCTTCATTTGTTACAGACAAAGCTCCGAGTGGCTGAAAGAACTCTTAATGCCATACCATTTGTAAGTGACATGGCTGAAATTCTTACTCAGGTCTTCTGATTCCCACATAACTGTCTTTTCGATTGTACCAGCTTCTTCTCCCAGGAAGGCAAATAAGGGGAGAAGAGTACATAGTAAAAGTTTCAGAGGTCTTACCTTTTGGTGACAGTACCATGATGGGACAGCTTTTAAGAAGAGTTACTATCATGCATGAGCAGGCACAGGTGTCCTGGCAGTGGGCGAAGGCTCGCTCTGAAGGTAGGGCTGCACCTGTCAGAACTGTATAATGGACACTTTTCTTGATCTCTAGAAAGAATGAGTTCAGTTACTTGCACAGTATCATTCCATTTGTCTATTGTAAACAAATGCCATCTGTTTATCATCATAAATAGATTATTAAAGCAAATTGAGAAGCCCTTTCAGTTGTAATAGTGGTTTTTAATAGTTTCAATGCAGAGAGGAAAATAGTTTGGTCCTTTTCTTGATGTTGCTAATGTGACCTGGGCAGTTTATGTGTTTTGGTATAATTCAGTTACTGGCCAATTCCTTCCATGAAACAATGTAATAAGAAAATATAGAAAAATCTACCAGGACTAGGCATGCAGCTCAGTGGTAGAGCACTTGCCTCGCATGAGTGTGGCTCTGAATTCGATCCCCAGTACCACAAAAAAGAAAGGAAGGAAAGAGGAAAAATCTGCTTATCTAGTATGCAATTGTTCTTTATCCCAAAGAAATTTTTTTTTTTTTTGGTACCAGGGATTGAACTTGGGTCCTTGTGCTTACACAGCAGGCAGCAAAACCACTGAGCTAAATCCCTGGCCTATCCCAAAGAAATTTTAGCACATTTAGTAAGTCAGACTAAAAAAAGACATTGGCTCAATACTGGCAAAGCGTGTCCATCCTGTAACATGTGGGAGCCACAGTATCTATGAGGAGATGGCTAAGAAGTGAAGGAGCATAATTTGGTGGGGCGGGAACTGACTAACTTCTCAGGTGAAATCACTATATTCTCTTCTACTATAACTCATCAGGCCAGCACATCTTTATCCTGTTTTCAGTGGTTATAATGTGCTGCAAATTAGTCACCTGGTCCCAGGCTGTGACTTTCTGAGTTTTCTATTACTGCTGTAACAAATTATCCACAATCTTGGTGGCTTAAAATAATGTGAATGGAGTGTCTTACAGACTTGTAGGAAACAAAACTGATATGGGTCTCACTAGGCTCAAACCACGATGTTGACAAGCCCACATTCTTTTCTGGAGACTGTAGGGGAGAATTCATCCTGTGTAGAGGCACCTACATTCCTTGGCTCAGGGTCCCCTCCTCCAGCAATAGTAGGTGGAATCCTTCTCATGTTATATCACTGTCAGCACTAATGTTGCCTCCCTCCTCCACTTTTATTTTTTGAGTATTAGGGATCAAACCCAGGGGCTCACAGATGTCAGACAAGGGCACAAGCGTTCTACCACTGAGCTATACCCCAATCCCCTTTTAGTTTTATTTTGAGACCAGATCTGAGTATGTAGCCCAGGCTGGCATGAACTTGTGATCCTTCTGCCTCAGTCTTCCAGGTAGCTGGGTTTATAGGTGCACAGCACCATATAAACTATCCACTTTTAAGGACCGTTGTGTTACACTGGACCCACTCATATAGTCCAGGACCATCTCTTTACTTGCAGCTCAGCTGGTTAGTAAGCTTAACTCCACTTGCAACTTTAGTGCTCTTTTGTCACAACCTCACATATCTGCAGGTTCCAGGGACTAAGACATGGACATCTCCAGAAAACCATTACTCTTTCTACTATAGTACTTTATACCAAATAAACCTCAGGGGTAGGACCTAAAACATCAGAATCTTTTAAAGCTCCCAGGATTGATTTCAGTATGCCACCAAGTTGGAGAACCAGTGCCCTTGCTGAATATGCTGAGAGAATATATTTAGTGCAGTACTTCTCTGTTGCATTTCCGATGCTCACATGACACAAACCCCACACATGTACAGAGCATTCACATAATTACATGGCATCACATGCAGCTGAGTCACAGTCAAGAGTTCTTTGCTCTCACACATTTTACCCCAGCTCTTTGCGTCACTGTCCACGTCTCCCCCACCTTCATCTCTATCCCAGACCCGGATGGATACATGACATACACAAACATGAGGTATTTTTCCTTTATCTGCCAACATAAGCTGGGTTTTCTCTGTGGTGGCCTCCCACGGAGACAGCCATTAAGCTGGTGGTTTTCTAATGTGCACATTTTCTCCTCAGAGATAGGGCAGAGTCAGCCATTTTCTCTCAGAGGAGCTGAGACTCTCTGAGGATAAAAAATTATATCCCTGCCAGGACTATAGTCAGCTTATATTCCATCACTAAAGGGAACAAAGATCATTTTATCTGTAAGTGGTAAGAATAGGATTGCAGCCCCATCTGGATCTTTATTGTGATCCAAGTGTGTAGTAAGAAGTCAGGGACACTGGAAAAGGATACCGCTTTTGTTGTAAATATCTCCATATGATTTACTGAACCGTGAATTATTCTTTTGGTTTTCATTAAATGAGAGAAACAATAAGCCAGGATAATGGGCAGACAGGCCATTTTAGAATCAAGTATCAAAACTTACTACCAGAATTCATTGTACTTAGACTATAACCACAAAGCTGAAGGGTCAAATTATCTTCAATTTAGGAATTCAGTTTTCAGCCTTCTCATAGAGAGTTAAAGGTCTGACTGACCCCAGCCATTACCCTGTTCATATGCTAAGGAAAGGATTAACAGTGAAGTTGAAGTCTCAGAGATGAGAAACTTGATGTACACTGGTTTGTGAGGGTGGCAGGAGGAAATAGTGGAGCCCTGAGTCAATCACCTCTCCTCATGGAACCATCAAGTTTGTGCTCTTCAGCTCCAGGTGACCTGTGAGGATGGCTGGGCACGATGAACAGGTGACAGGCCACACAGAGCCTGTTCTAAAATTAAGAGTTGTTGTATCAGTTTACTAAAAAATTCTTTACCCAAGAACACAGGCTTTTAAAAAGAGAACATTAAGACCAAAAACAATAGGACTGACCTGACTTGACCTGCTCTGAGATCTGATTTTAGCATTGGCCAGCCCTCAACATCAGCCCTACATCGAACCATAGAGGTGCAATTCTGATAGCTGACATGGCCCCAAGATCGAATTTCTACTAGTATGTGTAGGTCATCATCAATCTTTATGATGCTCGGTTGTCCCCAGGTTGCCAATCCATTTGATGTTTCCTTGTCAATCTGTGAGCACTTCCTTGCTTTCTGGGATAATAAGATGTTCCAGGCTCATCCTTTTCAGAGATTCCTAATCTTGAAGTCAGCTGTTTCTTCAGGTATCCCTTGTTCCCTTTATGGGAAATGGTGTTTAGAAGCCAGAATCTCAGTGCAGGCTCTGCCCACTGCCACTGGGGTGTCATTGCTTTTAGGTCCTTCATCATCATATCATTAGGATTCCTTTGTGTGTGTGTGCGCGTGTGCACGCGCACATATGTGTTGGGGTCTCTCTGTCTTTCCCAACCTGGTCTCGAACCTCTGGGTGCAAAAGAGCCTTCTGCATTAGCTTTCTGAGTAGCTGGGTCTGCAGATTTTCTGCTACCATGCCCGGCTATCATTATGATTGATCTTTACAAGCAACCTATTTCCTCTCTCTCTGGAACCTTTTAGGGTCTTCTGTTTACCAGTGATATCTTGAAATTCTATCAAAATGCCTCGATGTAGGTATGTTTTCATCCATTGTGTTGGGTGCTTAAGGTGCCATATAATCTAGAAGCTTTAGTCTGGAAAATTCCCTTTATAACTAACTTCCTCTTGTTTTTCTCCATTCTCTTTGCAACTTTTACTGGCCAGATTTAGACCTCATGGATTAATCTTATAAATCTCTTATTTTTCTTGAGTTTTCTTTTCTTTTCCCAGTACTGGGGATTGAACCTCCCTCCTTCCTTCCCTCCCTTCCTTCTTTTTTCTCTTTCCTTTTTATACACACACACACACACACACACACACACACACACGTGTGAGCGCATGCTGTGTCCCCACTCTCTCTCCCACCCATGAATGCCCTCTCTATCTGCAATTACTCCTTTAACCTTAATGAGTCACCAGATCTTGTTGCTGGTGTCCCTTAAAGATCACTGAAATTTGTCTGCTTCTGTCCCTTTTGCCTGGATTATTTGCAGCCTGAGACCTTGCCTCAGGTCTTATTTCCTTTGCAGCTTCCCTCCACATTGTATCAGGGGTATTCATTTTAGAACGCAGACCTGATCACATTATCAATTTCGATTAGCTTCCCATTCCCCTCCTGAAAAGTCTAAACTTGATCACCGTGATGAAGTCATTGCATTTCCTGTCAAGGGATGGATACACCACAGCAGGCTCCTTGGGGACACCTGTAAGCAGGGCCAGGCCTCCAGCACTGTGCAGAAAATTCCAGTGCCCAGAGCCCTGGGGCAGTTGCTCTGGTCCCCTCTGCATCTTTCCTTCTCACCACTCCCACCCCAGCCGTGGCCAGCACTGGCTCAGCCTTTCAGTTCAGTGTGGATGGGCACATCATCTTCTCTGTGAATTCTTCCCCTCCTGTGTGCTCCCCAGAGCCCTGGGATGCCCTCAACAGAGTGTTCCTCACTGGCTCACAGGTATGGGTCCATTTTTACCACTGCACTGGAAACTCCTGGGGTGGGTGCACCTTTTTGCTCTCTGTTCTATCTCCAGTGCCTAACTCACATGGCAGGTAGCTAGTGACTGATAATACTTGGTAAATGAATGAACAGAAATGAGGCTTCAGAAACTGATACTTTGTTTTTTCAGAAATCAGGATCTAACTCCAATGAAAAGGAAAGTTATTATATATGTGTTCAATTAGAAAAGTTTTGTTAGGCTTTTTCTTTTTTTTTTTAAATACTCCTACATGCAAAGCAAGTGCTATACCACTGAGCTTTATCCCCAGCCCTTTTTAAATTTTGAGACAGAGTCTTCCTAAGTTGCCCTGGCTAAGGCTGGGTTTGAATTCAGAATCCTCCTGCCTCACCCTCTTCAGTAGCTGGGATTACATGCATGCACCACTATGCCTAGCTTTGTTGGGCATTTATGAAAACTGCTGCTCGTGAGGCAGCAGTTCAGCTTCACTGTAGATGCTGGCAGACAGATGGAAATGTCTTACTAAAGGATCTTACCAAAAAAATCAGTCTTCTTTTTGCCTAAAAGAAGTTCATATACAAACTGAGCATGGGGGTACATGCTTGTAATTCCAGCACTCTGGGAGGCTGAGATAGGAAGATTGGAAGTTCAAGCTCAGTCTGGATAACTTAGTGACTTAGTGAAACTGTCTCAAAATTTTAAAAAATAACTAAAAAAAGGGCTGGGGGTGTGGTTCATTGCAAAGTACCCCCCCCAACAACAACAACAAAATAAACCTTCATATTCCCACTCTGCCTGCACTCAACACTGGATTATTGACATTTTACTCTCCCCGTATTCCTAAAGTAGAGAAGCAGTGCGAGGCCTGACGGGCGAGGGCAGTGTCTCCTCCCTCCTTGTGTGCCACTCTAGGGACCGCTGTGAAAAGAAAGGCACTTGCCTTTTTAACACTCATACTGATATTGAGACCATTGTGTCCTTTGGAAGAGCTGGAAAACATGATCATGCTCCTTGAAGGACACAGAATAATCAAAGATGTCACATACATATCAGTAATTACATTCACCAATTAGTTAGAACACCTAGTTGAATTTTTGTGTGGAAAATGGAGAAAAGGATGTGATGGACTAAAAATGACACCTCCCCCAACCCCCAACCCCTCACCCCCGCTGATCTATAGCTCCATGCCTGGAATCTGTGAGTGTTACCTTATGTAGTAAAAGAGACTTTGCAGATGTGTAATGTTAAGCTTGTCAAGATGGGGAGATTATCCTGGATCACCCAAGTGAGAGCCAAGTGCAATCACAGGTGTCCTTATAAAAGGGAAGCAGGGGCTGGGGATACAACCCAGAAGTAAAGCACTTTCCTAGCACGTGCAAGAGCCTGGACTTGATCCCTAGCCCTGCAAAAAAAAGGAAGAAGGAGGCACCTCAATGACTGAAGCAAGATGCTACCCTGCTGGCTTTGAGGACTTAAGGAATAAGGCTTTAGAAGCCAGAAAAGACCAGAAAATAGATCTTCCCCTAGATCTTGGAAGGACACCTTGAGGAACTAGCTTCAGACTTATATCTCTAGCTGTAAGGGAATAAATGTTGCTTTAAGCTACTACATTTGTGATCATTGTTTAGATGCCAACAGGAAACTAATATGAATAATCACTGTGTCTTTTTATCAATTGTCAGTGAATTCAGGTTCTGCTAGAAGATGTATTTGTAGTTACCTATGTGTCTGTATCTCTCTTACCTCTTCAGGTGATTTCTTTAAAGCTGGCTTCATAGGAGGAGCAATTTGGCAAAGGCATCTCAGCATATTATCCAATATCAGAATTTTCTAAAGTACGTTAATCATGCTTATCTTAGATTTTATGTAGGAAACATCTTACATTTTAATAGTTGTATATCTCACCGTATGTAGAAATAAAAATGACTGATTTTGAAACCTGTGATTTCACAGCGATGTAAAATTTCCTTATTCAATTAACTTGTATAAGTCAGGAGATGATAGCAAATTGATATAAAGAAAAATATAAGCCTATATAGCACAGGTGAAATATGAACATGGCAAAAAAGTTCTGAGAGTGGCATTTGAAATCTGAAGTCTGGGAAATGCAGCTGTAGGAAGATTATTTTTGTAAATTCTAGGCATGGCTACATGAAGATCATTTTTGTTAAATTTAGCTATAGCTGTAGAAAGATTCCTTTGTTAAATCTAGATTGCTGTAGAATATTTATTTCAATTTTGGCCCTGCCCTAGTATGGTGCCATGCAACTTAATTTGGGCAATTTCTCCTTGGCCTTCCTGGTACTATAAGTTAGATGAATGGAGGGCGTGCAGCGGTCCCTGACCTTTTTAGCACCAGGGACTGGTTTTTCCTTTCTGAGCGTATTCTCCGAATTGTTTATTCATTAAGCACCAGATTTGAATGGGAATTGTGTGTCAAGCATTGGGCCAGAATCCATTTTGGTTTATGTAGCAAAGGCCATGGCTTCTGCTTTCATGGAGCTTTTGTTCTTCTGAGGGAGGCAGGTGGGAGGGAGTTGCTGGACAGACACACATGTGACGGTCAGACTGGGTAGTAGGTAGGGTTAGAACATGGGACAGAAGAACCTGGCATGCTTTGAGGGTGAGGAAAGCCTTCCTTGAGGAAATAGTTGCCTGGAGATTTAAAAGGATAAACAAGGAAGTTAGGAGTAGACCTTATTGGTAGAGCATGTGTTCAGCATGTGTCAGGCTTAGGTTTGGTCCTGAGAATCCTAACAAACAAAGAAATAGGAGTTACCTGTATAAAAAGAAAAGGGAAGGGCTGGGGTTTTAGCTCAGTTGGCACAGTGCCTGCTTTGCAAGCACAAGGTCCTGAGTTGGATCCCTGGTACCAAAGGAAAAGAAGAAAAGGGAAGACCATTTCAAATGGAGGCAACAGCATGTGCAAAGGCCCTTGTTTGCAAAGTAACAAACATTGTTGAAAAACTTGGGAAGGAGGCCAGTTGTTGTACCCAGATCCAGGGAACAGGGGGAGGAAACATGAGAGGTGAGTCAGCCATGAGGGGAGTCAGGGCTCAGGGCAGAGTTGTAAGTGTGGGCCTCTGCCAGACAGTAGGCTCATGACTTCAGCTATACAAAACTACTTAGTTTGCTACTCATAGATTCTGCAGTTTTGTCTATATAATTTACTTAAAATGAGGGAGACAATATAATTCAGATATATATAATTTATAATATGTTTTAATATATTTATATAACTTTGTAAATGTTTATATGTTAAATATATATTTATGTATTGTATTTTTTTTCCATTGTCCCACAGCAGATAGCATATCTACACTAAGAATTTAGCCAGTTTTTGGGAGAAGACATAACTACATTGGCAAATATCCAACAAGTATTGCTGGGTACCAGCTACATGTGTGGCTAGCTTCTGATAAAGTAAGAATCAGCAATAACAGGAGACATGTTAAGCAAATATATCTTAAATGTATTTTATCAAATTATGATTAAGTGCTATGAAAGAAAAGAGCAGGTGGCAGGGGCCGGGGATTTAGCTCAGTGGTTCCACTGCCTGCCTTGCAAGCACAAGGTCCAGAGTTCGATCCCTGGTACCAACAAAAAAAAAGAAAGAAAGAAAAAAAAGAAAAGAGCAGATGGCTATGGAACAGGGTGACAGGGAGGTCTAAGTCTGAATGGTGGGGTGGAGGCTGGGACTTTGAGAATGGGCTGCACTTAGGCAGTGAAGACATAGCCAGTGACGTGACCAGGGGCAGGACACATCTCATATGAAGCCTCAGAGACTGGGGAGAACCTTGCAAGCTTCAGAAATCAAAAGGCTTTTGTGGCTGGAAAATAGTGAGTAATAAGGAAAATGTACCAAGATGAAGTTGTAGAGGGCTTGGGAGCCAGGGTGTGGAGGGTTTCACAGTGTGAAAACCTCACAGGCCCTGAAACCTACAGAGAATTTATATTTTCCTAGGAAGGACTCTTGGTATTTTAGCCACAAGCAGTAGTGTTGGTCAGGAAACAGTTATGTTAATAGTAATTTTGAATAGATCTAGGACTCCATGCTAATTTATACTATTAATTCTTTTGAAAAATACCTAAGACTGTAAATCTCTTTCAAATAACACTTTTTCACTCCACAAATATTGATTTGCTTTTATTGTATTGTGTCCTTTATACTTGATTTTTCTCATTCTTTTTTTTCTAACTTTTAAAACATATACATTTTAAAACTATTTGTGTTATAACAAAATACTCAATGGCTGGGGATTTAGCTCAGTGGTTTCGCCGTCTGCTGTGCAAGCGCAAGGACCCAAGTTCGATCCCTGGTACCAAAAAAACAAAATACTCAAGAAAATTAGCTTAGAAAGAGAAAGGCTTAATTTTGGCTTACAGTTTTAGAGGTTCCCATCCATGATTGGATTGGCAGCACATCATGGCAGGAGTATGTGGCAGGGCAAAACTGTTCAGCTCACAAGCCAGGGGAAAAGGAGGGGTTTGGAGCTTCACAATTCACTTTAGGGGTGCACCTTAGCGACCTAAGGACCTCTCACCAGGCCCTACCTTTCAAAAGTTCTACCATCTGAGTAGCACTGCCGTGGGGAACCAGACTTTATTTAACACACGGGCCTTTGGGTGACATCAGTACCCTAATTATACCACCATCCGTCTTGTTGTTGATTTTCTCATTGAGTTGCAAAAGAATCAGGGAATTATGTTCTAATTCTAGTTCTTTTGAACTTAAGATTTCCTCTGAGGCTTAGTAAGAACTTAAGGTTTATAACTTCTCCATGTGTGGCTGAAGAGAAAAGAAAAAAATATATATATATATAGTCTGAGGAGACAGAGTTTTATGTGTATTTGTTAGATCAGGCTTATTAATTATGTTGTTCACATTTTATTTGCCTTTACTATGTCTGTGTTTCCCTTGACACTAAAAGAGATGTGATAAAATCTCCTTCAGTGTTGTGAATGTAGCATTTTTTTCCATGTAATTGGATGACTTTTTATTTTATAAATTTCAGGGAAAGTTTATCTCTATACACATACATTATTTTTTGTTGGCTATATATTATTATAGAAATATCTGTCTTCAGTGCATTTTATTTTTAAGTCATCATCTCACTAATATCAGGGCCGGGGATATAGCTCAGTGGTTCTGCCACCTGCCTTGCAAACACAAGGTCCTGAGTTCAATCCCTGGAAGCAAAAAAAAACACCTCACTAATATCACTATATAGGCTTTCTTTTGGTTACCTTTCCCTCCTAGCCAATTTTTAGTTTGTGAATCCAGGACCTTTTATATACTTAAAAAAAAAAAAATTATTGAGAATTCCTAAGAGCTTTTATTTATTAGAGCTATTTCTGTTCATACTTAACTGCATTTGAAATTAAAAGTCTGTAAAAAACATTTACTGTAGTTTTAAAATGACAATAAGCCATTGTATGTTAACATAAATACTTTTATGAAAAATAACTTTTCCAAAAAATTAAATCACAATGTTTCATATTTTTACAGACGTATTTTATGTCTGGCCTAATAAAAGACAGATGGATTCTTGTATATGTTTCTGTATTCGATATGTTGTAATATGTTATTTTGAATGGTGTAGACAAAAGATCATACAGATATATAGTTGAAAAAAGGAAGTATTTAATAATCTTTCCAGATATTGTAGTTTTTCTTCTTTGATACTACACCAAGGGCTGGGGATTTAGCTCAGTGGTTCTGCCACCTGCCTTGCAAGTGCAAGGTCCCGAGTTTGATCCCCAGTACCAAAAAAAGATACTACACCAAAATTTAACAAGCAATAATTTCTTAAAGGTTAGTTGCAATGTAGAATCTGAAACCCTACCAATTTATTTTTTGTACTGTGTACCATTACAGTTTGTGGGTCTCACACTTTAAATGAATCTTTTCCCATGCAAGATTTTGTAAAATTGTGCATTGATCATTTGGAAAATATTGGTTCACTGAATTAAACAGATCTTCCAAATGTTGACACATTCATTATACAGTATTTTTCAAAATCACATTTAAAGTAGCCACTGATCTCATCAGGAAAGTCTTTAAGTCAGACTTGCAGTGGCAGATACAAGTTTTCCGAGATTCTGATTTCCACTTGAAAACTCAAATTTTATTAGCAGCAAATGACATGGTTGTTTTCCTTGAAGGGACATGCTCACTTTATTTTCAAGAAAATGTCTGCCAAGTATCCAAGATTTTTAGTTGCCAAGTATTGTTGCTGATGTCTTCTCTTCCGTCTATCTTGTCCTTTATATCTTAAAAACAAAAATCTCTATGCCATCACTTTCATGGGTTTGGGCCGGGGATTTAGCTCAGTGGTTCTGGCGCCTGCCTCGCAAGCGCAAGGTCCCGAGTTTGATCCCCGGTACAAAAAAAAAACAACAAAAAACAACAACACACACTTTCATGGGTTTACAGGAGTGGAGACCAATAAATGAATTTATTCACTTGTCTTTAACCAGAGTATATCTGAGTGTATTATCAAAATCATTTGTTGTTCTTTCATAACACCACTTTCTTGCCATACTGATTCCATTCCTGTCTTGATCTTGTTGAGAATTTTAAACATTTAAAGCTCATTTCTGGTTGTGCTGTTGTAAAGTTCTTCAAGATTAACTTTTTCTTTATTGTTTTGCTGACTTCTCATGGTGATTATTATGTACTTTGTGACTTCTCTTCTGTGAGATTATCTATCTTGTGTTATTTTCTGAAGAGGGTCCTACAGGGGGTTCTGGATCATAGAATCATCCCTCTGGTTTTGTGGTTGCTAACTGCTAACCAGTGGTTGCATACAGGCTTTAGTATTAAGTTTCTTGGCTTTGGTAAGAATTCGGTTTCTTAAGCTTTGTTTGAGCACTAGCTATGATGTCTAGTTTCTTCTGGATAACTCCACTAGTTTGGAAGTTATATATTCTGTTTCTCTTCTTTAGGTGAATATTCTTTGTCTTACCCCTTTTCATCAACATAAATAGTTGATTTTATCAATCTGGATAAGTTATTCTGCAGTAACAAATAGTCCCCAAATATAAGTGGCTTAAAATAACAAAATTTTAAAAAAATTTCTAAATGTATTTTCATTGTAGATCAGTGGTGGGGATGATTACTTCAAGTCACCGGCTGATAGAATAGCTACTACCATTTCAAACACTGCTGGATACTGTGGCAGGAAGCAAGAGAGCCCTAGGGGGTCTTGTTCTGCAATTAAATGCTCTGGGCCAGAAGTGACAAGTCAATTTCATGCCCACCTCATTGCATACAACCAACCAGGTGCCTCATCCAGCCACTAGGAGGTATAATTCTACCAATTTGTTTGGCAGAGGGAAGAGGGGGACTGAAGATATTTGTTAAAGGCATGAATGAATATCACAGTGGCAGTATTGCTTAGTTGAGAGCCAAACTCCCTGTGATACTTAGCTGTGTGACCTTGAGCAGGTTAATTTTTCTATATCCTTTCTCATCTGTAAAGTGGGGATTTATAGAACCAATTCAAGGTATTATGAACATGAAAGGTGAATATGTGTGATGCTCACATTAGCACTCTAAAGGTGTTTTCCATTACTGACTCTTCACAATATAAACAATAGGGATTTTTGGTTAAAATGATGAGCTGAGTCTAGAGAGGCTGCCAACTCCCTTCTCCTAACACATGTGTCACAAAACAAAATTAACAACAAATTTAGCTTAAAGGTTTTAATTGACTTTGATTAATGGTTCTAGAGTTAAGCATTGCTCCTAACCAGAACAAGTTGAAAGAACTCAGAGGCTACAGTGTGATCAGGCAGCATGTATAATCATGGAGATGAGGCATAGGGACAGGAGTGAGGGATAGGACTTAATTGGTTTGCCTTATTTGAATCAGTTGGCTGCCCATGAGTGACTAGACTCAGCTTCTGTAACCAACTGATATTTGTTATGACTCCATATTGATTTGGTCTGTTGGGCCTAGTGTAGGAGTCCAGTCCAAATCAGTGGCCTCCTATAATTTTTATTTAACACGTGAAAATATTAGGTAAAACATTCGCAAACTGTTCTGCAGTTTTTACCTGAGCTTAAAAGCATCAAAGGGAAGTTTCCAGGTGCCAATAATTCAGATGCTAATCTATGACAGTGAGTAGATGCCAGCCTCCGGGTCCTCAGAGATAACTAAGCCAGGCCTGGTGTTTGGGCCTGGTGTTTGCACGCCCATGCAGAGATGGAGCTAGAAATCCTATGCTTCTTGAGCATCTGAAGATGGGTTTTCCAGATAAAGCTAGAAGCTGGGAAATGGCAGTTTTATGGCAATACTAGTTCCTTCTTCCCTACCTAAGAATGGGATACTTGGTCAGGCCACCCACCTTGGTCCCACAGCATTTTTAACATGTATACCTAAATTTACGTTTTTCTAACAAAGGCTAGAGCAAATAAATATTCCTGAATAAATCAAGTTTTGAAGTTCTTAAACTTCCCTGGAAGCTCCTCAACTTTTGCATTGTTTTAAAGGGAAGCTCCTCCTCTTTTCTATCATCAGTATTTTATTTAGATTTACCTTCATGTTTTACTGACTTGTGTTATAATTGTTGTATCCTTCTATTCTTTGGTTTTTCTAATTGATTTTTTTTAATTTGGGGAAACTAGAGTTTTAAACAGCAAGAAACTTTAATGCTCATGATTGCTGTTTTCCACAGAAGTGTGTTTTTAAGGTTATAAAATCTTTTAAAACCTTTGAATGATATTAGAGCCTTAAGGTATTTCTTCTGCTCCTCGGATTATATGTTTTCTCTTATATGTTTGCTTTGTTCATCCCAGTCTTTCTGTTTCATTCTGTTATGGGCTGAATTATGACCCTCCAAACATCATATGTTGAAGTTCTAAACCAGTACTTCAGAACATGACTCTATTTGGAGAGAACATGTTTAAAGAAATAATTAAGTGAAAATGACATCATTAGAGTAGATCCTAATCTAATATGGCAAGTGTCCTTTATAAGAAGAAGAAATTGAAACACAGACACAGAGAGGAGACCACAGGGAAAAGACAAGCTAAGGAGTGAAGGCCTCAGAAGAAGCCAGCCCTCTGTACATCTTGATTTTGAACTTCCAGCCTCAAAAATTATGAAGAAATAAAGGTTGTAGAAGCCATCTAGTGTATAATACTTTGTTGTGGTAGCCCTTGCAAAATGTACACATGCTGTGGACTTTTCCTTATGTATCTGCTAATTCTTTCCTTAACTCTTCATGTTTATGAAGGAAGGTCCATGTTAATTAGTGCAAGTATTGGGGCAATTGTATTTACCTGAAAAAAACAACTTTTTCCAATATTTTAATTTTTAACTGATACACAAAAACATAAAATTGTACATAATAGTGGGTTACCATATATAGTAATATTGGATTCATAATGCATAAGGTTTAAATCAGATTATGCATATTTGTCTCCTCAAGCATTATTTCTTTCTGAGGAAAAAATTCAAAATTCTTCTACCTTTTTGAAATGCTCAGCACATAATTGTTAGCAGGAGTCACCCTGCTGTGCAATAGTACCCTGAGCTTCTTGCTATAATCTAGAAAGCCTTCCTTCTTGATGAGGGTGGGGGCTGGCCATGCACTCTGTAACTGGGCAGAGTGGATCAGTGGGCAGCTTTCCCTTTAGGGTGTTTAGGGAGACAGCAGAGGTGCAAACAGAATCAGGATCCTTTGCTGTAACTCTCACCACAAAATTAACAAGATAAGGAGAGCTTTAAGGTTGGGATGACATGACATCTTTCATTTACTCTACTTTTTACTCCTGTGTCTGTCCTTGAGTCTCTTCTCTGACTCATTTCCTAGCCTGGACACCAACACTGTGGGCACTCACTATGCAGACCTTGCCAGAGGGAGGTAGCTGTCCAGGGCTCCAGCTGGGACCACACCCTGCTCACTGCAGCCCATCCCTGGCAAGGATCAGGGAAGATGGGCTCAGCTGACAACTGGTGGCTCAGAGGCCCTGGTTTCTTCTGTGTCGGCCATTCTGTGGCTGCCAGTAGCCATTGACTGCAAGCTTGGCGCCTCTCCAGGGTTCTATCAGGAATAAAGAGCTTCTCTCTGTAGCCTTGTGTACTGCAAATTGCACCGCCCTCCCTGCCAATTTTGGTTTCTCAATACAGTCCCAACTCTCTTCTTTAAGCAAGTGAATCTTTAAATGACCTGCCCACTGATAGCACTCCTCTGTGTTTTCAGTGCCATCATGGATTCATTCTTATAAAAAATATTTTCACTGCTATTTCATTGTGCTCTTTGGAAGGAAGGAGGCAACCATATATGCTTACTCTCATGTCTTGAGCTCAAAGTCTCTTTTAGATTTTTTAAAATGAGGTCATAGTAGCTATATAAATTGTTGACTAGAAACAATTGGTGTTCTAGAATGTAAAATACATTTAAAATGTATTTATTACATGTAAAATACATGTTTAAAATAGCCTGGAGAAGGTGTTTCTAGGGCTTCTGTGATTTAAGTGGTACCATCAAGTTGTAATCTGATGTGTTCATAAATGAATTTCCCTGAAGATAAAATGATACAATTAGAGACCTGGAGGAAGGTAATTATTTTCCTTGCACTTATGATATTAAGTACTTGGTGAGAGTATATTCAGTTCTCTATCAGAACATCCATTCATCTCTAGGGATGGAGCTAGTTTATACTAGTGGGGCTGATAAGAGAGCAAGAAAGAATGTCATTCCAACAACTGACATCAGTTGGTTGTTCAATGATGTCTGATATCAAACCCCACAGGTTCAAGGGTTCAGTCCCACAAGACCATTCCTACTTAGATACCAGCTCTAAGTCCTGCATATCCCCTATAAATTGCTAATTTGGTGTGGTGACTTTATAGATAGACTTTATAAATTCAGGATTGCTATGGCCCTCCCTTCAGAATTTGATAATTTACTAGGACAACACATGGAACTTGGGGAGAGCTATCTGTATAATGTCATTTTTTTTTTTTAATAATGGCTACAACTCAAGAGCAGCCAAATTAAAGAGTTGTATAGGGCAGAGTGTAGGGGTGAGGGGTGATGGCACAGAGCCTCTATGCCTGCTCCAGGTACATGGTGCCAATGGCACATCCATGTCTTCACTGACCTAGCAGCTCCCTGAACCTGTTCTAGGGTTTCTATGGAGGTTTCATTACCCAGGTATGGTCGGTTACATCACTGGCCACTCAACTGGCCTCCAGCCTCTCTCCCTTCCCTGGAGGTTCAGCCTGAAGATTTCAACACTTTAATCATTTGTATTGCCAGCCTTTGTCTCAAAATTATCTAAGGGCTGTCCATGAGTTACCTCTTTAGCTTAACTCTGAAAAGACTCTTTATGAATAACAGAAATTTCAAGGGTGTTTGAAGCTCTTGTTACGAACCAGGGATACAGACCAAATATATATATTTTTTATTACATCAAGCAAGGAATCCAGAGTCTGGTCAATCTGTTGACTGTGCAAAAAAGATTCTCAGATATACACGTGGTACTTGCCATATGGCTTTGCTGCTAGCTTTCCCTCTGGTGGTGAACCAAGTTTGGCCCACAAGGACTTCCTTCGTTTTCTGGCCTAGGTCCTCCTTTGCTGCTTTCTTCTAGGCCCATATGTTGATCTTGATTTGGCCCAGTAGCCAATCTAGAAGGCCATCTAATTAGAGAGAGGCAAGGGTTTTCCAGAGGAAAACTTGTAGGAAGACTTGTCAAGGAAAAGGACATTCATCTTCAGGCCCTGGGACAGCCGATGCAGGTGACTCATCGGGCTTCCTTCCCACTGGGCTTCACCACAGTTTGTATTTGACCTCCAAGAAGGAGGTGACCACAGACCTGTCTGCCCAACTGTAGCAGCTGAACTGGAGAATGCACTTCAAGATGCGGAGCCAAAAAGACAGGCCAAAGAGAATCTCAAAGTAGTTCACACTGAAAGTACCACTTCCTACTACTCTTGCACAATAATGATATCACTTCTCTGTGTCTTTTCAAGAAGGGGAAGCCTGGAGCTCTTCTTGGAGACTATGATGAGGGTCCCAGCTTTGGTGATTTACTAGGAGTACTCACAGAATTCAGTGTATGCTCATCACTTGCTAAAATGTACTTGTCAACCTAAAATCAGTTCTCCTAGTGTTTTTGTAACTATTCCCAGGCATGTACAAGGCAGTGAAAAGTTGTATTCTCCCCAGGGGGCACATTTGCAGCCCAGGTCCAACAAGGTGATGCTCTTCCTTTCTGTTTCTGCTCTGCAGAGATGACCAGTGCATGGAGACTCTGGCACTGGGGCCAGTTGGATGGGTTCAGATCCTAACTGTGACTCCTTTTAGTGTGCTGGCCTCAGACAAGTTACTCAACACTTCAGAATCTCAGTTTTCCCTTTGGAATATAAACAAAATAGAATCAGCTAGGATGAGTTATTACTAGTATTTAAGATTATACTCTATATGCGGTATGGATATATAGAGATGTACAGATTTCTTTCAGGAATAGAGAGGTTAAGTGTTTGCTAATTCAGTGTGGTGACTTTATAGATAGAATGTAACTACTGTAAATAACATGAGTCAACTGTTTATACTCATGGTTATAGTTTATCACAGCAAAAGGACACAAATCCAAATTAGCGTCCTGGCATGGTGACACACATCTATAATTCTGGCACTCTGGGAGGCTGAGACAGGAGGATTGCACATTCGAGCCCACTCTGGGCAATTTAGCAACTTAATGAGACCTTGTCTGAAAATAAAAAATAAAGAAAGGCTGGGATATAGCTCACTGTGAAGACCCTGAGTTCAATCACCAGTACCACACAAAAACAAATCACAGGGCTCATGGGTGAAGTACAGGAGAAACCAAGTGCAAACTTCCAAGGGGCCTATGCTAGCAAAGCCACATAGGATGTGCTTAATTCCCCCTAAAAATGAGTTGTGACAACATGTGTGAAATGTTGTCACCCAGGGAATCTGGTTAGAAAGTCAGTGCCTGGAGATTTTTGAGGATGTTGGTCACATAGGCAAGTTGCCTTCTGCTTGGCAGCCACCTAAATTCTAATCCCCAGAAGGAAGGCAGGTGTTTAGCATAAACTGCACTGTTTACGCAATTCAGGCACAGTGAGCCATTCTTACCAGTTAACAGTGGAACCCTTCCAAGTTCCAAGTTTCCAGACATCAGCTGTTTTAGTTACTTTCTCATCACTGGAACAAAATATCTGACACCCACAACTTAGGAGAGGTTTATTTTGGCTCATGTTTTCAGTGGATTCAGCCCATGGTTGGTGGGCTCCAGGGTGGAAATCGCATAGCAGGACAGCATGGCGGAGGAAACCTGCTCACATCATGGTGTCCAGGAAGCCAAGAGGGAAGGGAGGAGCTAGGAAAGGAGACATACCTTCCAATCACATCCCCAGCAACCCACCTCCACCCAGGGCCCACTTGGTAACAGCAAGTCAGCTACAGCACCCCCATGATTTATTCACCTTCCAAATACATGAGGCTTTGAGGACCATTTTAGATTCAAACTATAATACCAGTCAAGAGCCAACCTTAAAAGCAGTCCTTTATAAGGAGAGTGAGTGGGCCTACTGTGTAAACGCTTCTCTATAGGGGCCTACACCAAGTATGATTTGTTTATGCTTACTGTGGTAGATGATCTAAAAATGAGAATGCTCGATTCTTGAGCAAAGTATAAGTGTGGTCTTCACAAGGGAAGAGATACAAAAAGAAGGCAAAAGCCACCAAAGACAAATTTTAGTTCTTACAATTTCAAGTAGAATATATGAAGGCCATTTCCATTATTGAAATGAAGTCCTTTGGTTAAGCTTGACTCTTCTTTAGGGTTTGAGAGAATGTGCTTCTAAGAGTAGAAGTTGTTTAGCATATGGGGTGGTGAAAAGGACTGAAGAACTTTGGTAATAAAAACCAAAGCAGCAGGAAGGAAGTGGTCTGATTAGAACCAAGGGCTTAAGAGGGGAAAGACAGCATAAGAAAGGAACTGGAGTTGCTGAATAGTAGTTTCACTTGATTTAGAATCCTTAAGGAGCTTGAGCCGAAAGGTAATGTGGTCTTGACAGTTTATTTTGGGGAGGGACACAACATTCTTTTTTTATCCAGACAGTCCTGCCTGGAGAATGAAATCACAGAGAAAACATTTTGAATGCAGTGATAAGGACTATTTTATTTTATTGTTGTTTTAACCATTCAAACAGAAGTTTTAGGTACTGGATTGGTATCAAAGATAAACTCATCTAATTTGGTTAGTTATAAATACATAAATACTATAGCTTTTTAAAATGTTTATCATGTGCTACCAAGTCACCTAGTCATTTAGACAGTGTGTATGGCCAGCCTTTGACGTGCTTTAGTGGTAAGGGTTGTGTAGCTCTGAATCAGTGAACTTGAGGCCTCCAGTGTGTTTCCGTGCCCTGTGAGGTCATTTGGATGGGATAATTTGAGGAGTGACCCTCACTTCAGCTCCTGAACTTCTAACTCATGAAGAATTCATGCTGCTAAACTCTGAGTTTAAAGGAGAATGCTCATTTTGTCATATTTGTTAGTTATCTCTTCAAGGAGCCTAAGAGTAGCCATTTTTGTTCTGCTTTGTTTTGGAAAGAATACTTTTTCTTGGAAGAAATGTGCAAAACATGTAAGGAAAAGCCATTTTGTGTATGGGAGATATTTAGCATTGGTCCGTGAGAATTTGGTCTTGAAGGAATAGTTTGGGATGTATTAATAAAGCCAACCTATGTCTTTTTCATCTTATATTTCTTAATGCACATAGAACCTGACTAATATGGGAACCCAAAGTCTTCCACAGCCCACTGGAGTAGATTCATAGACTTTCATTATAGAAACGCATTCAGGATGTGTCAGTGAGAGGCACAGGCAGAATTATGAACCAGAATCACAGAAGTATACACTCAGAAAGGAGTGTGGATGCCCAAGAGGTGAGAGTTTTATGGTTTGGGTCTGGGGGTATTTATGTATGTGGTCCTGGGGGGTGGAAGTCTGTGGAATTTTTGAATCTGTAGTATCAGAAGAAAAGCATAGGCCCAATTTACAGGTGAAAGGCATGGGCCCAATTTACAGATTTATTTTATCTTTTAGGACTCTAGGAATGAGTAACCTGGAAGGGAAAAAACCCCCCAAAAAACCAGGCTTACACTGCCTGCCTCACAAGTGCAAGGTCCTAAATTCAATTCCCCAGTACCAAAAAAAAAGAAAACAGGTCCTGAAGCTACAGATTGGGGAGAAGGAGACAGAGAAAAAGAGAGACAGAGACAGACACTGGGGATCAAATTCAGGGGCTCACAATGAGCTATATTCATAGTTCTCTTTATTTTTTTATTTAGAGAGAGAATCTCACTAAATTGCCCAGGCTGGCCTTGAACTTGTTCCTACCTCAGCCTGTCAGAGTGCTGGGATTGCATGTGTGCACTACCATGCACGACAGCTACAGTTCTCTTAAAAGTACAATTTTAAAATTATAATTTTCCTCTCTCCTTTCTACCTAGCTTTATTTCCTCTACCCTATCTCAGTACCATCAAACTGTAGTGGGACCTCAGTCTTCCATGTGAAGGATGTGAAAGAGACATGAGACATCTTAAAGGGTGGGTGGGAATGTGTGTGAGAGAGCGACAGACAGGTGGACACAGGCCTAGACTTAGATTTGAATGGGAATACGTCTGATCCTCCAGGAGTTCAGCATCCATAAAGTGTGTCATGATAGTTCTTGCCTTGCTCAAGGGAGATTGGAGGCAGACAAGGTACCTAGCTCACCTCACTAAGAGTTCTGATGTATTCCTTTATCTCATTAGAATAATGCAAAAGACCAACAGGCTGGAACAAGGTTGTATTGAGGAAAGGGAGCAAGGTAATTATAGAAGCTTGTTGTTCAGCTGTCATGCCAACTCATGCCACTTACCTTGAAAACTGCATTTCTTTTTCTGACCCATAGAGGCATTCAGTGGCAGACTCAGGAAGGAGTTTGGTGTGCAGGGTACTAATAGGGAGTCCCTAGAGGATTAACATCTGTGAGAGAGAGGTTGGACAGCTGGACTGGTAAGGGAGAGATTGAACTTGAGGACACCCTCATCCAACCCATGGGGTGCTCAGGGGCCACAGTGGCCTATCAGAGCTGTCCCTGTTGAATTCATTTAGTGGAGTCTTTTTTTTTTTTTTTCTTGATAATGGGGATCGAACTTAGGACCTTGAGCTTTCGAGGCAGGTGCCGGAACCACTGAGCTAAGTCCCGGGTCCCTAGTGGGGTCTTGATCAGTCATTGGATATGGGACATCCTGGGAAGGCCTCAACCTTGGGAAGGCAGCTCTGTGCCCTTGAGATAACCCCTAAAGAGGCCAAAGTTGAAGGCTGCCTGCCAACAGCACTCCTAGTAGCTTGAGCTGAAAGCTTTTCTTGGAGGGGAGACTGATGGCGCATGTCTGTGTCCACCATACGTGAATTATTTATTTACCAGTTTTAAGGTAGAGTAAGAAATCAATCAGGTCTGATATCAAGTGAGTTAAATAAACTGCAAATCCCTGAAAATGATTTACTACATTCAACATTTTTGGGAGATGTTTAGAAATCCTTGAAATAAAACTAAGATCCCTTCTACCTTATTTCTAATAGCTTTGTTAGTTATGATAAAAATAAGGAACTTTGTGTTTTTCCCCTTTGTTCTCTAGGGTTAAAAGTGTGATATTTGGGGAGCTATATATATTTTAGGAATTTTTATGTTTAAAAACCATTATTTACAATGCTTTCAAAACAACTGGTATCAGTCTTTCAGCCAGATAGAGGATTCTCTTCAGGAACTTGTGAAATAAAAATTAAAAACATAGGGCTGGGGATTTAGCTCTGTGATTCTGCCACCTGCCTTGAAAACGCAAGGTCCTGAGTTCAATCCCAGGTACCAAAAAAAAAAAATTGCCAAGAATTAAAAACACAAATTCAGTAGAAAGGAGTATTCATTACTTTATATATTATATGCACCAGTATCCTACTGACTACAGTTTCAGCATCTCAGCCCTGAAACTTTATAAAGTCAAATTTTGTAGTTGTTTTGTTGTTGTTGTGGTTGTTGTTGTTAATGTTTGTTTTTTGCAGTGCTGGAATTGAACTCAGGCCCTTGTGGGTGCTAAACATGTGATTTTCCACTGAGCTGTGTGCCCAACCCCAGACTTTATGGTTTTACTCTTTCAAAAATTTTATCCTTCAGTAGTAATTCTGACTATTAATTCATCTGTAAAGGTAAAGATGAAATGGGTAGATTTTGAGAGAGACTGATACACTTGGTCATAAGAAAAAGGAATTAAAGACCCCAACTCTCTTATTTCATTTGGAAATCAGATGGGCCCTCTTAGAACCTAGCTTATCTGCTCTTTTTATCTCTTAAAATTAACAAATACTTCCTTCCCAAGAAGTTTTCTTAGTTTTTTAAATCTACTACTGCCTCAATCCATGGTGAATTAACTTTTGTTAAAATAATGAGGGACAATAATTGCTGTGTCAGATAACAGGCCCTTGCTGTGACCAGATCAAGCCAGAGGGTCAGAGGAGGTGACCCCTGGATGCTGCATCTGAGAGTCTCTGTTCATTTATTTTCCAATGCCCTGAGCAACCCTAGTGTGTACCCCAGGCTCCTGCTGAGGGACAGGCCATCCTCTGCATTGCAGGGAAGCACATGTGCATGGAAGCTGTGGTTTGGGTCACCTGCTTCTTGTTGTTGGTCTTTTCTTCCCCCTTTCTTCCTCCTTTTCCAGAATGAGCCCTTCTCCAGGAAGCTCTTTATCCCCTCAAATAGCCAAACACACTTCTCATCCCTCCAGGAAAAGGGAAAGGCCTTCCTAGCTAGCTTTATTCCATGCAGGATTATCAAGGAGGGAGAAAGTGGATGGGTATTTGCTCTACTTCTTAACCTGGGAGAGTAGAACCTTGTTATACTATGGCAGACTCCTGGACCTAGGCCCTGGGTCCACTCCTTAGTGATGCAGAGTGAAGACTCTGGAAGCTTTTGGGAATCAAGTAACTTACTTAACTTCTATATACTTCAGTTACATACATCTGTAAAGTAGGGAGAATAGCCCACCTCATGGGCTTTGTTGGGATGGTTAAGTGAGATGAAGCATGTAGGGCTGGGAATTTAGCTCAGTGGTTCCGCCGCCTGCCTCGCCAGTGCAAGGACCTGAGTTTGATCCGGTACCAAAAAAAGAAAAAAAAGAGAGAGAGAGATGAAGCATGTAAAAGGCTTGAAGCACTGCCCAGCATACAGTAAGCACTCAATGAATGTTGTTGTGGCTGGTGTTACTATATCTCCTGAGTCGTAGGTGGTCCGTGAAGGTTTGCTTTTTTGAGATTCTCCTGGTCCTCATGGAGGCACTCACTGGTCCACGTGTTGTTCCAGTTAATCTCTGTCCGGGCCAGAGTATGGTGGACAAAGGTCTATGTCACTTTCATTATTGGAAACAATGTGAGGATTTCATGTCACTGTACCTTTGAGGATAAACCTGACTAGGAATCTGTAATGCCCTTCTTGAGTTTCTCCTGTTTTATTTAGATTCTGACGAGTGAGTAAATATCTCTCTAGTGCTTATTTCCATGTCTTATATTGAACATTTAGGCCTTCTAAGGAGCCAAAAATGTCTTTCATCTTGCAAGCACAGGTGAAATATCCCTTATCTGAAATACTTGGAGCCAGAAGTGCTTTAAGTATTGGATTCTTTTTCATATTTTGGGATATTTGCGTAGACATAATGAGTGATCTTGGGGAGGAGACCTAAATCGAAACATGAAATTCATTTATGTTTTACACACACCATGTACACACAGCAGAAAGTGACTTTCTACAATATTTTGAGTGCACCTGTTTTTTGACTGACCTGTCACATGAGGTTAGGCGTGAAATTTTCCACTTGTGACATCATGTCAACACTAGGCAAAGTTTGGATTTTGGATTTGGATTTGGAATGTTTAGCCTGTAATAGTTCATTTATCTCCCAAGGTAGTTAATGGATTTAATCCACTTTTGGAATAAGTACCCATGTTTTCCCAGGCCCTTCTGTACAGCCTGTACCTATTAATGTTTGAATGATTCTTCCATCTAATCCCCCCGCCCCTTTTTAAACCTTTTCCATGAACATCAGGGCATGAGCAAGGAGGAAAGAATATCAAATGGACAATAGTAAAAAGCAAGGTTTTGGAATAGCAGACCCTCCTGCCCCCGTCTGAGCTTTGTCACCCATCTGTAGAATGGGATTGATAACACCTCCGTTATGGGTTTTGAGGATTAAGCTAAATACGCTTCCGTAGACCAGGATTCACTGTGGCAACTGCCCCTCCCAGGTTCAGTCCCCAGAGTTCTTCAATAGCAGCTATTGCTGCTGCTGTTGTTAGTGATCAGATACCGCACAGGGCTGTTGGGTTTCTCATACTCTGTGATGACAGGCATGCTGCTTGAAGAAATGTTTGAACTCGCCTTTTTTAAAGTTCAGTCTCTCCAGGTGATCCTGCACACCTGTGATACGGCTGATCTCAGGGTATAAATTTCCCCAGCACACAAAATTTCCTTTTCACCACACACAATTCATTCCTGGCATTAGTCACTGAACTTGGAACCTTCTGGTTTTGATTGGCTAGTCAGGGTTCACTGAGGCAAATTCTTTCCCAAGATTGCTCCATATGTTCAGGAAAGGGAGTGTTTGTGAGCTGCACAGGCAGTAATGTAGACACAAGGCCAGAAGACAGCAGTGTGTTGCCATTTTCAGCTACTCCCAGTGGGCAGCTGGGCAGGATGATTAATATTTTAGCATCTTTGTTCTTTCATTTAGATATAACACCAGAGCTGTTTAAATCACTCTGAAAATAACATGCCTGACATTTCTCTGGTTAAAAAAAAAAAAAACCTCTCAAGTCATAATCCTCTGCCCATTATGGAGGAAGTGTTTTTGGTGAGAAAGGAGGAAAAACTGGATGACTTAGAGGAGAAGGATAATTTCCAAATAGCTTCATGGGGGAGAATACATTACAACCTAAAAAATGGCAAAGGCATGACTCAAAGTGTGTATATGAGAGAATGGGACTGGCATCAGAGTGCACTTTATGTTCTGGAGCTGCTTGCAGAGTTGTGCACTTGCTTTGAATATTTATCGTGTGTCTACTGACCCTCTTCACTTAAGACACACACTTGCGATTTTTCAGCACATACAGCCCTCCAAGAATCTCAGTATTATATTGAGGAAGTACTGTATTAGAAACCAGAAATCATGGTTTGGTTTCACATTTAATTACCTTCCATCTTGTGCTATTTTACACATCTCAAATTGTTCAGCAATCATTTATTCAGCCTACTTTGTATAAATCACAAGCTAAATTTGAGACTTTAAAGATTCTACCTAGCATATAATACTAACGTAAATATTTGTCTTAGGCCATAGGTATATTCTTAATATAATTGCATGTCATAATTGAAAGATAGTTGTAGATCATAATTTCACTCCCTCAGTATGCCTTTCTATTTATAGGTATGCCTTAGAAAATCTTTCTCTAAAGTAACTGCTCATTTTGATAATTGCCTTTTGCGGTTGGTGATTTTCAAAAGCAGATTTAAGGAAAAATAGAAGCATATATGGTAATTCTCTCAAAGCAGACTATTTCAATCCTATTTGACAAAATCAAAAATTATTTGATTTAGAACAAAGAACTTAATATTAATGAAATTGTAGCATTGATGTGTTTTATTGGCATCCTGTAGTAGGAAAACAAACATATAAATTGCATATTGGGGGCCTGCAAACTGTTCTTCATGATTTACAGGAAAGTGTTTATCTAGTCCTCACAGCAACCCAGTGGCATTGCCACAGCCGGCAATGCTCTCCCATTTTACAGATGAGAAAACTGAGGCTCAGTTGATTACTTGTGTGAGATCACACAGCTGTTAAAGTAGCAGAGTCTGCCCAAGCTGTAATCCACTTGACCTATTTGGCACTGGGATAATGCTCTGGGATGAGGATTCTTTTACAAAATTATTCCTCAGTGAGATTCTCTTCCCTTCTAATTAGAAGTTCAAAAAGATACTGCTTCACTGTCTTTAGAGCTCAGGTCAAATGGATGTTTCTTCCTTGGATTTTATAGACTGCATCTTCTGGGAGGTATGGACAACTCCTTGGCTGGTCCCTTTCTCTGGCAAAGTCTCTGAATCTTCCTCAGTGAATTCTCCTCCTGGATAGAGGAACTCAAAATGTGCCCCCAGCAGGCTTTTTTTGTGCAGACTTACTTTATTAAAAGGAACTTTTCCCCCAGGCAACTGCTATTTAGACTCTTACTGGATGTTTTATCACCTCATCTACTTTTTTTCCTGATGGAAAGTCTTGAAAAAGAAACGAACTTGGGCTTGACATGGGGTTTTGTTCATAGTTCAGTCATAAATTATCTCTGCCTTGGTATGTGAGCTTTCCATCAGTATAACAAAATACCTGACATGATTAACTTAGAGAAAAGGTTTATGTTGGCTCACCATCTTAGAGGTTCCAGTTTATGATCAATTGCTTTGGGGCTGTGGTGAGGCCACACATTATGGTAGGAGCACGTGGCATAGCAAAGTCACCTACATCACGAGTCAGAGAGCAACAAGTAGGTAAGAGGAAAGAGTCTACAGTCCCCTTTAAGGGCATGCCTCCAGGTCCTCAGGACCTCACACTAGGCTCCACCCCTAATGGCTCTAGCACTACCCTGCTGACGGAGCCCTTCACACATAGACACATGGGGTCACTTACCCAAACCATAGCACTAGGCTTGGTCGAGACCTTACTGAGCTGCTAGATTCTTCTTTAGCTCACTGCAGGAGCACCTCTCTCTTTTCCTCTGTCTGTCTGTCTGTCTGTCTGTCTCATATCAAGTTTGCTTACATGCAGCCCCTTTCTTCTTAGGTTCAGTCTGTGTGTGACAGAGCAAGAGACCTATTTGTGCCTGTCCTCCTGGCATTGGCCTCCTGATTCTCTAGTTTACCTGTCACAGATGCTGAGACTCTTGATGCAAATTCACACTTTCTCCTTGCCCTTGGGCCTGGATGGCTTAGCTACCATTTGGGCTGATTGCAAATCCAGTCTTATGGGATTGAAAGATTGTGCCTTCCTTACTTTGACTTGGCTTCTGTCCCTAGCTCCCAAAGAAATCCTGTATTAATAATTTCCTAAGAAGACAGAGCCAGAAGATAAGGGTGGGGATTAGATGGAGGGCGTGTGTTCTTGGGAAAAGTTATAGTTGATTTGGATACACACACCCTCACCATCCTATCTCCCAGTGAAAATAACCTTTCTGTCTCTACTGACCTGTCCTGGCTCCATCCCCTCTGTGGGCATCGGAATATGGGATTCCATGGGAACTTGCCGGTGTTTTGGGTCAGGTTTGTTGGAGAAGATAACATTTTTCAAGAGCTGTGTACCTGGTGAAAAAATAAGTTGTACTTTGAAATAATTCTTATTTGGGAAGATTATTATAAAAATAATTCTAACACACATTGTCAGTGCTGTCACTAAGGTAGAAATGCGATGGAAAGGCTACAAACATTTCTCTCAAAAGTAAGGATGGGAAACATTTTTCTTCAGGCTGTTGACTCACAGGGAAAAAAACCACAGTTCATGGCCAACTTAATGATTTTTATGGTGGCTGATTAAATATTCTCAACATTATGAAATTAGTACTATCATTGTTCCCATATGATACCTGGGGGAAGTGAGACTAAGGCAGATTAAGGAACTCAGATAAGTGTCAAACTCTGGATTTGAACCCATATCTGTTTGATGACAGAGTGTTCTTTTAGCCTTGGTACATACTTACTGCCGCCCTACATGCTGAAAATAAGTTTTTTTAAGTTTAGTAATTCTTTTTAAGATATTTGAAAAACAAATATGATTGTATCCTTGTCTACTCCACCACACACACACACACAAATAAGTGTGACAGTAATATCCAAGCATTAGTGATGAACACTTTGATTGTAGAAGGAGGGAGCAATTGCAGTCCCAAAAGCTAAATAAGAAGTTCTACAATCTAAAAGGTTTCCACAAAAAAAACCCCCAAAACCAAAACTTTACATATTACTAACACTCGTCCATGCATCTACTTTCTCTTTCAAAAAGATGTACTGCTCAACTACAAAATGAAGAGTCTTTGCCAACTGGCTTCACAGGCTAATTGTCTGTTGTGCCCTGTATTAAATCCTTATCGACACACCTTTCTCTACTCTCCTTTGTGATGTTAGAGCTGGGACTCTGCAAGCCACATTTATGCTTTGCCTACTTTCCTAGGCTCTGCTAGTAGGGAATACCAGGAGGATGCTGCTGGGCTAGGGGACTGAGAAGCGTTGCGCACTTCCGGTAGGCCTTCTGCTGGCACAGGCATCACACAGCAAAACTGCTGCGCCGCACAGCTCAGTGGTAGTTCTTTCCTGAAGCAGCAGCTGAACTCACCTCAGTGTTTTCTGAAACTTGTGGAATTGTCCCTTCAGGCGCCATGGGGACTCTAGCACCAACTGGGCAGCACCTCCTGCTTGGAAAGTTCCCTGGAGCTGTCCTCCAGGGTACAAATTTTAATAAGTCTAACCCCTACCTTTTGTTTCCTGTATTTCTCCCATTGCACCTAAGAGTTCTCTGTGTACTGTACCCTATCACCTAGTTAACAATGCTATACCTTGTTAATGAGTCTTTATATTAAATCCTTTCTTTTAAAACAAATGGTGTGATTTCTGTCTCTTGCTGGGACACTGACTGATACAATATTCAGACTTTTGCCGCTTAGCTTCAGCTTCATTGTATCGTGTCATTGCCTTCATCTGAGGGAGCTGTCCTCTGAGTGAGCTTGAAGGCGTGCCTGGACTACATCTGGGATGCTGGATTTCTGACAGTCTTCAAGGGTAAGAGGGTGATAACAGGGCCAGGGATTTAGCTCAGTGGTTCCGCCGCCTGCCTCACAAGCACAAGGTCCCGAGTTTGATTTCTGGTACCAAAAAAAAAAAAAAAAAAAGAAGTAACCATGACTTTGGGAAGCTCTCCCCAGAGCTCTCTCACATTCGAGGTCTTAAGGGTGACTTTTTTTTTTGGTACAGGGAATCAAACTCGGGACCTTGCTCTTGTGAGGCAGGCAGCGGAACCATTGAGCTAAATCCCGGGCCCCGTCATGGTTACTTCTGATAGCACTGTCGTAGTATTGAAGAGTTGTCTTTTTAATGGATTTCAATTCAACTCCCTCATCCTTAATAGCTAGCATGTCTACATCTACATATATAGTAGTATAGTCATTCTTCAGTGTCCATAAGGTGTAGATGCCAAGACCCCTGCATACACTAATGTCTGCAGATCCTTTCTATAGGTGGTGAAGTGTTTGCATATAATCTACACACATCCTCCTCTGTTATATCTACATTACTTATACCTAATACAGTGTAAATGCTATGAAAATAGTTGTTAAACTGTACCACTTAAGGAATAAATGACAAAAAAAGTATAGACATCTTTAGTACAGATGCAGTTTTTTTGTGATTACAATATTTTTGATCTGGGTTTGGATGAACTCACAAACACAGAACCCACAGATACTGAAGGCCAAGTGTAATAGTACATACGTAAATATCTATAAGTAGAATACATAATAAAATTGAAACCGAGCCATAGTTTTCTTAGTGAAATTATTTTACCATCTCCCTCACAGAGCTGATATGAGATTAAGTGAAGTGATATATAAAACTTCAAGCACAGTGCTGGACCTTCAGTGATAAGTATAAGATACAGGTTAGTAACTGTCTTCTTGGTGTTTGCTGCATACTCTCAAACATCCATCCCAAATTATTGGTCTATATAGTCTCACAGTGACCCTATTCTCTGTGTCAATAACTGGATGTATAGTGATCCACCTCAGCCAATTAAACATAGAAATCTCTAGGGCCTCTGGCAAAGGTTTTCTCCCTTCTAAGAAAAAAAGTGCAAGAAAGAGGTGGCCTGCCCTTTTGTTCTCTGGAAGGTATGGATGGATGTGAGCTTGAAACTACTCTAATAGCTGTTGTATGACCATGAGAGGAACAAGCCAGAGATTGTGATAGACATAACTGTACCCCTATAGGCATCTGTGGCCCAGCCCCTGGAATCTGTGAATGTGTTACTTCACATGGCAGAAGATCTGTGATGTGACTGAGGGTCTAGCACTTGAGATAGGAAGATTACTGTGGGTTATCTGGTGAGTCCATTGTCACAGGGTCTTTAAAGATGGAAGAAGAAAGCAGAAGAGTCAGTGTCTGAGTGATATGACTTGCGAAAGTCTTATCCAGTCTTCGCTGGCTTTGAGGAGGGTAGGGGGGACCATGAGCTGGGGCACACAGGCAGCTTCTAGACATGGATTCTCCCCTAGAGCCTCCAGAAAGGAGCACAGCCCTGCAGACACATTGATTTTTACCCAGTGAGACCCATATCAGAGTTCTGACCTCAGAACCATAAGATAATGTTTGTGTCATTTTAAGGCACCGGGTCTGTGATAATTTGTTGGAACAACAGTAGCACACTAATTCAGGAAAGGAAACGGGTACTTCATGTCTCTCCTCAGCCTCTGAATCAGCCATCCCTAGAACCAGCCCTGTGTTTCTTATCATGAAAGACAGATTTCTGTGTTGTTTAATCCAGTTTGAGTCAGATTTTTGGCCACCTGCAGCCTCAGTTCTCCTAAGCATAATGCATACCTGCAGAGCACGATGTAAAAAACCCAGAATCCACATCTAAAGAAGCAGAGCTGTTTTCTGACCATGTTAAGTGCAATAACTTAAAACTTTTTTTTTTTTAATATTAAGACGCAAAAGTTGTTTGGAAGGATAGATGTACTATTTGAATACCGAGATGGCCTGGAACTTCAGCAGGTGCACTTTCAAATTGCCAGATTCATTTCCTATTGTGACCTCCAGGCATCCAAATTCTTTTTCCGAAATAACATTTCAGCAGATCCTGTGAACATGCCAAGAAGTGATTATTTTTACAAATCCAGATGATTTCCTAATTTAGGATAGCTCAAGCAGAGGTAGAAATGAAGGGAAACATAGGCTGTTTTTCCATCTCTACAGAGTAGGAACAGCCTAGTACTGGCTTTAAACAAAAATGTTGCTGACAACTATGAATGTGGTTATCATCGGACAGCTGTTCAGTGGCCTCTGTGAACTCAGCTGGGGGCTCAGCCCAGTGTAAGATCAGAGAGGCCAAAGATCAAATGCTATTTCAATTGGTTTCCAAGGCTTTTCTCTACCACTTCTGGGTTTCCAATTAATTTTTGTAATTTTTGTTCCAAAGACCATCATGAGATCCACAACACCCTCTGCACTTGCTCCATCTGCTACCTTGCAAATACACTCACTCAGTCTTGTCTCCTCTCTCCACTCCCCTCCTCCAGCAAAGTGTTTTCTAAAATGAAGTTCGCGTCCATGGAAAAAAAGGGTTTCACTTATGGTGGCATCCAGCCACTGCCTATCTAGTGATGCGAGTCTTCTCATATTTAAATGCTTAACAGTCTTGCTCGTGAGCATGTGTACTAGGACCTGAATCTGGTGTGCCTCAAGGTTGTATTGTTAGAGTAATGGGGAGGACTTGCTGGGAATAGAAAATTGTGCCTCCAAATCCCAGGTGAAGGATGAACTGTATACCACAGAGGAGATAGTTGCTCTCATTGAACATGGCAGAGAAGAAGATGACAGAAGAGGAAGAGGAGGAAAGAAGAGGGAAGGGGCGGGGAGGGAGGCAGAAGAGATGACAGAATGTCTACTTAAGTTATTCAAATTATCTGATGCTAGCTATTGAAAACAACATTAGAAACATGTTTAGAAATGTCGCTCCTTCCACTTCATTTTTAAAATAACTTCTGTTATTAGTACAGTACATGTTCGTAGTACATAATGTTTACCTTCCTGATGGGGAATTAGTACATGTACATAATACATCTTTTTGTTTTTGTTTTTGTTTTGGATATCAGGGATCGAACTCCGGTCCTTGCGCTTGTGAGGCAGGCAGCGGAACCACTGAGCTAAATCCCTGGCCCTACATAATACATCTTAATGCCTTTTCTACTTTAACTTTATGAAATAACTTTTTTCAAGTGCCTCCTTTGCATTAGTATTTTTGTCACTGACGTCCATGAGAGAGCAGCATCCCCCCACAGCCTATACCTCTCTCTTCTCAAATGCAATCTGTGCATCCCTATCATGTGTTCAGTAGGACCAGAGGCTTCTGCTGAAGGCCTTGACAATAAGTCTTCTTTGGGAGAGCAGGAATTTCATGGCACATTTTATTTATTAGTTTAACAAGTATTTATCTAATCTCAGTTTGTGACACTGTGCTTGGTGCTAGGTACAAAGGTGAATTGGACTTTTTTTGCCTGGCTTTCCCCTAACTCCCAAAGGAATGTACACTTTGATGGGAATGATAGCATTGTGAACAGAGAATTACAATATTTTACAAGAAAGACGAATGAGGTATAAATTACTGTTTGAAAGGCTCTACAGTTCCTGTCCTCTGTCTAATCCAGATCTAAGCATTGCTTCTCAGCCTTTTGGCTAAGATCAAGTGTAATCCAGCATATATGTCTAAGCATAGATGTCCTTCATGATCTATCTGTCTGCCGAGTAGAGCATAGTCAGTTAGTAACTGTAGTATTTTCTGCATGGGGTCAATGTGATGATGATGATGACAACAACAACAATGAAATTACCATTTCAGCGGCACCTAAGTGATTTACAGTGATCTTTCTTGGTTTCCCTGAAGTTTTACAGTGAATTGGATGAACTTGTGCTATGAACTGGAATCGGTGATTTTCAAATCCTAAGATATTAACCTTTTGGTTCCCCACACAGATTTCTAGTGACACTGGACCCTAGAGGTGAGAAGGAGCTAAAAGAAGGATAAAGTCCAGTCTATCCTGCTGTGGCATGCAGTTAGCTGAGAGTTCCTAGGTTGATTTTGGGCTTGGGGTCATTAACAGCTGGAGGGACTCATTCCTTGAGAACTGTCTATATGTAACTGAGCCCTGTGCATCTTGCAGGTGCCCACCTATATCCAGGAACCCCTCATTCTGCTGTCACCTAGAGAGCCATAGCCACCATTGATTTGGGAAGTCATCTGCCCCATGTGTTCATTTCTTTATTTCTACTGCATCAGGCCTCCCAAATTGGGCCCCTGTTACCACCCACCTGAACCTTCCATGTGTTTTAAGGGACTAATTACTTTTTGTAGGTTGTATTAAAACTGTGTAACTATGACTAGTGTTTAAATATAGGGATACATTTATATTTAACTTCCAGTTGAGCAAAGGTTTATTTTTCTGTATTTGGTAACTAGACTTCATCAAAGATAGGTGAGATTTTTTTTCTCTCATTGTACCTTTCTCCAGCATCAGTTTTCTTCCGTGCAAGCACACTTATCTTTAAACATGGGGCGAATAGAGTTAATCATTTCAGTTATTTTTGAGTAAGAGAAAAGATTCACCGAGAAGATCTCACATACAGCGAGTATCTAGAGTGAAAACATCTTGATCAGAATAAGATGTCAAAGAATATACCGGATTAAGTTATAGTTTCTGAGTAACTGTGTTTTACTCACATACCAGCCTGGTCATAATATGAAATTTCCATGGTAATAGAGCGTATGGTTACATATTATTATTTAACCCCAGTAGAATAATCTATTCACTTTATAATAAATGAGATTACAATAAGCACATCTACGTGGTAACTACAATTGTCAAGGTAACATAATTGGATTCAGAGAAGAGCATAAATCATATACCGCTTAAATTAAACCAAATATAAAAAAGAAGCAAACTGAAATTTACCAAACAGTGAAACTTTAGTTTTCTAAGAATCCATAGTTAGTCCGTTGGTCTGTCTTGCCTGCCTACTGTCTGTCTGTCTCTGTCTCATCTCTTTTTTTTCCTCTCTCTCCCTTCCTCCCTCTCTCTCTCCACTTACCCCCCCATACATACACACATATTTACATTTGTATCTAAGTTGCACATTTGTTTCTTAGAAATATTAAATCAGTGATCATTTTGGGGGAAAAAGCAGGGCCTTGAGTACTTTTCCATTTTTAAATACTCAGTTTTTTTTTTAAATACTCAGTTTTTAATTTAAAGGAAAATTTATTTATATTTTTTTGAAGAGTAGGAAAAGTTTATTGAGAGAAAGATAGCTTCTAAGAGAGCCAGAAGGGGGACTGGAAAGTGGGTTGCCCACTCACCCACCTTCTCAAAGGTGTTTTATGGGACAAAGCCATGAGGTGAGGTGGGTTCAAGGTGGGCTAAACTATAGTCAACTAATAAGATTACAAGTACAGTTACTTAGGTAATATTTAGTCCAATGAGAAATCATTTAGAAATGGACTTATTTGTAAAATTATAAACATTATTTGGAGCTGAGCACAGTGGCACATACCTGTAATCCCAGCATTCAGGAGGCTGAGGCAGGAGGATGGCTGTGAGTTCAAGGCCAGCCTGAAGTGAAAAGGAAAAAGCTTTTACATAAGGCCTTGGCAATAAGCCTTCTTTGGGAGAGCTGAACTGAAATGATGCCCTCTGTACATTCTCAAACTGTGACGCCTGTCTCCATCAATGACACACTTAATAATAAAGTCCAAGATGAAAGATGAGATAAAAGGACATTAGCTGTGAGACCCTATTTTTCTTTCTGCTAAGATAGATTTAAGTGGAATCAAGCTGCACCTTTTCTGAACTACTCCAGCTTCTTCAGGGTTGAAGTTAATTCAGAAGACAAATGCTGGAAGAGAAGGACAGTATAAACAAAGAAGAGAATTTAAAAATATCCCAGCTTTGAGGGATTACATTTGTGTAGGCACTAGTGCTTTAGAACAGAGTAAGGAACAGACAGAAGTAAGATTTTCTTGCTTATTCTTGGGTTCCTGGTGCTGAGCGTGGGGCCGCGTATATGATCCCTTTTTGTCCTGTTGTTGGAAGGGGACAGGAGTAGCACCTCTGGTGGAGGAAGGTCATAAAGAGACCTTGTTTCAATATCTGGTATGACTCCTTGCATTGGTGGTTTAAAGCAGATATGTCTACAAAATACTGGCAGTATCACCAAGAAATTCCTTCATGAGTGGACAAAGATGCTGATTTGAAATTAATAGGTTCTACCCAGCCAGATCATCATGCTAGTCTTTTATGGACTGGTAAAATAAATGAAAATTTTCAAAATGAAATGATCAAAGTATGTGTTAGCTAGCTAACCATGAGCTTGTGCACATTGGTAAAATCAGAGGAGAATTTAAAAGAATATCTGTTATTAAAACATTATACGCTGCTTTATTACGTTTTGGTGTTTAGCTTATGGAATTTAAATTTATGCATAACAGATTTCGTTCTTTTTGTGAACAGTTTCCTGAGCTTTTTTTTTTTGGTACCGGGGATCAAACTCATAACCTTGTGCTTGCAAGGCAGACACGCTGCCACTGAGCTAAATCCCTGGCTCATGAGCTTTGATAAACATACATAATCAGGACATAGAAATAGGAATGTTGCACCAGAAATGCCCCTGTAGTCAGCCCCTGGGTCCCACTGATTTGCCATTTCCAAAAGGGAATATAAAACAGGATCGTGAAGTTTGTAGCTTTTTGTGTTTGGCTGCTTTCAATAAGCAAAATGCATTTTAGATTCATCCTTGTTGTTGCATGTCTGAGCAATTGTTCCTGTGTGTGTGTGTGTGTGTGTGTGTGTGTGTGTGTGTGTGTGTGTGT
>NW_004624786.1:11881867-11892889 GCF_000247695.1 Heterocephalus glaber | reverse complement strand
TGGTGAGGATGGAACCCAGGGCATTATGCATGCTAGGCAAGTACTCTATGACTGAGCTACATCCCCATCCCTTTTAATTTTTACTTTGAGACAGATTCTTGCTAAGTTACAGTCTCCTGAGTAGGTGGGATTACAGGAGTGCATCACTGTGCCTGTCTTGTTTCGTTTTATTGCTGACAAATACTCCATTCTGTGGACATACCACAGTTTCTTCATTCACCAGTTGAAGGACACTGGATTGTTTTGAACAGCTTTGAATAAAGCCAAATATTTGTTTTTGAGCTTTTGTGTGACAAATGTTTTTATTGCTCTTGCGTAAATAATTAGGAGTAGGATTGTTCATTTATATAGTTAGTTTATGTATAACTTTCTAACAAACTCACAGACTTTCCCATTGTGACTGGCCCATACGCATTCCCACCAGTGATGTATGAGGGTTTCAGTTGCCTCATTCTCACCAGCTCTTGGTATTGTCACTTAAAATTTTTTTTTAAAGCATTTCTAGAATCTCTTTAAAAATTTGTTCCATAAATACTTTTTATAATGTAGCACTTAAGAGCAGTCTCTTTTTGAACAGTGAAAAATGTGTATTGAAGTCATTTTGGAAAATAAGTCAGCGCTTCTTATTTGTGGTTGTTAGGCTCTGTAAAGTCTCTGAGCACCGTTGTTCCTAGGGGAAAACAAGGTGAGCTTCATGGAATTCATGGAGCTCGCAACATTTTTGTTAGCCGATTATGTTTCTATTTTTAATATAGTTGATTCATTCTTATCAAACTCGTGGTCAGGAGCTTGAATGAAATTTATATATGTATTTTCTCTGCGAGAGAAAGCATCATTGCCACCTTGTGCTTAGCAACAACAGACTGCACTTCAACACTGTATCTGAGGAGCATTTTAAACAAGCAAACCCACTAACAAAAGCACAGAAATGTGAAGAGCACGGCCACAGAGAGGCCACTAAAAGCATACTTGTTTACATCCACTGTGGGAGTGGAAATATGAAGGCACAGCATTACCTTGTTCAACCTCTGTAGGGGATGTGTGGATTGAGTGACTCATAGCTCCACACAAGTCCATAAATGACTCTGAAAGTTCTGCTAGTGTTGTTTTGGGGGTTACAGGTAAATTTTAGGAAGCAGGCAAATTCATAAACATGGAATCATACACAAATATAGAACTTGGCCATATTTACCCATGGAATCCAATGAGGATCAAATGTGTTTTAGAAATTGCTTAAATTTAGTTCAGTTTAAATGACTTTTTAGTGATTCAGTTTAATATATAACAATTAAATATTTTATTCCAATACAGTGATATGAAAATTACCTTGCCAAAGCTAGGACCATTCAATATAAAAGTTATTTAAAAGATATTTCAAACCCTTCCAAAATTTTATCCCCAGGCCAGTGCAAAGATATACTCTTGATTTTATGTTAGAAGATCTTGTATACTGTTCAAACAAAGCACACACTTCATTCTTTTAATATAAAATGCTGAACTCTGAATTTTCTCATTGTAATCACCTCAAGGTTTATATTTAAATTCAGAGACAGATTAATGCACTTAACAAACCTCCATTGCCTAAAAGTAATTATAAGTTTTCTAGATTGACTGCCAATATGATATAGGTCCCAAAGAAATCACCCCTCTTTACTGGGACAGAACAATAAATTGGTTTTCCTGAATACAGTGGGTAAAGAATCCAAGTTCTTGACCTTGAATATTTCACTGGTAGTGTTCTATGCTGTGGGGAACAATCGGGATGACATTTGCTGAAATGTCTGAGATTTATAACATAATAGCTTGAGCATATGTGCCAAAAAATAAAAATCTTAAATCCTATCAAATCAAGATTAATTACCTATTAAAATGTTAACAAATAGTATAGTACAAGTGGTGTAATAAGCTGCCCCTCTTCATATATTGTTACAAAACATTCTTTTGGCTGCAACATGAAACATCATGTATCTTCTATCTCATTCTCAGTGGGAAAACGGAAAAAACTGCTACTCAGTCATTCTTCGTGTGGATTTTGGCATTTCATTAGGAAGTGCTATCACAAACCTTTCCACTGCAAAGCACATGCAACTCTCTGGAAACTGCTAAATTTCCTGGCTTTGTACTACTGCCAAAAACATGTTACTTCTCCCCATCATTAACTACTATATATTTATTCCTCTCTATCTTGGTGGACAGTAACCCACACAGCACTCCCATGAAAAGGAAAACAGTAGTTTGCTGCCTCCCCCTTACTAGACTTAAAGAAATTAATCCCACAGGTTAATTTCTTCTTGCTATTCTACTTTCATTTACATTAATGGTTTCAACTGTTGACCCAGGTGATAATAGCAGAAATGGCAGTTAAGATCGTGTTCCTTCATTAAAATGGTTCTTGAAAGTTATGGGGAAATTGCTCATATTTTTAGTATTATTAAACCTACTAGGCTAGAATAATAAATCGTGGTGTTGCTAAGTTGGCTTGCAACAAATAGGCAGTCAGCAGATATTTAGTGAGGATCTATTATGTGCCATTTCTTCTAGGCTCAGTGACACAGTGGTAAATTAGGCAGTCCTGACTTTATGTAATTCTATTTTCTTGTGCAGAGTATGTTTAGTTACAATGGCCTTTATTGGAATATAATGGAAAGAAGGGCAAAAACAGCTATTAAAATAAAAGTGTACATAAGGTATCATCATGGTTTAAAAAATAGGTAAATAGTTTGGGGGGTGTGAATAATTTTAGAAGTTTTAGTAACTTAAGTTTATACAAAATAGAACATTTCACCAGGTTGATTTATTGTTTAAATTATAGTGCACACATCAGTTTTCATGTATGCCTTGCCTGCTTGCTTGCTGTTTCGAAGCTTTTCATTTTGTGAAAACTCTGTATTCTGAAAGCAGCCCTGCAACATGTTGTTCTTTTTTTGAGATCCTGGACCACAAGTGGTGTAACAAGCTGTACCTCTTCGTTTGTTTTTAAAGAACAAACTCTTTAGCAGTGACATAAAATATCATGTCTCTTCTTTTTCTCTCGCAGTGGGAAAAGGACGAAAAATGCTCCTTGGTCATTCTCTTTGTGGATTTTGGCATTCATTGGAAAGTGCCAATAGGTATTCATTTTCTATGTTGTTCTGCTGTAAGCAGTCTTCTAAGTCACAAAGCAAACTCAGTCCCTAATGGTTCTCCAAACATGGGTCAGAAAGGTGGGAAGCTTTATTTTTCTAGGCAAGGAGTACATGAATAATACACTTGCAACCTGCTTAGCTTCTCCAGTTCTCCTCTTGAGCCAGCTTTTCCGCTCAAAGAATTGCACATCAATCTGTCACTGATGGTCAGCAGTGCAGCAAAGAGCCAATGTTATTGTGAACCTACAGTGGAATGACTTGCTTCCCAGCTGGTGATCAATCTGTGTTAGACAGCAACATGTTTGGCTCTACAAATGAGCTGGACCCCTCTGCCACATATCCCTGCCAACTTTTGAAAGAAAGAATCTGTTTCAATTCTTTTTGGAGGTAAAGACAAAAGGTCTGTCTCCTTTTACACAACCAGCTATTGAACAGTCCATGCAAAGATTCACAGCCAGATCCCAAGGAAGTTGTTTTTGAGAAGTCAGGAAGTTGCACTAAAAAAAGAAAAACTGTACATAAGTGTGTGTGTGTGTGTGTGTGTGTGTGTGTACAGGCATACATATAAGGTGATAGCTTTTGTGTTTCTTCAGTAAAGATGATGTACTGATGATACTAGTTTCACCATCTTTGGAGACTTCTCACTTAAAAATCAGAAGATCCTGGGGTTTAGGTTGTTAATTGAGTTCTCTGAGTTCAAGGTGAAACCAAAATTGTGATGCTGCTGTGAAAAAGGCTGCAAAGCTTTGTTTGAGGTTTATTACTATCATCACCCAATTACAGAATGACCAAGTCTAGGCTGGAAGCAATTCTACTGAATCAGTGATAATCAAAGATAAGCAGAACACATATGATATGTCTTACCACTGTGAACCACTTAAAAATGAGCTTTCTTAAGGTTATGGGAGAAAGGAACCAATATACTCCAGAAACCATGGCCTAGCAGTCAGACTTCCCATTAGTAGAGCTGAAGATCTACAGGAATTAAGAGAACAATTTGTGAAGGATTAGTGGATGGAAAACAAAAATACAAGGCAAATCTTTTCATGTCAGACTCATCTGTGGTACATTAGGGTATGTAGTATGAATGAATGATAACAGAAATTGGAATTATTCGTGGAGTAATAGATAAGGTGGGGAACTTTGAAAAGGATCAAAAGGGAAAGGTGTGTGGTGTGGATTTATTAACAAGAACTGTTGGTCTTCAGCTGGGCATGGTGGCGCACATCTGTAATCCCAGCATTTGGGAGGCTGAGGCAGGAGGATTGCTGAAAATTCAAGGCCAGCCTGGGCTACATAATGAGACCCTGTCTCCAAAAAAAAGAACTGTTGGTCTTTATCTGTGACTGTATTAGACCAGTGGATAAACAAATTCTGTTTAGTTGTCATTTAGTAGAGAAATACAAAGGAGCAATGAAATTACTTCTCCTTTAGAGATGGGGTTCCTTGTTTTTCCCTGGAGATATGATATCCCCAGACCTATCTAGGAGCCAGTAGAAATAATATAAATGAGTTCAAAAGATGGGAACCCTGAAAAGAAACAGTTTGAAATTACTTTGGCCTCAAATTAATGCTCAGCTGGCTCATTCCCCTTGAGCTGTTGAAGGAATTTCTGGGTTAGTAAGCAGTTAACAGTAAGTGAGCTTAGTGGCACTTCCAAAATCATACCACAGGAAACTAGCATACTGTATCATTGCTTACTGTTCCTTCAAGTTAGGGACCATATGTGACCCATCTCTGTGTTCTCCACTTACATATAGTAAGCACACAATAGGTGCTTGGTGGATGAGTTACTCTGTCTTTATGTTTATTCTGGCAAACAGAAAAGAATCAAAGACTTTACACCTGCTGTCAGTAATCACTTTAACAATTTAGCCCCAACCATGGATAATCTCAACTTAAAGAATTGTGATGATGCCCTCTTGGGTTGGATATGTGACCCTTCTAGTCCTCAAGCCTGCTTCTGAAGGTAGTATACAAGGAAGACACATGACAGAAGGACATGATTATCTTCTTTCATATTAACTGCCATCATTACTATTATCTTCTCAAATACCCGAGCAACTCTCCATAGTCCCTCTTGGCCCTTTTATCTAGGAAATTTAGTCTAGTCTTTAACCAGAATTCTCCAAATTTCACCAGATTTTGAGTGTAAATGAATTCACATTAATCTTAATGCCAATGTCGATATAGTAACATTATTATCCATATCTCCCTGACTTTAAATGCTTTAGTAAATCTCAGCAGAATAGCACCTGTGCTTAGGAATCTAAGCTGCTGATCTGCTCGGCTACCATTTCGAGACAGTGCTTGCCTCCCATCACCATGACTTGTCACCACTGCCATTCACCTCTTGTGATCCAAGATGACTAATTAAATTTACATAAAGAAAATATGACTTTGGGGTAATGTAAGTCATGAGTAAGAGGGGGTTAGAATGATATTCAGGGAAACCAGTCAGGAGTTGGTTTCCTGGCCATTGGTGTGGTTGGGGTGAGAAGAAGATAAAGAGAGAAATGGGCAGATGTTAGAGGTGGCAAAATTAGTAAGACTTGGTAAATCATTGGACTCTGACTTGTTCAGCCGCATAGATGACAGTGGCATCTACTGATATAGGGCATTTAGGAAAAGGTACCCATGCATGGAGGTAAAATGAGATGACATGGAGTTCAAGGATGCCTGAGGTCCACTCAGGTTAGATATGTTAGAAGTGGTATCCAGTTTTGGAGACTTGAGCTCAAGGGAGAGCTGTAGATCTGAGAGTCAGCACATGGATAGTAGTCACATAGAGAAGAGCTAAGGGCTGGGGCAGAGCTCTGAGGAACACCATTATCTCCTAGGAAAATCAGAGTGGGATTAACAAAGTCAAATGATATTTTGGCTCTAAAGTTTCCTCTTCATTTTAATCTATTCTATTTTATTCTCATTTTAGCATTTGCCCTTCCATGCTCAGGATTAGATTATCACTATCCAAGTATAGGGTTATGCCTTCCACTTCACCATAGGCAGAAATGTTGACCCCAGCTTGGATGTGAGGGAAGCAAGTGAGAAGCGTGGAGGCATAGGAGTGAGATCATTCCTGGGTGCTAAGGACTAAGAGGAGGCCAGTCATAGGGAAGTATCAAGGAGTAGATGATAGCTTTGGGAAAACTGCTCTGGGCTAATATTTTATTTATTGGGCAGCTACTGAATATTATTTAGAGTGATAGTTACCGTGATAAAGAACCATGATTCATTCTGGACTGAATTGGATAGCGATGTGAAATATCATGAACGTGACCAGTTGGAAGTGACTGCAGTTAAGTTTGGGGTGAAGCACTACCTAGGATGGTAACACTAAGAATGGAAAGACGGGGTACCTTTGAGAGAGATCCAAAAGGTGGGAGAGGAAAAAATAAATGAGAGATGACTTTTAGCCATGAAACCCGTATGACTAAGTAATGGTACCAGTGATGAGTCTCCACTTAGAGTTAGAAAATATCTTTAAAGTCATCTGATTAAATGTTTCTCACCTAGACTGTGAAGAGGTACATTACATTGGAAGCCATTTGACTGAAAGAGTAATTCTCAGTTCTTCTTAGGCCTGTGTCAGTTAATCTTGATTGTCATCTTGCCTAGATTGAGACTCCTGGAGAAGTGATTGGGTTGTGAGGACACTAACCTGAATAGGTTAGGAGCTGAGACCTAATTAAAGAGGTGGATCATGAGGTGTAATGTTGGGACTTTAAGTGTTCCTTGCTCCTTCCTCTCTGTCTCTTCCCTGCTCTCTGCTTTCTGGATGCCATGAATTGAGCAGCTTTCTCTGCTGTGCCCTTCTGCCATGATGTTTCTGCTTTGGAGCCAGATGAGGATGGACTGAAACCTCTGAAACCAAAATAAACTTTTCCTCCTTTAAGTGCCAGGTGTTTTGTCACAGAAATGGGAAAGCTGACCAGTATGTGTACTATCCTTTTCCAGTGAGATTTCCCATGGTTCCAGAAATGAGCTAGTGTATGTCACTTTCATTCTGAATCTACCCTATCCATCCTAACCAAGGTTTGAAAAATCCCATATGAACAGGAATTTAATTACAGACGTCCTTTGCCATGTATCTTTTATTTTTCATTTTTAGTAGGGGACATTGGGATGAGAATTAAAAAGGAAGAAAATGATACTGTGTGGCAATGTGTCCCATTTCCAGACTTCCTCGTTACCCTACAAGAGGAAGATTGACAGTGCTTCCTGATAAAAATTGCAAAATTTATATGGAGCAAAATACAATAATGATAATAGCTAACTACTGTACTATGGAGAAGACACAGCTGTTGAAGATATGTTCATTTTACAAAACGACATCAAATTTTAGTTTTTTATAACTATTACCCAGCTGCATTGTATACTGCTATATTAAAATAAGTATATTAGGCATTGAATAACTTTTAGAATCCTGAGATTGCTATACTCAGTACTACTGAAACATCCTTCCCACTCCCTTCTCTCTCTGTGCTGGTGCTCAAAACCAAGGCCTCACGCATACTAGTCATATGGTATGCTACTGAGCCACATCTCTCACTACATCTGTCATGTTTGATTCAGTGTATGAACTAGTGTATGTTATCTAGAGCTGGGGACTAGGCCCATATAGAACTGGAAAATAGCGTCAGGTGAAGTGCCAAAATATAGAGCAGGGATCTGCAAACTACACCATGTTGCCTATTTTTATACACCCTATGAGCTAAGAAGTTTTAAAGATTTTTTAAGTGGCTGGAAAAATACCCCAAAGCAATACCATTTTGTGTCACATGAATTATATGACAAACTTTAGTGTCTATAAAGTTGTATTTTTTTAATATAACTATGCTTGTTTGACTACATATTACCACTGTCATATTACCACAACAGCAGTGTTGAATATTTGCAACAGAAACATATGGCCTGAAAAGCTTAAAATATTTACCCATCTGGCCCATTGTAGAAAATGTGCACCAACTCCTGATCTAAAGTTGTGTGTCCCAAACTTCTGTGTGCCTATGAATTAACTGAGGACCCTTCTAAAATACGGAATCAGTTTCAGGAGGTCCAGCGTAAGACTCAACAGTCTGCATTCTTTTTTATTTTTTTATTTTTTTTCGGTACTGGGGATTGAACTCAGGGCCTTGTGCTTGCGCAGCAGGCGCCAGAACCACTGAGCTAAATCCCCAGCCCACCAGTCTGCATTCTTGACAGGCTCTCAGACAGTGCCACAGCTACTGATCCCTAAAACACTCTTGTATTTGCCAAGGGTATTTAAGAGGAAAAACAGAGGAATGATGCTGGAGGCATAGCTCAGTGGTAGAGCACATGCTTGACATGCACAAGGCCCTGAGTTCAATCCTCAGCACACAGCCCTCCACCCAGTCTACTTTAGAGGAGAAACTATCAAACATTCTGAAACAGAAATAGGCTTTTTCTACTTTACTTCAAAGGCTAGAATAAGGACCAACAGGTGGGTGCCAGTATGATTTTTACTATAGAAAGAACATTCTAATGATTTAAAATAATTACAGAATTATTTCACTGGCTGCAAGTGGAAGTTAATCTGGGAGAATTAAGAGAGGAGATTCCTAAATTGGAGGTTGAGATCTCTTCCAGCTCATAGCCTTTGACAATGAGAAGGCAAAGAGAAAAGATGAGGCCAGAAGGCAGACACTGAATTCTGCTTAGGTAGGAGGCCTAGCCTCACAGGTATGCATCAGTTGGATTTCTCTCTCTTCAGTGGCACAATCGTTAGTTACCTCTATAACAGGTTAACAAACTATTGAGGCCCTATGTTAAATAAACTCATAAAGAGTAAATGTTCGGTTGTGAATTTTATAATTTAATTTGTACTTAGTGTTACTTCTGTGTGCTGAAAAAGCTGAAATTGTCGGACTTCCACAGTTTCAGTTGTGCACTACCAAACCAGTTCAAAGATAACGCCTTCCTTGTTCTTCCCTTGTGGTAATTTCTTCTTCATTCCTTCCCCAAGATATGTTTTATCAGCCTAATGAATAGATGTACATTTGTAGTCTGATCTACCAGCTGCAAGTCATTTTAGGCCCTGACGAGTGAATCCTTTTGTTAATGGCTCCTTTAAGAAATATTTTAGGAAAAAAAAAAAAGGAAAGAAACTAGCCATTTTGAACAAGCCAGTAAATGTTAGAGACTGTAGCACATTTAGACAGATGAGTGAGTCGTGGAATATTTCAGCAATCTGATATTTAGCTGTCGATGAATTTCAAAATCATGAAACTCACTAAGTTAACAATACTCTCAAAATCCAGTAAATGCCCATAGTAGTGGTCTTGTTATATTTTTCCACTCTTGAATACTTTTCATTTAAGCTTGTCACTGACCTTTAAAGACATGATTTATGCTTCCTAATACCTCCAGGAGGTTAAGTATTTTCATATTTATTGTGCGGAAGAGGGCCCTTTGATTGCCTGCCTGTCCTAAAGTCACTTTGGCTGAAAAAGGACACAAGAATTCTGACCTCAGCTCTGTAACCAAACCAGGGGTCAGCAATTGAAAAATGTGAGTCAGTATCTTGCCCAGAGAATTTGTTTCATTCCACCAACTTACGGGAAGAACAGATGGTGGGAGGTAGAGTATAGACAATGCTGCTTTTTCTTTTGTAAATCCGCCTGGATCTCTCCATCCCAGAACTGGGCTATGGTGATACAGGCCAAAAGTCTTTCAGCTCCTTCCGGCTTTGAGAAAGTTCTTCAGCATCTACCATGTTAAGGTGTTTGTCGTCAGAGCTGTTATACTGACTCTGAAAACCTGAGAGGTTCAGAGTATGGATTCTGTCTCGAGCATGTTAGTGATCTTACCCTCAGTGGTGTGTTTGTGTTTGTGCCTGTATATTGGGATTATTCAAAATTATAATCATTTTAGATACCCAGATGTGGTTGTTTACTCCTCCCAATGTGCCTGCTTACTTCTTAATGCAAATCTTGAGTTTATTATGGTTGTCTATTGTTTGGTAAGTCAGAGGAAGAATGCTTTTAGGAAACATGTTAATGATACTACATTCTAGAGGCTGGGAATGTAGTTTAGTAGAGTTTTTGCCTAGCATGCAGAGAGTTCAATCTCCAACACTGCAAATGATAGTAATAATAATGCTTTATATATTTCAAAATGTTAAAGAAGATTTTGAATTTACTCACCAAAAGCAATGACGAAAGTTGAAGGTAATGAATATATTAACTACCCCTAGTTGATCACTACCCAACGTATATAGGAATCAAAATATCCCACTATACCTCATACATGTGTACAAATATTATGTGTCAATCAAAAAATAATGTTTTATAAAAAAATTTTAGGGCTCATGTGTTATTGTTCTGTTCACTGAACTGGATGGATAATGTCTTCTTTGGTTCATTCAACCTTGCCAGAAGACTTGATTCCCCTAGTTCACTTGTAGTGGAGTCTTTCCCTCTAGAATCTCTGTTTTTCTTCTACTTTTCATGCCACAGTCTCTCTTTTTATTGATTTTTTTGTGTATTAAATTTTTAAATTGACAAAGCCTATCGTGTACAACACATATGTATGCATTGTGGAATGGTTGAATCAAGCTAATTAATGTACACATTATTTTGTACACTTAAACTTTAAAAAATACTATTTTTGTCATATGTCCATGCTCAAAATAAATGTTGGTTGTTTTTTAATAATCTAAAGGACAAAGTTAAAATTCCATCAGCCATTATTTAAGCCTTTCTATTTATTTATTTATTTTTATGTATATCCTTTTACTGGTACATTTTAGGTGTACGATATAATGACATTCATCATTGGAGATATGCACCTTTACATACTCTCTTGGTTCTTATTTTTTCCCCCTTCCCCTGCCCTCCCTTCAACCCCTCCATCCCTCCCTATTTACAAAGACTTT
>NW_004624786.1:11812797-11877663 GCF_000247695.1 Heterocephalus glaber | reverse complement strand
GAAGTTTCCTGCCATCACTTCTGTAAACAGTTTTTTTATGTCATCTGCACTCTCTCCTGTTTCTTCATTGACTCCAATCAGTCTTATGTTATTTTTCTTTGCACCGTCTAGCAGCTGCTGGATAGATTTCTCATGGTCCCTTGCAATTTTAAAGAATTTTTCTTTTCCTGGTCACTAATTGCAATCTTATCTTCTATATCTGAAATTCTGTCTTCACATTGGCTCATTCTGCTGCATAGATTTTCAGTGGGGTTTTTAATCTCCTGGAAATCTGTTTGCATCTGTTTTATGGATTCAGTTTGTTTCCTGTGTTGGCATTCCATCATGTTCCTCAGCTCCTCTATTTTTTTATCTGTATCCTCTCTAGATTTATTAATCATGTCTTGCACTATGGGCACAGTCTTTGCTCTTATGTGAGAAATTATTTCTGATTTCATTTTTTCCAGATCCTCTTTCATTGCTAGTTCAGGGAGTCCAGGTGGTTGAGTATTACAGTGTTCCATCTCGTTTCCCTTTGGGGTTGCTCTAGGTGATCTGGAAGTTTGGTTCTGAGGCTTGTTTACCTGTCTTCTCATTTTGATGCGAGGGGCGGGGGCTGGTTCCTGGTGCCCATGCGGCTCACCTCCTCTGTGCTGGGAGCTGCAGCATGCCTACCTGCAAGCCTCCTCTGTGCTGGGAGCCATGGCATGCCTATCCAGAAGTCTCCTCTGTGCTGGGAGCTGCAGCACGCCCACCTGGAAGCCTCCTCTATGCTGGGAGCCATGGCACGCCTACCCAGAATCCTCCTCCTACCTGGGACCTGTGGCAGGCCAACTTGGAAGTCTCCTCTGGGCTGAGAGCCATGGCACGCCGACCTGGAGGCCTCCCTTGTGCTGGGAGCTGCGGCATGCCTACCCAGAAGCCTCCCCCTGCCTGGGAGCCATGGCACGCAAACCTGGATATTTAAGCCTTTTCAAATCCTCCCCTAATTTTCTTCTCCTCTTATAAACAACTTGTATTGCAATTCAATGTATATCTTTTATTTACCTATTACTGTTTTAGGTGCTCTTTAAACAGTGGGTATAAAATTTTAGATTTTTAATCTCTGTGGGGAGACAGGATATGTTTTTACAATGCAGATAAATACTGATAACAGGCAACGTGCACATGAATAAGTACAAACTGATTCATACAGGTATGCATCATGTCAGTATTGATATGTGGAGGGCCTTGTCCTTGGTTTTCTCTTACTTTGCATGGTCTTATTGGAGTCCTCTCCTATTGGGGTCTAATGCACATCCTAGTCCAGTGATGCCGAACCTTTTAAGAGATGAATGCCCAAACTGTAACCTCAAACCCACTTACTTATTGCAAAGTGCCAAGACTGCAATCAAACCTGGATACTGAGAGTTTAATTTAGAAAAAAACAACTCATACATTAACATCTTTTGTCTTAAAAACAAATAACACGTGTACCATAGGTTCACCACCACTGTCTAGTCTATTCCTGTGGGTCCAATCTTGTATAGGTGCTAATAATGTTTCAGTCTGTATTTTCCACAATTCCAGATCCATATTTCCAACTTTACTCAGCATTTCTCCTGGAGGGATCTTTCAGGTACAATATATCTAAAATGTAGCCCGATATCTTCAGCACCAACCTTTCACACTCCTTCCTTACATTCGTTATCCTGGTTATGGTATCACATCCAACTTACCTTCAAGGTTAGACATCTGCAGTCATTCAATTCAATTGATGTCCTCTCTGAAATGATCCATCACATCTGTTCTCCCCACTCCTCCTGCCTCAGCTCTGATCTGAGATCCTCTCTTCTCCCTTTGGACACCATTGCTGTATTTGGCTGCTTTTCTTGGCACATGTCTTTCAGTGCTCTAGACTGTCTCCCCCTGTGCTGATAGAAATAGCTTCTTTAAAAATGAATCTGTATTTTTTTCAGGCTAAAAACTTCTAATGGCTTCTTGTCGTGTTCAGGATAAAATAGCAAAGTCCAGAGGCTGGCATCTTGCAGCCTGACTCTGGCCCCACGCAGCCTCATCTATTCTGTAGCCACACTGACTACAGAAAACCATTTCACAACTCTGTACCTTCTCATAAATTATTCCCTCTGCATATTATGTTCTTTCTACCTTCCTTATCTCAAAGACACTGTCAGAGTTCAGATGTCATCTTCTCCATAAAATTCTTCCCCACTATCCTAGGAAAAGTTGGCCACTTTCTTGGTGACCCTATAATACTCTATGCAGTAACTAAAATATTTGCTATTTTGGATTCCCTCATTTTAATATCTCTGACCCGAGGAACTTATTTAGTTATTTTTTATCTTCAAGAGAAAGGACAAGTTGGTTGTGTGTGTGTGTGTGTGTGTGTGTGTGTGTGTTAATTTCTTTTTCCACATATCAAAAACTGTACAGATTTAAAATATATAGAATAATAACATTAATCATAGGTAATTTGTACCTGTACATGATATATCTTGCTTCCTCATTTTTCCCATTCCCCTCCCCTCTTTTCAACACCTCTTCCCCTCCTGATTTACAAAACAATTGTTTCCATTATTTTCTTTTATCTTCTTTTTTTCTTATCCTGTCCTCCCCTCCATCTTTGTTCCCCAACTCATTTGAACATTTTCTTCCCATTTCCCAATATCTATTATACATATTGGTCCTTATCTAAACTTTTTGTTTCTTTTGCCAGAGAAACAGTATGGTATTTAAAATGTGTGTCCAATTTATTTCACTTAAGAGTATGGTCTCAAGGTGCATCTGTTTAGCTAAAAATGTCTCAAGTTTGTCCTTCTTTATGGCAGAGTACTACTGCGTTGTTTAAAAAACTATGTGTTCTTTATCCATTCATCGGTTAGATTTAGCTGTTAAAAACTGTGCCACTATAAACATGAGTGTACATGTATCACTGTGGGATGATGCTTTTAATTCTTTTGGGAGGATACCAAGAAGGGGATTAGCTGAGTCAAGTGGAACCTCTAGTTTTAATTTTTTGATGAAGCTCCACAGTGGTTGCACCAGTCTACACTACCACCAACAGTGGAGAAGGGATCCTTTTCCCCCACAGCCCCAACAGCATTTGTTGTTGGTTGATTTCTTAATAGCAGCCATTCTTTCTGGGTTGATATGGACTCTCAGCATTGTTTTCATTTGCATCTCTTGAATGACCGTGATGTTGAACACTTTTTCATATATTGATTTGCCATTTCTACTTCTTTATCTGAGAAGTGCCTCTTTATTTCAGATGCCCAATTTTGGAATGGGTTTTTTAATTTGGAGGGTCTGAGTTGTTTTTTCAGTTCTTTATATATTCTAGATATTAGTTCTTTGTCTAAGGAACAGCTGGCAAAAATTTTTCTCACATTGTTAGTGGTTTCTTTTGGTGTGCCTAAGCTTTTTAATAAGATCATAGCTGTAGATTCTTTGATATTTCCTGTGGAATCGGATTTTTGGGGTTTTTTTTGTTGTTTTTGTTTTGTTTGATCCTGGGGATTGAACTCAGGACCTTGCACTTGAGAGGCAGGTGGAGGAACCACTGAGCTAAATCCCCGGCCCCAAAGTTTTGTTCATAGTGTCTTTGCCTACATCAGTGTCTTCAAGAGTTCTACCTATTCTATCTTCCAGCAGATTTAATGTTTCTGTTTTAATATTTAGATCTTTGATCCATTTCAATTTTAGCTTAGTGCATGGTGAAAGATATGTGTCTAGTTTTGATCTTTGACATGTGGAAAGCCAGTTTTTCTAGCAGTATTTATTAAGAGGCTATCTTTCTTCCAGTGAAAGTGTTTGGCTTGTCAAAGGTAAAACTAGAGTCATTTATAGCTAAATGGATGCATATTGAGGCCATACTCTTAAGTGAAATAAATAGGACACACGTGTAAATTCTGAATAGTATCTCTAGTGTGAGAAGCTGAAAGTGTAAATAAGGATGAAAATGATTAAAATGAATAATTGATAATTTGAAATAGGAAGGGCCAGGGATTTAGCTCAGTGGTTCTGCCACCTGCTTTGCAAGCACAAGGTCCCGAGTTCAATCCCTGGTACCAAAAAAACAAAACAAAAAAAATAGGGCCAGGGATTTAGCTCAGTGGTTTCGCTGCCTGCCTTGCAAGCACAAGGACCTGAGTTCAATCTCTGGTACCAAAAAAAAAGAAATAGGAAAAGGTCCAAAGGTGGAGGGGGGATGGGAGGGGAAAGGGAAAGGGAAGAAAGGAAAGCAAAAACTATGAGAAAGAAAAAAAAAGGAAACAAAGTCTATGTAAATAGGGAAGGGTGGTGGGGTTGAAGGGTGCACAGGTAATGGGGAAAAAAAATAAGAACTAAGATACATCATGTTCAGGTACAAACACCCAATGATAAATGTAAATGTATTGTATACCTAAAATGTACCAATTAATATATAAATAAATAAATAAATATAAAGGTAAAGGTAGCTGAGTGTGTTTGGATTTGTTTCTGCATCTTCTGATCTGTTGCATTGATCCTCAGGCTTCAGGGTTTTTCTTTCTTTTTTTTTTTTCAGTACCAGGCTGTTTGTATCACAGTAGCTTTGTAGTATAATTTCAAGTCAGAGATTGTGGTGCCCCCTCCCTTACCTTTGTTGCCCAGAATTGCTTTTGTTATTCTAGGTCTCTTCTGGTTCCAAATGAATTTTAAGATTGTTTTGTCTAGTTCTGTGAGGTATGCTCTTGGTATTTTGATCAGGATTGCATTAAATCTGTACAATTTTGGAAGTATGACCATATTCACTATATTGGTTCTTTCTACCCAAGAACAAGGAATATCTTTCCATTTTCTGATATCCTCTTTGATCTCCTTTTTCAGAGTACTGTAGTTTTCCATGTAAAGGTCTTTTGCTTTCTTTGTTAGATTGATGCTAGGTATTTCATCTTTTTCAGTGCTATTGTGAAAGGTGTTATTTCCCTATTTTCTCCCTCAGTGAGTTTGTTATTTGTGTACAGGAATGTTATTGATTTATTTCAGTGTTGGCTCTATATCCAGCTACACCACTGAATTTGGTTATCATATCTAAAAGTCTTCTGGTGGAGTTTTGGGAGTCTTCTATGTAGAGTATCATGTCATCCACAAATAATGATAATTTAACTTCTTCCCTTCCTATCCTTATTCCTTTTATTTCTTTCTCTTGTCTAATTGCTCTGGATAATATTTTCAGAACTACATTGAATAAGAGTGGTGACAGTAGACATCCTTGTCTTTTTCCTGATTTTAGAGTGAAAGCTTTCGTTTTTTTGTCCATGTAGTATGATGTTGACTGTTGGTTTGTCATAGATGGCTTTTATCAGATTGAGATAAAGACCATCTATTTCAATTTTTTGTAGGGTTTTTTTTTTTTATCACGAATGGGTGTTGGACTTTGTCAAATGGTTTTTCTGCATCTACTGAGATGATGGTTTTTGTCCTTGGCTTTGTTAATACAGTGTATTATATTTGTTGATTTGTGTGTGCTGAACCATCCCTGTTTCCCTAGGATGAATCCTTCTTGGTCATGGTGTATAATATTGATTATTTGCTGCATTCTGTTTGCCAGTATCTTATTGAGGATTTTTACATCTTACTCATTAGGGAGATTGGCCTCTGTTTTGGTTGTATCCTTTTCTGGTTTTGGTATCAGGGTAGTTCTTGCTTCCAGGAATAACTTTGGAAATATTGCTTCCCTTTCAGTTTCATTAAAGAGTTTGAGGAGTAGCAGCATTAAGTCTTCTCTAAATTTCTTATAGAATTTAGCAGTGAATCTGTCATTTTTAATTATATATTCAGTTTCATTGACTGATACTGGTTTATTTAGATTTTTTATATCTTCTTCATTTAGCTTTGGTAATTCATATGTATCTAAGACTCTGTCCAATACAGCATACCAGAACTTACGGTTTTCTTCTGTGTTTTCCATCTTATTAGAATACAGGTTCTTGAAGTAGATATTGATGATCTTCTGAATTTCTGCAGGATCTGTTGTGACTTCACCCTTTTCATTCCTAATTGCAAGGATTTGAGTCTTCTTTTTTAGAAGGTTGACTAAAGATTTGTCAATTTTAATCTTTCAAAGAACCAACTTCTAGTCATTGATTTTTGTATTGTTTTCTTAGTCTGCATTGCATTAATTTTTGCTCTGTTCTTTATAATTTCCTCCTTTGTACAAGCTTTAGGCTTGACTTGGTTCTCTTTTTCTAGAAGCTTGAGATTCAACATTAAGTTGTTATTTGAGCTCACTCTCTTTTTCTCATATGGGAATTCACCACTATAAATTTCCCTCGTAGGACTGCTTTCATTGCAAACCATAAGTTCTGGTATGTTGTATTGGCATTATCATTTAATTGTAGAAACTGTGTAGTTTTAGCTTTAATTTCATCTGTGATCCATTCATTATTCAGGAGGGTGTTATTTAATTTCCATGTGTTTTTGAAGTTTTTGTGGTTTCTTTTGCCATTGGTTTCTAATTTTATTGCACTATGGTCTGATAATAGGCATGGGAATCAGTTCCTTTGCATTATCTTAAGCATGTTCTTGTAGGGGACAGGGGAAGGGGACGTTACCAGAACCTCTGCAGTGAGTCCTGGTCTCCTGCGAGCCACGGCAGCACACGGCGAATTACAGGAAAGGTAGAAAAACGAGACTGAGAAGAAGCTGAGCTTTGGTTCTGATCAGTGCTGCTCTGGGCAGCAAAGACAAAAGCCCCCAGCTTACCACACCTTTTATTCAGTACATTGGGAGAAACAAATGTAACAGATGACTTGCAGAGAGTTCAATAGTTCACATTGGGATAAACAAGGTGTAACGGAAGGCTTGCAGAGAGTTCAGTACATCTCCGGCAAACAAGATGTTAATCAGTCCAAGAACAATGAGTAACTGAGCAGGTGTTTGTTCTCCCAGGATGTTTCTTGTCCTGGAGAATCACAGCATCACTGGATCACTGAAGTCTCAGTTGTGACCGGAGGCCAAACTGGAGTTATTCTGTAGCTGGGCTGTAGGCAAGAGAACTAGGCTAACCAAATGATTTATCCCTAGAATTATGTAGCATTGCTCCCAACATGTTCTATGTGCTATTATGTGGTGTATTTTGGAGAATGCCTGTGTGCAGCTGAGAAGAATGTGTATTCTGATGTTGTGGGGTGGAACACTCTGTAGGCATCTACTAAGTCCATTTGTTCAAAAGTTTGGTTCAGTTCTAATATTCCTTGATTTTTTTGTCTAGTTGATCTATTTGTGACAGTAAGGTATTGAGTTCCCCCATTACAATTCTATTAGTGCTTATTTGATTCTTCCTGTCCATTAATATTTGTCTTATATAGTTGGGTATGCTGGTGTGTGTGTGTGTGTGTGTGTGTGTGTGTGTGATTATTATCTCTTCCTCTTGGATTGTTACAAGGACGTAGAACCTTCTTTATCTCTCGTGATCAGTCTTGGGTTGAAATCCACTTTGTCTGCAAATAGAATAGTTACTCCAGCTTTTTTTCAGGTTCTTGTTGCATGGAGTATTGTTTTCTATCCTGTGACTTTTAGTCTGTGAATTTCTTTTTGAATTAAATGTGTTTCTTGTATGCAGCATATTGTTGGGTCTTGCTTCTTGATCCATTCTGTCAATCTGTTTCTTTTGATTGGTAAATTGAGACCATTTGCATTGATGGTTATAACTGATATGTATTGACTTATCCTTGTCATTTTATTTTCCTATTGTTTTTTCCCTTTTCCCCCCCTGTTTAATTACTTGTCCTGCCTGGTGGATTCATTCAGTTGGGGTTTTTGGAGTTATAGTCCTTGTTATCTCTTTCTAGAATATCCTTCAGAACAATTTGGAGTGCTGATTTGGTGCTCATGAATTTCTTCAGGTGTTCTCTGTCATGGAAGTATCTTATTCATCAATTTTGAAAAATTGTTTAGAGGGGTACATCAATCTGGATTGGGCACCAGCTCCACTGAAGTACATCCCCAGTCTACATCAATCTGGATTGGATGTTGTTTTCTTTTAGGGTTTGAAATACTTTGGTCCAAGCTCTCCTTGACTTGACGATTTGTGTTGAGAAGGCTGCTGTGATTCTGATGGACTTTTTTTTATAGATGATTTGTTTCTTTTCTCTAAGAGTTTGTAATATTCTGTTCTTGTGTTGAATTTCTGGAATCTTGACTATGCCTTGACTATGATTTTTTTTTTATCATGGCAAATTTGAGTTCTACATGCTTCACTTATCTGTATGTCAAATTCTTTTTCCATGCTTGGGAAGGTTTTTGCCATTACTTGCATGAACAGGTTTTTTATGTTGCCTGCACTATCTCCTGTTTTTTCATTGACTCCAATCAATCTTATGTTATTCTTCTTTGCGTCACCTAGCAGCTGTTGGATTGATATTTTGTGGTCCCTTGCCATTTTTAAGAAGTCTTTCTTGGGGCTGGGGATTTAGCTCAGTGGCATTGTGCCTGCCTAGCAAGCCCAACGTCTGGAGTTTGATCCCCCGTACTGAAACAAAAAAAGAAAAAGAAGTCTTTCTTTTCATGATCACTAACCAGAATCCTGTCTTTTTTACCTGACAATCAGATACTGACTCACATTGGCTCATTCTGCTGCATATACTTTCAGTGGAATTTTTAGTCTCCTAGATATCTGTTTGAATCTGTTTAATAGATACTATTTCTTTCCTATGTTGGTGTCCATGGTTTCCATCATTTTCCTAAGCTTCTGTAGTTTTTTTATCTGTGTCTGCTCTAGAGTCTCTAACCATGTCTTTCAGTATGTGACCATCTATGTAGTTATCTGAGAAATTATTTCTAATTTGATTTTCTTCTAGAGCCTTATTCATCTGCTTTTTTACCTCCACTGTTACCATTTCAAAGAGTCTGGTTGAGTGAGTTTTGAATTGTTCCATCTCATTGCCCCCTGGATTTGGTGATTTGGAAGTCTGGGGTTGCATCTTGCTTAAGTGTCTTCTCATTTTCTTTCTTCTTTTCTTTATTTTATTTTATTTTATTTTATTATTTTAACTCCTGCATTTATGCTTATAAATTGTTTATGACAGGTAGCTTTATTGCTAGTATATAGAACTCTTAGGAAATGACTACTTCTTAGAGATGTCTTCTGGGTGTAGCTGGCTTTTGGGTTTTGAGTCTGTTCAGAAATCTTAACCTCTTCAATTTATTAGAAATGAGAAATTGCTGCCTACTTGGCCTAACTCCTGGTTCTTTGGCACTGGCCTATAGTATTGTTTATGACCCTTACGCAATCTCAGTCTTGGCATACCAGGAAGAACAACTGATTAGAATAATTGTGTCACCTTGGCTAAAGTAGTATAATCAGTAATAACAATAGCATCAAACAAAGCCTAGAAAATGATAAACTCTGGTAACTATTAGTTTGCCAAGTTTAACTGTATGAACCGTATTTGTGGCTATATAACAAAATCTAAAACCATAAAATTATATATAGTAAATATGGCCTCAGTGGAGAAAACCCCTTTTAAAGGGGTTGGGGAAGGAAATAGAGAAATGGAAGGAGAAGAAGAGATTAGAGGCAAGGAATTTTATGTAAACTTTGCACCTTTAGTTCCACCCAAGGTCAGGCTGGTTTCTGGCTATGAGACTAGAACCTGATTTGTTCAGCCTGCAATACTCTGTGTGCTTCCTGCCAGCTTGAACTCAGCTCCCTGCCAGGTTGAACTTAGCTCCTTGACCTCCTGCAAACTTGAACTCAGTTCTGCCTCACCATGAAGCTATGAGCTGCCAGATGGACTCAGCAGTAGCTCTGAGTTTAGAGCTCAGTTGACCTCTCTCCAAGAAGGCTACCTGCCAGTTGCCCTCTCCTGGGGGTGTCTGAACCTGAATACCTCACCAGCCACTGCAGTCTGCTATATCCATCGCTCCATTCTACTGGTGTTTCTCTGTGGTGTGTCTGGGGTTACCAGTAGACACCATGTACCCACAGATTTGAGCTACTCCTCCCATACAATGACAAAGGAGAAAGTGCTGCCTGCCCTTCTTCCTTCTGCATACCAGTCTCTTTCTTTACTCTCCCCATGGGCTTCAATTCTTCCTTCAGATCCTTGCTGGGTCTCAGTAGCCCCAGTCCCTCTCCTTCTCTTCCTCATGTTGTTATATTCCAGTTACTAGACACCAAGGCTTGGAGAAGCTGTTTCTCTGTTGTTCACCACTCCGCCATTTTCCCAGAAGTTCAGATTTTTTTTTTTTTTGGTACCAGGGATCAAACGCAGGACCTTGCACTTGCAAGTCAGGCAAGGCACCACTGAGCTAAATCCCCAGCCCAGAAGTCCAGATTTAATGTGTACAATTTGCTGAGTTTGGAAATAATTATATACCTTGGAAACCATCACCATACCTATTATAAAGGAAATAAATTGATTTGATTTCTATCTCCAGTAGAGCCAATAGTTTTTGACTGAGTTAATGAAGGACTGAATTAATTAATTAATTTATTTATTTATTTATTTAGGGGGGGGCGGGTGCCAGGGATCGAACTTGGGACCTTACACTTGTGAGGCAGGCACCGGAATCACTGAGCTAAATCCCCAGCCCCAAGAAGGACTGAATTTAATCAGTGACATTATGGGGTGATGATGTTGAGAAATGCTTGTGATACAGGATTGTTGACTTCATCTAGAACCACTAATTAAAGATCTCTTTAGTGCAAGTGCTCATGATAAAACTATGAGATAGTAATTATCATTTTCATTTAATAGAGCTAGTTAAATTGTGGGTAAGACTATGCAACTAATAAGTGAAGGAGTCATAATAATATGAGTTGAGATTCATCTCAAGTCCAAGTGTATGCCTTGTTTAATGTCAAAGAATATATCTTAAGAGTGCATTGTGAGGATAACACTTCAGTGATTATAAAGCACTTGGGAGCTCACAGAAGAAGCCTGTGGTTTTTAGAAGACTTGAATTATTTTCACAACTGGTTTCCGTGATTGCATCCATTTCTGTGTGGCCTTAATATTATTTGATTCACAAAGGAAAATTGTTGATCCAGAGTGAACCATTTCAACTTTTGTCTCCTCAATCTCCAGGGTATTCTATGGAGGAAAATGTTTTAAACCACACCTGAGCTATAAACAATTTATTCTGAAGGTAACAGTGTTAGTATTGCAGTATGTAAACCTTTAGCTAATAAAAATCAAAGTAGCTTAATTTGGAAAGTACACAGAAGGTTAGAGGGAAAGCTTGTAAATGTTTTCAAAGACTCTGTATTTAATTCTATCACCAGCTAGCAAAATAAATAGTCCAGCTGCTAGCTCTGAAACAGGCATGTGTTGGAAATGAAATGTTAATAGTTTAAATGCATTGGTCATTAGAAATCAAAAAGAACATGAAGTACACTTTCTATTTTATGAGAAACAAGGTGAAGGTTCCCAAAACACATTTGTGGTGACTGCATTCAAAATTGCTTCCTCATCTTTTATTTTAGCCAGTGATACTTAGTATTGTGTATATGAGTATGGGGAGGGGGGCAGTTTTCTTTCTATTTAGATGCAAAGTTTGGAAATAAATAGTACAAATCGAGAGATGTTAAATTCCACTTTTCCATGTGTCTGAACTGTTTGCTGTAGATTGCAAGCTGTGTGCCAGACTTTTTCTGAGGAATGGGAGGTTATTTTCAATAATGTGCTAAGATTGACCTGAAATATTTAGCCAGCACATCTGCTTGCAAGCACTGGTCTTATGTGAGGAAGTTATACTGGAATTAATTAACTCTGTTTGGTACTCTGAACTGTTTGCTGCACATCTTGTTTTACCATAATAAAACTTATAAAATGAATTGGAACTTCTTTATTTTTGCTTGAGAACTTAAAAAAAAAAACTAGGAGGGAAAAAAAGAACCTATAAAGCAGTGTTTTCTCACTTAAAGCAGATGTTAGAGAATAACAAGCATGAGAATTAGAATTTATTCCTTCAAATATTTCTTTTTAACTTAAAAGTAGAGTGAAGTTGTGGATCTTTCATCCATTATAGCAATGCCATTTTTAAAATGTTTGACGTAATTGTTAGGAAGTAAGGAAATTGAGTAAAGGGGGTTAGACTGGGTGGTACCTATTATATTAACAAAACATTTTGTGAAGCAAAGTGTTATCTTAGGAACACTCCAACTACAGAATAGAGAAGGAAGGGAAGTTTCCGGGAAGCTTGTGCAACTAAAAGGACCTTGACCTGTATTTGAAGATAGTATAACACTCACAGTCCTAATACCATGATGTTATGTTGCTGTCAGGGTGCTTGTTATCACTGTATTATTAACTTACTAATTTTAAATAAGCAAAATTGAGAGAATGGCTACCTTCCAAAACTCTACCCACAGTATCAGCATCGTGATTGTTTTTTCCCTTCCTTAAAACCTCTCAACCAATGAAGTGCTCAACAATCCATTATTTACTAAGCAAACCAAAAATATGAAGCTCAAGTCTCCATCAATAGATGAATGTGTAAACAAAATATGCCATATACATACAATGAAATATTATTTGGCCATGAAAAGGGATGCAGTTCTGATATATGCTACAACATAGATCAGTCCTGAAGACATTATGCTAACTGAAGCAAGGTAGACACAAAAGGACAAATATCATATGTTTTTATTCAGGTGGAACATCTAGAATGAGCACATTCATAGAGAAAATAGATTAGAGGTTACTGGAGGTTAAAGGCAGGAGGGAATTATGATGTAATGCCTAGAGTTGCTGTCCAAACAGATGAAAATGTTTTGGAAATAGTGGTTGATAAGTGCACAATGTTCTGGATGTAATTAATGCCACTGAGTTGTAAACTTAAAATGGTAAAAATGACAAAATTTACATCACAAAATTTATTACAATTTTAAAAATTTAACATACCAAAAGTCATTTAATCTTACACTTTAAGTACACAGAATTATAGTGTATGAATTATATCTAACCTGTACTACAAAAAATCCATTGAGTGTAGTTAGGGAGTAGAATGTTCTGGCTAACTGAATGTTCTGGGTAATTAAGGATTAATATTTGCCTAGAAACTGACCAACTCAAAAAGTACCCTTTCACAGAGTATAAGATTATGAGCTTAAAATAAATTTTTGTGCTTCATTTGGTTTAATATTCTTTGAATTATGTTTCTTTCAGATTATAATATTTTGGTATCTACAGAGCCTCTGAATGTAACTGCTGGGTACTGTAGTAGCCACTGACCACTCTTGACTGTTCAGTGCTTGAAATGTTGCTACCCTGAATTGAGATGTGCTTTAAATATAAAATTCCACTGGATTTGGAAGACTTGATATAAAAACACAAAAGCTCTTATTAATAATTTCCATATTGATGAACTGGGTATAGCTCAGTAATAGAGCACAGGCTTAGCATGCACAAAGTCTGTGTTCAATTCTCAGCACCACAAAAAATCTATATTGCTAACATGTTGAAATGATAATATTTTAGATATGTGTTGGGTCAGATAAAATATACTACTATATATATTTGGGGTTTTATTTTTAAATATGGTTACCACAAAAATTTACATAGGTTGTGTTTCTGTTAGACAAGAGTCATCTAGAAATCAGATGGATCCCCTAGGATTAGCATACTTTGAATAGGACTAAGAATCATGTCTAATGATTAAGTAGAATATCCAGGATCCCCAAAATTGTCCTGGATGTTGAGAGAATTTACCTCCCAAAGGATGGCAGTACCTCTTAGCCATCTTAGAAATGGCAGAGTTAGGAAAAAGCCTTGTCTAACTAGGTGAAGAGCTCTGAGGAGCCCACAAGCCACTGCTCTCGGTTCCACACCACCAGTTAGCTCAACTGAAAAGCAGAGGACTGAGTTGATTCAGAGGCAGTGTTTCTTTGGCAAGAAAGCTGGAATAACAGTAGAGTTACACAGGGCCGGGGATTTAGCTTAGTGGTTCCGCCACCTGCCTTGCAAGCACAAGATCCTGAGTTCCATCTCCAGTACCAAAAAAAAACCCCAGTAGAGTTACAGCCTTCAGCAGGAAAGGAAAGAGCCCTCAAGGCAACAGATGTCCTTTCAACCCCATCTTACGGAAATTTAAAATGAGAGCCTGTGCTCAGGGTTCGCTCTCTCAAGTAGGCACCACCAACCCTGTAGCACTCTGGCCTTCTGGCAAGGATCCCCCCTCCGCGCTACCTTAACAGCAGCCCCCTGGCTCAGAACTGCTTTATGTCTGTAAGCCAGTGTTGCCACTTTGTTGTCATTTGCATATTTAATATCCCTTGCGGCAGCCACAGCCAAGCTGCTTGCCTGGGCTGTCCAAGTCATCTCCCTCGATATTATCCTTTTGGTTAGGGCTCTGGTTACAAAGTTACATGGAGCCTGAGGGGTCTGCCCCAACAGTGCTTTCTACCAGAAACCTTGTTATATTTAGAGTGCAATTTTGCAAGATGTGAGATTTTTTAGAAATGCATGTATCACGTTGTAGCAGAAATACCTCATGTACTTTGTCCTGCACTTTCAGTAGGCAAGATTTAGGCTACCAAGGGGTGACTGCCTGACACATCAGTAAGATGTGTTCTTGGGGTAGCACAGTAGACTTGGGTTTAGACTGGCATTCATGATGATCAGATATGGCTGGATTAATTCTGTTACTCTTAAAATAATGCTGTAACAGGCTTTGTGGGCTGTCTGAGAACAGGTCTACCATATACAGTCAGCCCTCAATATCTGTGGGTTCCATGTCTTTGGATTCAACCAGACTAATTGAAAATGTAGTTAGTCTAATGGTTTGCATCAGTGGTGAACGTGTACAAACTTTTTTGCCTTGCAGTTACTCCCTAAACAATGCAATGTAACAGCTATTTACATAACATTTACATTATATTGGGTATTATAAGTAATCTAGAGATTATTTAAAATATAAGGGAAGATGTATATAGGTTATATGCAAATACTGTGGTATTTTTGTAAGACTTGAGCATCCTTGGATTTTGGTATCCATAGGAGTTCTGGGAACCAACCCTCCACAGATACTGAGCAACAGCTCTGCAGTATACATTATTTCTGTGGGAAAATATCTTGAGTTCTAAACAACCAACTGACTATTCTGGTTTTGGAACTCTTTCTCTCTGCAACCTTTTGAATGCCTGTAAATCTTTGGATAATTCTCTCACCTCCACCATCAGTTAGCAGAGAGGAAATAGGAAAAGTGAATTTTGAAAAGCTGAAAGTAGTTATAAAAATCATAGAAATTTGGAAGAGGAAGGAGAAGGGAAGGAGAAATAAAAAGATGTGTTATGTACACACCAACTCCCCACAATGAGTGTAATAATTATGTACTGCAAATGTACAAAAAAATGTCAAGAGTAGGAAAATTTATTGGGGAATAGGAATAGCTCCTGAGAGACAGGAGGGATCCCAAATGGGTTGCCAACGAGCCCACTTCTCTGAAAAAGTTTTATAGAGCGAAGTCACGAGGGATGGGTACAATATGGGTCAAATTATAATCAACCAATAAGATTACAAGTATGGCTAATATTGATCCAGTAGTAGCAAGGGCACATGGATGACATTGTTAACCTTGGTCAATAAACTATAGTCTTAATTTTGTCTTTAGACTTAGTTTTAGTAGTCTTAGTCTTGTCTTAGTCTTAGTGGGTGGGAGAGGATGGCCCACCCCTAAGGAGATAATGTTTTATCTATATGGGAAATCTCAAGAGGGTAGTGCCCTTAATCTCAAGCTTCCATTCTTCCCTTAGGGAAGTTTGTAGATCTGGCTATTGTGATTTTAATCTTCAGATGTGCCTCCAGTCACAGTTTTTAATGTTTTCTTATCTTCTGCACTGACTCCCTGTCTGACTGCCTATAATATTTCTACCTAATTTAACTATAATATTGCCCCCATGAAGAGGTATCCCTAACTATGGTTAGGGGAAAATGTGTATAGTTTTTCTCTAGCTACTTTGAGCTGAGACAAGGACTACTTTTTGTTTGGTTGTTTTTGACACTGGGGGTCGAACTTGGGACCTTATACTTGAGAGGCAGGCAGTGGAACCATTGAGCTAAATCCCCAGCCCTATTATTTTTTGTTTTTGTTTTTTTCCTTGTTGGTTTTTTGGTACCAGGGATTGAACCCAGGACCTTGCGCTTGTGAGGCAGGCAGTGGTACCACTGAGCTAAATCCCAGGCCCCTGTTTTGAGCTGAGAAGGATCAGAACAGGGGGGACCGCAGTCAGGGGCTTTCTCCAGAGAGGTAATCTAATGGGCCTTGGCTAGAAGCCATGTTGCAATTTAGCAGTTATGAACTCCCTTCACAAGGTTGATCTAGTGGATCCTGGTAAAGGAGTTTGGCACATTTGTCATTGGTTCCATCTGCATGATCCCTTGGAGTTTGGCAGCCTCTGGGCCAGAATAAACACATTTTTTAAGAGATTAAAGCATGTATAAGCAAAGCATGAGCACTAGAATAGAAAGGCAGCTTGGAGAAAAGCCACATCCAGACACTGCTTTTAAGGGACTGGAATAGTGATTGTAACCAGTTGGCTCTTAGACAACCCCCCCCCCCCAATTGATGAAGGTTATCTATAAGGCTGATATTTCTTGTCATAAGTCCCTTTAGTTTTAGCTATAAGAATATGGAGAGTTTGGTGGTCTTGAAGGACAATTTTAGCTAAGGAATTTAAAGATGTTTGTTGAGCTTTTATAGCTTCCACCATAGTTTTTTTAGCTTCACTGAACCATAACAGTGGTCAGCTATTAGTGTAGCTGGAAATTTCCAGAAGGGGTCAGTGATTGGAGCCCTTTTTATATCTAGTGTTTATTACTGTGGTATTGTTTTCATACATCTTTGGTTATATTTTTCTGCTGAGTGTTTAAGACCAAGTTAAAGTGAGATCTGTGTCAATCAAAATTAACCTCTTGCTGTCTGTCAAGGTTAGTTAAGTCTCCTCAGGCATTACTTTGGAATCATTGTACAAACATTGTTTTAATGAAATGAAATAAAAGTTTTAAAAAATCATTGAAATTAAAAGGGAATTAGTAGTAAAATAAACTATATACTATCTACATCTGATAAATACATGTAAATATAATTTATATGTAATTACTTTGTTTTTCTCACCTCAAAACTTCTGAATATCTTTAGACAATAGATTTTGTGACCCTAGTTCTTTATTGACAAAGAAAGAAGCCTTCAGAATATCAAAATTCAGGATTTTGAGGCTGTTTGGGCATTATATCAAATTAAAAGACAATATCTGGGTTTTAATTAACAGGGTGCCTTTTAGTGGTTGGCTGATCCTACTCAAGAGGAGAGGACAATTATGACAGGATGTGACCATGAAGCCTTGTTTCAGGGGTGTGTGTATGCACACGTGTGCATGTAAGAGTTGGGGGAGAAATTGAGACTGACCCCTTTACAGAAGTCCAGACCTTTAGATGTGTGTAGCAAGCTTTTCTTGGTGGTGGTGTTACCTGGGTTGAACTCCATGAGTCCAGTAAAAACTAGGGATCTGAGCTGTCTCAGGGAAACTTCCGTACTTATTTAGCTTATAGCAGCAGCACAGTTTACCCTTTGCTCAATTGGAAGAACTAGATCTTGTGCTGCAGTTGTTTTGCAGATATTACCGAAGATAACATCTTGATAAATTGAAAATTGATTATAATGGATCAAGAGGAAAGTTTTATTTTTGAGACAGGTCTTCTGTGTAGTATGGCCTTCTATGTAGGCTGGCCTTGAACTCACAATCCTTCTGCCTCAGCTTCTCTAGTGCTGGGATTACAGATGTGCACTGCCAGGCCTCCAAGGAAAGATTTTTAAATGGTTCGCTTTTCACTGTGAAAATCTTTAGGTAGTAATATTTAAAGTCCACATGGTGCTTGGTAGCTCAAGAGCTAGCAGCTATTATCATTAAGTGGAAGGCCCTGTTTCATTTCAAGTGCACATCTTTCTTTTAATGACAGAAGAATCATGCCATTTATCATGTGGAAGTTAATAGTATGTATACTTTTAAAATACAATGAATCTGTGAATAATGTGGTTAATTAGGCTGTTAAAAAGAGCAAACCTGGATAGAGGTATATGTGATAAATTAGAAGTTTCTGAGATTTTGTAAAAGGTTGATTAATGTCTCTGAATGACATTTTTTTTTCTCTGTACAATGTTGGATGATATAGTGTATAATGTTTTAGACAAAAAGCTAGCTCATTAGAAAGAACATATTGACAGAAGGCCAGATTTCTCCATCATCTAATACATAGAATTTGAAAAGTACACTTTCTTCTACTCAAAAACTAGTCTGAGAGCAACCTCTTAGAAATCATGATCAGTCACAGCTGCTGCCTCATTCATGAGTCTTTTCCTATGCATTCCCAGTTAGCCATAAACTCTTCAGCCTTATACACTGAGGCACTTTAAATGCCCTTGTGTTATGTGGTATCCTTTACTTTGGATGATTTATAGTTATTTCTAAATTTGTCTTTTCTTGACTAAATTTCAGATGCCTTAAGGAAAGAGGCCTGGCATATCGTTGTACCCTTAGAAGACAGTGCTTTGTACATAGGCAACACCAAGAAAAGATATCTTCAATTTTGGATTGGTTCCTTAGTACATTTTATTTGTGACTTTTAAGAAAATATACCACACATATCCATTGGGCCCCAGTGACCTGTCCAGAATACTTCTTTGAGAAAACTGATACTATACCTAGGGCTTGATCAATAATGGGCCAAGTCTGACCCAGAGGGAGGAGGTGCAGGATCTAGTAACCAGAGTTTCACAGTTGGTGTAGAAAGGATCAGGGAGGATGGAGAGCCTGGTTGTAAGTGAAGGGAAGATGGTCAGATATTCTACAACATGACCCCTATGCAGAGGAAGAGGCAGAGCGAGACCCAAGGAGGCAGGAAGAGATCCTAGGAGAGAGGTAGGAAGACTACATCAGTCCATCTGGGCATCTGTAGTGGGGTTGATAGTCTGGCTATAGGCTGGGAGCTGCAGTAGTTAAGTTAAAGGGACTCAGGGAGCAGAGTTGAGGGTCAGACTAGTTGAGAAATTAGGCAGGGCCCTCCACCTTGCATGCACCAAGAACAAAGCAGAAACATAAGCCCCAGAAGGAATGGGCTAGTTCCTGGCACTGGGAACCAAGTGTGAGCCTGGGCAGATGTAAAAATGCCTTACCACTTGAGCTTCTCAGTTATTATTCTCCATCCAGGCTTGGGTCTGGTACCCAACCCAGCTTCAAACCTTAGAGGGCCACCCAGCCATAGAGCCCAGGGTATTGCTGGAATTGGGTGGGGAAAATCCAGGCTTTGAGCAATTCATTCACAGCCCATGGGAGGTGGCAGTTTTATGAGGTCTACACATCTGGAAAACATTAGGGACCATCAGGATGCGTAGATAAACCCTGCAGACCAACCTGTCATGGCTGATTTGCATGCTGAAGTCCACATCATTGCTGTGCAGAGCTCTGTGGCAGCAGAAGATTTGCAGTGTCCTGTGGCTGATAGATGTGATACGCTTTTCAATAATAATCAGAAAAACTAGGACTGAAACCTAGCCCAGGACTGACATGGATGGCTTCTTAAAAAATTGTCTGGTACAGCATGTAGCTTACTGGCAGATGAAAATGTAACCTGTGGTAGGGGACTTTTTCCTTAGAATGTTCTTTGGAGGATAGGTTTTAATGTGGTATTTAAGTTTTTCTCTTTTATTTTTTTCTTCCTTAAAAGCATTATTTGGTTGCTTTATTTTTTTTTTACTGTTTTTTAAAAAGTAGATTTATTAAGAAGAAAACTAAATAGGGTATAATTTCCTCATTTAGTTAATCTTCATTGACAATGCTAAGAAATGGATGGGATGAGGGGAGAGAGGTCAGACAACAGGTACAATGTTATTATTTAATAGGAGGAATAAGTTTTGGTGTTCAGTGGCACAGTAGGATGAAAAATAATTAGTGGTAATACATTATATATCTCAAACTAGAAGAGAGGAAATTAAATGTACCCACCATAAAGAAATAATAAAAGTTTAAAGTAATGGACATGCTAGTTACTCTGAATTAATCGCTGCTCAATGTATACATGAATCAAAATATCACATTATACCTCATAAATATGTACAAATATTATGTGTCAATCAAGAAACATAAAATTGTTTTCTGTTTTTTGTGGGGTTTTTTGGTATTGGGGATTGAACTCAGGACCTTGCACTTGTGAGGCAGTTGGCGGCACCACTGAGCTAAATCTCTGGCCCAAGAAACATAAAATTTTTTATTTTAAAAATTAGAAAAATTCATATGTAAGATTAGAATTTTGTACAATCCAGGTAGGTACAAAATGAAAAATAAAATTTGTGATTCTACTGGAAATTTTACACAGATATGTATACCTACTTATAAGTTATTTCTTTAAGAAAAAGAAAGGATATACCATGTGCATTGTACATTTTAGCTTTTTAATTTCACCAACCACAGAAGTCCTTCTGTATCAGCATATACAGATTTACCTTTCTGAGGAACCTCATTGTATTGCACAGTATATATTTACCATAGTTTAACCAGTCCCCCATTGATAGACATTTTATTTCCAGCATTTCTTCTTTTACAAACAATGTTCACTAATACAAACTGATCCTCAAAACCACTACTTCTGAATGTGGGGTGTAATACTATCTGATGGTAGGCAAACTCCAGGTGCCAGATGGCAACCTGGCAGGCCAGGCCATCCAATCTCTGTGGCAACTGCTCACCATTGCAGTTATAGTATAAAAGCAGCCATAGTTGTATAAGTGGAATATAGTCTGTCCATACAATGGAATATTATTCACCCACAAGAGGAGTGATTACTGATATATGCTGCAACAGAATGAACATAGAAACATTGAGCTAAGCTAAAGAAGCTGGACATGAGAACTCACATATTGTATGATTCCATTTACTTGAAAAGTCTGCAATAGATAAATGCAGAGATATAAATCGCAGGCTCCAGGAATAAGAGGCAACAGGGAACCACCTGCTTAATGGGTAGGGAGGCTTTTTTGTTTGAGGAAAATATTTACATCTACATAGAGGTACCCATTGTTCTGCATCATTAAATGTACTGAATGGCCATGAATTGTTCAATTTAAATGTCTAATTTTATGTACAAGAATTTCACCGCAGTAAAAGAAAAAGCAATCCATAGCCCAGTGGGTAGAAAAAAGCAGGCATAGTCAATATGTGAATGAATGCACATAGTGTATTCTAATTTGTTATATGTAAACTTTATTTACAATAGGTGGAGACAGGCCAAATTTGGCCCCTAGGCAGTAGTTAACCAACCTGTGGTGTAATCTGAAACATAATGTTGATAGTAATGTGAGGGTAGGATTAGATAGAGATAAAGATTGAGCAGATACTAGGACTTGAGGCAGGGAAACTAGCCAGGAAGTTATGGCAGTAGTCCAGTTGTATTTCTTCACTGTGGAGATCAGTGATCTTCTGAGAAACTGATGAAACCACAGGACTCCTCACTATCCTCCAATTTACTTATGTGTATATACATAAATTTTGGTTATAAAAATGACTGTACACAATTCCAAGTTGAGACGCTCTCTGTAGGATTAGTGCTCAAACTCCTAGGGGATCGACAGTAAGATATGACAGTGTCAAAGATTTTGAGAAGTTTTAAGCACTGTAGAAAACTCAATAGAATGAAGACTGAAAATAAGCCATTGAACTAGGCATTGTGGTGCCTACTTGTAATCCCAGCTTTCTGGGGTGCTAAGGCACAAGGATTTCAAGTTTGAGCCCAGCATGGGCAACTTAGTGACTTAACAAAACCCTGTCTAAAAATTTAGAAAGAGTTGGAGATGTAGCTTGGTTTGGAAGTCCTGAATTCAACCTCCAGGCCTGAAGAAAATAATTAGAATTCTCAATTAAGCTATTGGTTACCTCAACAGGAACAGTGTCAGTGGTACTGAAGGCTGTGATGGGTTGAGAGTTGTCTTAGTTACTTTCTCATTGCTGGGACAAAATACCCAACACCCACAAGTTAAAGGAGGAAAGTTTTATTTTAACTCACAGTGTATAGAGGTTTCAGTCCATATTGGCTCGTTCCAAGGCAGGGTAGAATGGCAGAGGAATGGTATGGCAGACAGGAAGAAGCAAGACTTCTTTCTTTCCCTTTTTATTTCATCCAGGCCACAAGCCTATTTGTTGGTGCCATCTATACCCAGGGTGGGTCTTCCTTCTTTGTTAAGCCTATTCACACCCAAAACTATGCTGAGCCTGTCAGTAGACTAATTCAGTATCATACACCCATGATCCAGTCACCTCCCCAAAGCCCCACCTATGAGCACAAGAGGCTTTGGGGTGGGGGGAGCATCTAGATATAAACTGTAACATGAATGAGTGAGGATTGAAGTTCTGGGGACAGAATTTTAGATTAACCTCTCAAAAGAGTTGATACTGAAGGAAAGACAGAAGCTTAAAAAGCTTGAGTTTGAGGGCTGGTTTTCATGGCAAAGGAAAGATTTCAGCATGTTTTCAAACTGAGGTATCTGGGTTGAGTCCTGAGGCCAGTGACTGCCTCTGGTAACAGAAAGATTTTCAGTACCCACCATGAGAAACCCTTGTACTCTTTTCTTCTCAGTCCTCTTATAGAGCCCCCCTGCATGGCTTTTCAAACAGGTTGTCTACCCTACCTGTTTCAAACTTTCCTCTACAAATCGCATGGAATATGCTAACTCCTTTTCTGTCTTCTACCTATGACTTCTGGGCTGGCACCTTTTTTGTGCTCTCGAGTTTCCCCAGCCCTTTGCCTCGGTCTGTCTTCCTTGGTAATGAGTGTGCTAGAATTTATTTGTAGTTTGCACTCCCCCCACCACCAAGTGGACAACTCCAGGCAGTCATCTCCTTTGAGCTCTAGTTGTCTATCTGCATGTGTCTTCAGGACCTGCCTTTGTCATATATGTGCTTCTTTGTCCTGTTTGTACAGTAGAAGCACCAGGACTGTGTTAAGTCACACCATACCTGGGTTTCATATTCAGAGAGTCTGATTTAGTGAGCCTGGACATAGGGCTAAGACTTCAGGATTTGGGAGTTTGATTTTTTTCTTTTTTTAGTTTTAAGCATGTATAACTATTGTCCCAGAATAATCCTTCTTTACTGAGCAGGTTGAAGACACAGGATCTTGAGTTCAAAGCCAGCCTGGCAACATCATGCGATCCCAGGGAAGGGAGGGCAAGAAACAGAGAAAGAAGGAGGAAGAGGAAAAGGAAGAAGATGAGGAGGGGAGGGAGCGAAGGAAGGAAGGAAAAAAAGATTAATTCTCCTCTAATAGGCTGCACATCTGAGGAGCTTTAAAAATACAGGTGCCTGGTTTCTATTCCCAGAAATTCTGATTTAGTTGATTATGGTATAATAAAAAAATTTTTTTTCTTTGTCTTGTTTGAGCACAGAAGGCCTAAAACTTTTGAAATATCTTCAGTCATAACGTGTCTTTTATACCTGAGCTCATACTAAAAGGTGACTCTTAGGGAGCCTTTAGATGGCTTCAGGATGGGAGCTGGTTACCAAAAGGAACCAAGCTTGTGGTTAGAACTTTTAGCCCCACTCCCATGCCCTCAGGAGGGGAGTGGCGCTAGAGATTAACACCCATAGCCAATTATTTAATTAATCATACTTACCTGATGGGACTTTCGTAAAAATCCTGTAAATGGTTTTTTAGTTGCAGACCTATAATCACAGCTTCTGGGGAGGCCAACACAGGAGGACTGCCAGTTTCAGAGCCAGCCTGGGCAACTTAGTGAGACCTTTTCTCAAAATAAAAGGGTTGGGGATATAGCTCACTGATGGAGTATATTCCTAGCATGCACGGGGCCCTGGGTTTAATCCCTAGCATTGAGAAACAATAGTAATAGCAGAATGTGAGCTGAAACAGAAGCTCTGGGTCCATGCTGGAGTGACTTCTAATCTCAACACAAAACAAAAATAAAACCCTCTAAATGACGGTGCCCAGAAAGCTCCCAAGTTTGCAGACATATGCACATGCGAGAAGGGTGACATTCTACCTTCATATGGACAGAAGCTTCTATGCTCAGGACCTTCTGGACCTTGCCCTAAGTACCTCTTCATCTGACTGTTCATTCATATCCTGATGATAAGCTGTAAGTATAGCATTTTCCTGGATTCTGTGGCTATCCCTTATCTCCACTTAGCACTTTGTGTGAGATTTTCACCACTTCTTTAGGTGCTGCCATTTGCTTTCATGGTTAGATGGATGTATGTTAATTGATAGATGGTTGGGTAGATGGAAAGATGGTTACATATATTCATGCCAGTCCCTGTGAGTTTTCTAGCTACTTATACATAAGCACAACCTTTGTCCCTGTTGGCAGTGGCCTTCCCATAGCCACCCTCAGCCCCACATTCATTCAGGTGCTCTTGCTCTTGGGCTTCTTTGTTTTCAACTGTTTATTCAGGAACTATTCCACAAACATAGGTATCAGGGTAGTTTGAAGCATTGGAAACTTCACCATGGTCACCAAGGACTGGGGCTTGTTTCTTTAGGTCTAGATAATGCCTTTCCTGAGGTAGATAAGAATGGAAAACAGCAACAATGGAAAGATAAAGACTACTATTCAAAATTCTCAGCTCTTGCCCGTGGAATTATAGCTTGATGCTCAGGGAAGCCTTTTTTCTCAGTTGCTTGGATGTGAATAACTCACACATTTCAAAGAGTAGGTCTGCTCATCAATATTCACTGCTGTGTTTTCTAGAATTGCTCAGAGTTCTGGGGAGTTCTCTAAAACACAGTTCCACATCCACAGCCATCAGCCCAAGACTTCTGCATCCTCATCCGCATGCTTACTGGCTTATGTACAGGAACAGTAGAGGGGTTTTCTCTGTCATTCTGTCTCAAGTGAAAAGATCACTTAGTGCTAGTCAGTTTGTGTGTGTGTTCTCTCAGTCCCTCCTCCTTGCCTCTCCCTTCCAGGCTTCTGCCAGTGGCCTACTTCAGCCCCTTGTTACTTCTCAGTGCTGTTGATGGCATCCTTATCAGTATATTCTTTTCTAGTATAGAGTTCAAGCCTTTTAAGGATAGGGGCTTTGTATCAATCTCTCTTGTATACCTCCTAGTATTTAATACAGTATCTGATACATATTTGATGTCTAATAACTATTAAATAGGCCCTCTTCATTCTATCACTATTTTTCTCCCTAAAGCAAATATCTAATCATGTCCTGAAACTCTCAGTGTCTTATCCTGTGATTATGCCCTTTCTCTATTTTCTCTACATGCATTCATCTGTGGTTGAGCAACCTATTTTGTCATCTTCTGTTGTCACCACTTAGCATGGGTTCTTAGCTATATCTAAGATGGGCTAGTTCTTGAGCCTGCTGATGGCTGCCATCACTGTCTGCCCTCTTCTAAGGGTGCCCTACAGAAGAAGGTCCCTGTCTTAAGATATTGCCAAGTGTTTGAGGGTTCTTGCTCAATTCATATAGAAATTGTGAACTGAAAAAGTGTAGCTCTTTTTAGTGTTACTAGCCCTGAGCTTTGAATGCTAGCAACTGTTCACTCTTTTGGTGTTAACAGTTCTCTTTGCTGCTAACTTGGAACAAGCAGCTACCTGCAGGCCTTAGGAACTGTTCTAGCCACCAAAGATGGTGGCTCCTGGCTATTCTTCATAGTTCTCTGTCCTTTTCTTCTGCTAGCTGCCTTTATTATTATGGCCTTTGGTGTTACCAGCTCCTCATATAACAGCTCCTCATTCTGTGCTTGAAATAAAAATTATGAATAGAGAAGAATATTCCATGTGGAAGAGGCTTTATTAAGATGTATTCTGCAGTATACAGGGAAACAGCTAAGAGAATTAGGCAGTTGCTGATAAAAGAAAAAAGACGGGCTCACTCATGTTCATTGCCAGATTTTCTGTTTGGTCATGGGTCATAGAGTGGACCCTTGGAGATCTGTACAAGGAGAGGGGCAGAATCATCCAGAGAGGCTGCAGGACAAAGTCATCTGGGTTAGCATGGTGACTAAAACCTGCTATAGAGCCGAACCAAATGTCTCCCAGAGCCACTGCAGTGTGCTTGATGTAACCAGGCCGGCTGTAAGACATTTGGGGCTGCTGAAGAATAAAAATGTCTTTTGGTGTATGTTGGGTCCTCCTGTCTTATAGCCCTCCAAAGACAAGTTATATTTACATGTGTTATGGTTTAGATCTGGGGTGTTCCCCAGAATTCTCACGTGTGTAGAAGGTGATTGGATAGTGATGTGGTGGGGGCCACTTGGGGCCTGATTAGAGCCAGGTAGGTCACTGGGGCCAGGACCTAGAAGGGTATATCTTCCTCCCCAACCCCTCCTTTCTCTCTCTCTGCTTCCTTGCCTATGAGCACCTTTCATCCACCAGTTTCTTCCATGTTGGCTGACCATGAGCTGATAACATGAGCCAAAATAAATGTCTCCTTCTTTAAGTTGCAGGTATGAGGCATTGTGTCTCAGTGACCAGAAAGTGACTAAGACAATATGTGATGAGCACTCTATGCACAAATACATATTTTCAGATGTTCTCAAAATGATATCTATAGGGGCATGATCTGAGGTTAAACCCTAATTGCCCCTTATTAATGTTGGATACATCAGTTATGGTAATCTGTGGCATGGAAAAGAGAGCCCTGGGTATGGGGTAATGTAGTAAATGTGCCATTTTAAGAGTTAACTTCCAGACTGCTTTATTTACAATGATTTTTCAAATTTCACTGCCATGATTAATTAAAATCACTCTTTATTTTCCTTTGAACTAATATTAGATTTATAGAAAAGTTGCAAAAATATAAAATCTCATCTCCCACACCCCACTTTCCCCAATAATAATCACATCACTATATTTCTTGGACTATATATTTGTGTAATTTTTAATCCTCCCCCAATTCAAGTGGACTGAATATCACTTGTTACTATTAGGACCTTAATACTTTCTTGAACAGTGTTGAAGATATTTAACTTTTGGGTTGTATATACAGTATTTGTATCCTCTCATAGATAGTCTTTAGCAGTCTTAATGCAGTGGCCTCCAATATTTTCGTTGTTGTTTTCTCAGTGCTGGGTATTGAGCCCAGGTCTAGGCAAGTTCTTTACCATTGAGCCCCACACTCTCAGTCCCAAACCATCCCTCTCCAACATTTTTAGAGCATATATCTTAAGTGTATGTTCTATCACTGAGTTACACCCCCAGTTTTATGGCTTATATCTGGATGTCCCTCCAAACCAGTGATGGGAAACCTTTTAGAGATAAGCGCTCAAATTGCAACCCAAAACCCTCTTATTTATTGCAAAGTGACAACATTTCAATTCAACCTGAATACTGAGGTTTTAGTTTAGAAAAAACAACTCATACATTAACATCTTTTGTCTTAAAAAAAAAAAAATAACATGTGTACCATAGGTTAGCCACTGCTGCCCCAAAGCCTTATGTGCTCATGGGTGGGGCTTTTGGGAGGTGACTGGATCATGGGTATGAGATACTGTATCATGGGTGTGTGATGCTAGATTAGCCAACTGATTTGTTTAGCATAGTTCTGGGTGTGGATAATGGAAGACCCACCCTGGGTGTGAGTAGCACCAATCAACAGGGTTGGCGCCTGAATGGAATAAAAAGGGAAAGGGAGACTTGCTGCTGTGGCTTCCTTTCTGCCAGGCCACGGACTGTTTCTCCTCTGCCATGCTGTTCTGCCCTGGAGTCAGCACCTATGGACTAAAACCTCTACAAACTGTGAGCTAAAATACACTTTTCCTCATTTAACTTGTGAGTATCAGATATTTTGTCTCAACAACAAGAAAGTAACTAAGACACCCAGCCATGTTTATAATTACTAATTAGTAACTCATTAGTGTACAAAGCCCCAAATTTAATCCTCAGCACCAAAAACTAAAAACAGTTTGGTAGATTAGTTCATGCCCTTCATCCCAGCTGCTCAGGATGGCAAGTTCAAGGCCAGCCTAGGCAATTTAGCAAGACCTTGTCTAAAAATTTAAGGGTGAAGGGGGCACTGGGAATGAAGCTTAGCACTTCTTAGGTTCAGTCCCCAGTGTCACCAAAAAAAAAAAAAATTCTAGAAATTTTTTATAGTTTTATTTATATAAAAATTACATATACTAGTGTTCTGTGTATTATATGGCTCTTAAAAGTAGAATTTTTAAAAAATGATACAAAGGACAAGGTTTATTTTACTTGCCATGTTTTAGTTTGAAAATAGAATGTCCAATGAATGTTGTATATGCCTGATTGTTTAAGAGCCAAGATCCACCTCTTTCACCTAACAACATAGAAACAAGTGATATTGCAAACATGTTTCTTTCTTTCTCTTTTTTTTTCCCCTAGTACTGGGGATCAAACTCAGGACCTTGCTCTGCAAAAGCAGGCACTGTGCCACTGAGCTAAATCCCCAGCATGCAAACATGTTTCTTGCTATGTATTCTTATTATGGAAACAGTCAATTATAGGTAATGTATTAAATTAGTTCTACTAGAGTCGGGGATTTGGCTCAGTGATTCTGCCGCCTGCCTCGAAAGCAGAAGGTCCCAAGTTCGATCCCCGGCACCAAAAAAAAAAATTAGTTCTACTATTTATATCTTTGTATTCCCCTGTTATACTTTCTTTGTATATTAGCAACACAAAATACTCCAAGTTATTCTTTAGATATTAATGAAACTATTTTTTTGTAATTAAGTTTATTGATATATTTTAGATACATATAATGATCACATCGTCATAGGGAATTTGTATCTGTACATGATATATCTTGATTCTTTTTTTACCATTCCCCCACCCTCCTTTCAACTTCTCTTCCCCTCCTTGTTTACGAAAGCTTTGTTTCCATTTTTTTCTTCTTTTCTCGTTTCCTTTTCTTTTCCCTTCTTTCAAAAGTAGACATTTTTAAAGGTTGAGATTAAGAAGTATATAGTGTACGCAGAATGTTTATAGAAATGTTAGTATTTTCTTTTCACATTCCAATGAATCATCTTGTAGGTTTCAATCATCTTGGTTTAAATTTCTCCCTCCTTTCCCAGTAGAAATGGAACCCAGTGAGAAAGTGATGCTGTTATGTATATTGTTTTAACATTATCCGGTCTGTGTAATGCAGGAATTTTCTGATGTGTGATGTGGGAACAGTTGAACTGCTTCTGAGAATCTTATGAACCAAGTTTTCTTGAAAACTCAGTGATTAATGAAATAAAATTATTTCTCAATGCAAAGCTATGGATTATGTTTTTCTTGGGGTTAAAAGAACATTGGTCTTACAACGAAAGGTTTTGGTCTCTCTGTAATGGAGCAAATGCTTTTTTTCCAAATCTAGTCCCAGTATGGAAAAATAAGACTTAGGTGCTTGGTAAAGTTCTAAGTATCTCCCAAGAAGGGAGGTCTTTGTTCTGGAGAAAGAGGCCTAATTTAAATGGTTAATCAGAGGGACACAAGGAACATCAGTCACTGCTATTTCAGGTCAAAGAGAAAAGTTCACATCTGGGTGTTACTGACCACCAGGCTCTTTCTTGTGCTTTCAGAAGTGATATATTGTTAAACATCCCTGGAGCACAAATCTTTAGGGTAGATTTATTGAAACGAAATACTCCTTGCCCATATGATAAAGTTAAATATTTATTTGCTTTGAAACTCAGGTAACTTTGAAGTACTTGGTACTGGTTGCTATTTGAGTGTATATGCTAGGAGGTAATGGTTGCCAAGTATTCAGAATAGCACCTAACACACTGCCTGGCATATTGTCAACACTTTTGGATTGATTATTGAGGGAATCAGTTTAGATTTTTATAAGGTTGATAGGTCTGGTATCACACCACCAAGTTGGGCAAGCATGGGATAGTTATACCGTTTTTTGGTTTGTAACTATTTGGTAAACTGTATGTATGTTTTGTTTTTTGCTTTGCATACTACATTTCATGATAAAAATGTTTTTAAACATTTTAAGGGGAAATATAATGACATAACTGCTATACATGGAGATTATTTCCTGTAGAGGTTTATGAGTAATAGGCTTAAATTTCTTTCGTCAAGTTGAAGCATAAACATTAGAGTATTTACTTGTCAACACATGAAATTTAGTAATTAATTTATATTTGGAAAACCTGTTCCAATTTTGAACATTTTAAGGAACAAGGTTTCCAAGTATATCTTACAGCCAAGAACAGCTGCATTATGCATAGTTTTTCAGATGGCTTTCCTGTGACATCTGTGTAAATAGACAACTTCAATAACTGAGTGTGCCTGATTGCATGGCACATTGCAGCTTTTTATGATGTGTTGCGGCCAGAGTCTCCACTGCAACAGTGTGCTGATTTGTATAAAAATACTTTCTTTGACTTAAATTTCATTTGTTAGATAATAAATGGTAAAGGGCAAAAAACTTCCAATGTTAGCGAAAAAGAGTATAGCACATTACGTAATTTTTATTTACACATGCTTAAATTCAAGAATAAAAATATTCTTATCAGTGGATTTAATATGGAATACAAGTTACAAATCAATGACAAAAGTTACTTCCTTGGCAATGGTGTGCTAACCATTATAGTCAGTAATACAAAAGAAGTTCATGATCTGTGCCATTTATGGGAGCATGAAACAGAAATAAAGATATTTGGGTGGGCTTGGCGGGGGAGCAACACCTGCACTCCCATCACTTCTGTCTGTTCTCTTGCCAGAGTGGTTTTCGGATTTTTTTTTCACTTGCATTCCTCTCCTCGCTCCCCCAAACCCAGTCCTTTCATACTTAAGATTCATAGGAAAAGACAAGACCAGTCTTTTAAAAATCAGCTAGTTAATTAGAGGTGACCATGTGGCACTTCCTAAGTTTATAGATGTTCAAATGATTAGCTGAAGCAAAGGAGATTTTATTTCACTCTTTTACAGACTGTTTTAGCTTTTACTAATAAAACCATTCATAAGGGAGGAACCACTGACCTGGCTCCCCCATCTCCTCTGTGCTTCCAATTAGGGATCTATTATCTCATTCCAGATAATTGGAAAAGGATATTCAAAATACTACTTCGTGTAAATATGGCTTTTGTCTGCATTATATTACTAGGAGTTCTGAACACATCTGGAGTGAAGGCAGCCCCAGGGACATTAAAGCGCACTGTTTGGGTTGGCAGAGTGACATTATAGTATATGCCAATTTGTAATGGCTTTTGGAAACAGGCAGTTTTAAACTCTCCCTGAACTATTCCCTCGAGAAATTATTCAATTAAGTACAACTAAAATTAACATTTAGCATTTTTTTTGTTTAAATAAAATATGCAGCTATAAAGGGAAATCTGTGATTCATACTTGTGTTCTTATTTTACTCTAAAATCAAGCTCCTCAAAAATAATTGGTGTCCTGGAATCAGCACATACTCTAGGAGATACATAGTTGCCAGAGCCTCCTTAGCACTTTCATACTGTATAAATGACTCTTACTGTCTACACAGCTTTAGACACCTGGGATTTCCCTGGTTCCTACACCTGCAGGGAATGTTAGGGAAACATAAGGGCAGGAAGGATTCCTTTCTCTATCTTCTAGTCAGTCTGTCTCAAACTTTAATGGGCATAGGTATCACCTGGGGATCTTATTAAAATGGAGATTTTGATTCACTAGATAGGAGGTGGAGCCTGAAATTCTTCATGAATAACAAGCTCCCAGGGACAGCTGCTGCTGTTGGCTGAGGACCACAGTTGAAGGAGCAAGGTTCTAAGCAGTCCTGTGTGTGTGTGACAGTGAGAGGAGACACCTGAACTTAACTTTGGTTTCCCACTTGTGGTTGGGCTCTAAGTTTATTTGGGGAGGTATGACTCTAACTTTTCTTCCTAGTAGATGTCCTTAACTTATTTCTTAGAATCATCAGTTCTTCTGGATCTTCATAGGGCCTACGGTAGACTGTTTTGTGGAAGAAGACACATTTCTGATTGGCCAGAGGAGACAACAGCTTCAGTCTTTTGTTGTGTATCTTCTTGGACTCCACATATATTGCCTGCCTCATTTTCTCTAGTCTATCTTTTCACTGCCATGTTAGAAAATTTTTTTAAAAGGTTAACTTGGTACTCCTTAATCTGTGTTTCTAAACACATAGTCCAGAGCCCTTGTGAGTGGAAGGATGTATTGAGTAACTGTGGCTTTGTGGTTTTTATCCAAGCATCAGTACTTCAAGGTTTGGATTCTTAGCCTTAGGTCCAGGACTTTGATGCTCTACTCAAGGGTGGTCTGATTGGGACATGGTTAAATTCCATATAAAGTGAAATCTCTTGAAAGACTGATTTATGAGGTAGTTCTTTATCCATGGAGGAGAGAATGTTCTCCAACAAAGACTACAATGTTTACATCTGCCAACTGCCTATGCCCTCTCTTATATTGAAAACTAGTTTATAGTCAAGGAATGACTAGGTGAATGAAGATTAAGATGTCCTTGTCATGGACACTGGTACCTTGTGACATTCCTGACACCACTGGAGTCTAATACTAGGAATGTACTCAGTGTTACAGTGCTTGCCTAGTAAGTGCAAGGCCCTGGGTTTGATCTCCAGCACCACAAAACAAAAACAGAGAAATGGCATACAGAGCATTCTTTCTTGAATTTAGTATGGTATTTGCTAGAAATACTTGGGGTTTTGTTGTTGCTGCTATAGTCCTGATCACTTCTCTTACTTGGTAGAACCCTTCAGTGGTTCCTCATTGCCTAAGCATTGTTTCCAAGACCTCATGGTTTTTGTCATATTGACCCACACTGTTATTCATAAATTGTTCTTTGGAGTTAATCTTTTAAAATTTAATTCTCAGCCAGATGTGGTGGTGCACCCCTGTAATCTCAGCATTCAGGGGACTGAGGCAGAACAATCACTGTGAGTTCAAGGCCAATCTGGGCTACATACTGAGTTCAAGGCCAGCTTAAACTACAAAGCCGGATGCTGTCCCTAACAAACAAACAATAAGTAAATAAATAAAATCCAATTCTCTGTGTTATCAAAATAATGGTTGTGCATAGTTTGAAAATCAGAATTAGGCAAATTGGGAGAAGCAGAAGTTTGCTCTATTGGACATCCAGATTGCTAAGCCCTACTTTAAAGAAATAATGCTTGTAATTCTTTTAGTGGTTTGTATTTCAGTGTAAATATAGTTATATTTCAGTGTAAATATAGTTAAGTATTCATTTTTTAAAATGTGCTGCTATTTATTAATGTCTTCAATCTTAGACATGCTGATTTCTTCCTAAGGAAGATATTAATATAATTTACAGTAAGCCAGCACACACATACTTCCCTCTTCCCTATAGCTCATATTTTCTGCTGAATCAGGGTTCATGGTACATGGCTATGTAAATTTTATTTATAGTTGAGCCATAGGGTGTGCTATGATTAGATTTTACTTCATTAGTATACCTTTTCCCTCTAACGACAGAAATTGTTTCTTATTTCTTGATGTGCTCCATTGACTTTGTAGACACATTCACTACCAGCCCCCATCCTTCTCCTGGGATTGTGAAATTCCTCTCAGTATTTATTGGTAGAGTGGTTAGGGTTTGCTTGTCAGTTTCATGTTTTGATTGGGAACTCTATCTTTTATTTCACTGGTCCAATCTGGACAGACTACTCAGAGTACTGCCTGACTCTTTGGATGCATTCTTGCCTCTCCCTTTGTCTCTTTTTGATGTATCTTATGGATTTCTGGACTCCAAGTCTTCCTCTTTCTTTCCATTCATATTTTGTGTGGAAGAGATTCTCTGTGACCTTCTAAAGAAAAAGTGCATTGGAGGAAAACATTTTAAGACCTTGCGTGTTTGAAAATCGCTATATACTTCCTTCATGCTTGATTGAAAGAATGACTGCATTCTAGGCTAAAAGTTTTTTCTCACAATTGTGAAGGCATTGTTCTATTAGCTTTCACTGTTGCTTTTGAAAAGCCTGCTATTCTGGTCTCCATTGTGTGTGAGCTATTTTTTCTCCTCTCTCTCCAAAAGCTTTGAGAATCTTTTGCTCCTGTCTAGTGTTCTGAAATTTCACACTGAAGGTGTGTGACTTTTTCTCCCTTTTATTGCTATGAGCACTTAATACCCTCTTTTAACTTGGGAACTTGTGTCCTTAAATTCTGGGAAATTTTCTTGGATTATTTTCTTGTTAATGTCTTCTATGTGATTTTAGTCTTCTTTTATCTCTGTCTCTGTATAGCTCCTTTTGTCAGTGTTCAGCTTCCAAATTAATTCTCCATTTAAAACATCACACCCAGGGGGTGTGGTTCTGGTGGTAAAGCACTTGTCTAGCATGCATGAGGCCCTGGATTCCATCCCCAGCACTTAATACATACATGCTTGCATGTATGTATGCGTATACACGCACACATGCATGCACACTCACACTTTTTTTCTGTCTTATTTGTCATTAATTTATCTTCTGAGTTATGTCTTTAACTCTGTTTTCCAATTCTCTCATGTGTGAATATCCTGTTTTTTAAAAAAATTAACTTTTTATTTTTAAATTATTACAGATCTATAGGAAGTAGCAAAGATTGACAGAGGTCTCATTTACTCTTCACCCAGTTTTCCCCAATGATTAAATTTTCTATAATTATAGTACAATATCAAGACCAGAAATTTGACATTGGTATACTGGGAGTATATGACTTTATCATGTAGATTCCATGTAACCATTACCGCAGTCAAGTATCAGAACTATTATTGCTTACCTAATTTCTAAGAATGCTTCTTTGTTCTCTGAAAATATCTTTTTATATTTGTTTGTATCTTTCTGTTCTAATCTGGTGGATGCATTGGCTTAGCTCTCTGATTGTGTGTGTGTGTGTGTGTGTGTGTGTGTGTGTGACAGAGAGAGAGGTTGATCATTGATTCTGTGCAGGCTATTTCCTCTGAGTCCCCACCCCAGTTTTGGGGGAAACTTTTCTCAGGTATCTGTTGATTGTTGACCAAATGCTCTCATTTAAAAGTGAGGCACTCAAAGTTGATGGGGAGGACTTTGTGTAGGTTGAAGTATGTTAACTGATGGGCCTCACTTTAGGATAGCATAGGGACTCCTAACCATTGCATTGTAAGAAGTTCAGAGACCAAAATTTGCACTCTTTCTCTTGGCCTATTCCATTTCTGCAGAGTAATCCTGGCATTTCCTATTAGGTAGTATCTGCTGAAAAGGTTCTGGGTGCTGACTTAAAAGAAGTTGGGAGGGGTTAGGTGACAGTCCTTAGTAGGCTGACTTTCACTTAGCATCCTGGTTTTACTGCACTCAACCCTCTGCCTCAGCTGCACACAGTGTGCTGGACACAAGGCCCCTGTTTGGGATTCAGACCTCATTGGAAGAGGTGTGGCCTTCTTCAGAGCCCACTGACAGCAGATAGGCTTTTAGGGTTGCTCTGGCCAGAGCTGCTCCACAATCACAGGGAGGCAGAAAACACTGCTCTTGGGGGAAGGCAGCTGAGTCTGGCAGGTGGAGAACCCCAACCGGCTTGGTGAGCAGCACACATCCTTTAGGGCATGAGGCAAGCCAGGGTAGATGGGCCTGCCCACAGTGGAAGGAAGGTATTGGGAGCCAGTTCACCAGCAGAATGCTGTGAGCACTGGAGTATGCGATGTCCATATCAGGGAGGCTGTGGCAAAGTGGTCACCAGGCCAGGCCTGTGAGCTCCTCAAGTGGTTGTCTGCTCTGGAATTACAGTCAGGAAGGAGCGCCCTTCTGCATATCCATAGTCACTACAACACCCCAGATCCTGGAGAAGCCCTTTCCTCTGGCTCTGCCCTTCCACTGCCCTCTGCTGAAAGCTTAATATCATGCTCACTGCAAAACAGAAATGGGTAGAGAGTTCAGCCTTTTAGTGTAGAGTAGGTACTGAAGGTAAATTCAGAGCTGAGAAGCAGTAAATTGATAACTAGTATAGAAGAATACAACTTAATGCAAAGTAGCAGTCTGTTGATACATTTTGTAGAATTGGGACATTAGCAAGTCAGCATTTCTTTAATTTCTCAGGGTAGTAGTATATTTTATCTGATACTTTTGAATTGCTTAAAAAGAAATCTAAGAGGCAGTATTGGAACAAAATGAGTTGTTGTATAAATGAGATAGTGTACAAATGTATACCTGGGCCAAATGCAGCTCTGAGAGACCTGCGTGTAAGCACCTGTTTCAGGAAAATGCTGGCATGGTCTTCTTCCCTCTACTCCCCATTTAGAATGGAGAAACTCACCTAAAAATATATCTGAGCTGTAATAAAAAGAAAGGTAACCTTTCTGTACAGGAGAAATGTTCTTTTCCTAAAAGAAGAAATATTTCTTTTGCATGTGTGTTGCTGTTATTGTGTGTGTGTGTGTGTGTGTGTGTGGTTTTTGTTTTTTTGGTTTTTTTAATGCAGCCCTAGGGATTAAACCTAAGGCCTTGCACATGCTAGGCAAGCACTTAACCACTGAGCTACACAACCCAAATTACTTTTCTTAAAACAGGAGTACATGGTTAACTTAAGTTTTCTGATTGGCAGATGTCATGGTGCTGAATCTCTCAGGACCTCAGTCTTAGCCACTACCTGGGCTTCTTCAGAGGTTTGTAAGAAAGGGAAATATGGAGAAACCTAGGTGATGTTCCTGTGGAATGGGAAAAATGCAGACTATGTTTAGTCTGGAGTTAGACATAGACCTGAAATTTGAGACATGAGCAGCATGAGCTCCTGAGCAAAGCATTTGCATTGAAATCTAGAGACCTCGTCTTCTTGTGCCCTACCACTTACTGGTGAGGTAACATGAACAAGTTACATAATCGGCATGGGCCTGTTTCAACATCTGCAAAATGCGTTGACAGTTTCCCTATCTACTTTTCAAGATTGATAGGAGGAACAGATGAGGTAATACATAGCTACAGTGCTTTAAAACTATGTTAGCATCATCCTACATATTTTTAAAAACTTCATTTATATGAAATCAGATGGAAACAGAGTATAAACCCTAATAGAGAAATAATATAGTTTGTATAAGTCCTTAAATTCATTCCCCAGCATGTGCATGCACACACACACACACACACACACACACACACACACGAAATGAACAATGTGGTTTTATGAATTTCATGAAAAACTAATCTATTTTGTTGAAATGTGAAAGGAAGAAGCCAGAAGTAATGCTCAAGACTTTCTCAATCTCTCATGTTCTCTTTTGGAATTTACATATTTTGTTCAGTGTTATGTATAAGAAATTAAACATGCGGTGAATATTCAGTGACGGGGACAAATAGAGGAAAGTAGGCTGTCATCCTGTTGACATTTCTGAGTCCCAAAGGAAAGGAGATTTCTCAGGCAGACAGATCCTGTTAGATTTGAGGTGTAGGCTATTTTCAAAGGGAACAGAACTCTAAGGGTCGGGTGTTGATGTTTCCTGAGAGACTCTTCAGGAAGCTCAAGTGATACAGTAGAGGTGTAAACATTGTCCAGGGTTTTCTGTAATTGTGAGGGGAAATGTAGCACATGACCTTGGCTCCCAGTTGACTGTTGTACTCTGACCTAAGACTTGATGTTAGGTAATCATGATCACCAACAAGAGACACAAAAAAGTAACAATTGTACATTTTTATAACAATTAAACATAAGATTATATTTTTAGTTTTATATCATCTAAATCATGCTCCTGACTATATGAAAATACCCAAGTTACTACAAAATATGTACATAGCATATAGAAACACCCAACTGGATCATAAATTTTGCCTCATAGAGACTATGTTCATTTTAGTAAATAATAATTAAATATTAACTATTTTGGAAGACAATCATAAGGGCTGCTTGAATGATCTCATCTTTCAAACAAAGCAAAACAAAACAAGGCAGTCTTAGGTGTGTGAGCTCGTGTCCTCTTTTCTGGATGTTGTGAAAAAGCCTCTGGTTTGGGCAGATTGCAGTTCAGGCCCCACTTTTCCACTTACAAGCTGTCTTTTTTTTCTCTGTTATTAATTTATTTAACCATATCTTTATATCAGTATGGATGGATTAATATCTATTTTATATTTTGGATTTTTATCCCAATTATTTGTTGTTCATAATCTTCCACCTTTGGCCATTGCGGACTCTTTTAGTTGGCTTTTGCGTTCCTTCAACACATACCTACCAGTGTCTTTTTTTCTTTAAGGCACTTCCTTACTGTTCGGCAGCACAAGATACCTCCTGGCTCCTCTTATGTAGTTCCTGCTTCAGTCTTCGAAATCAATCATTTCCCTAAGGAGTCCTGGTTCTTTTTTTTTTTCTGGTACCAGGGATCGAACTTGGGACCTTGTGCTTGCGAGGCAGGCGGCAGAATCACTGAGCTAAATCCCCGCCCCCCTGGTTCTTTTTATTGAAGGAAGATCTAGGCACTAAGTGTGATTGTTCCTACTGGAGGCTTTCTCAGCTAACAAAATACAGAAGAGATAATTTACTAACCTATGTATATCCACACGTTCATATGTCTACATTAAGCTAAATATGAGTTCATACTAATGTCTTAGCTCAACGCCATTACCGCACATGTGTTCTAGCTTCATCCCCTTACTATTTATAAACTTCAGCTCCGCCTGGGAAAATTTGGTTCCTATTACTTGCCTTTATTTCCTTAAACTACTCAGTTCCATCGTACCTGTATAGCAGTGTGAGAATTGTTCACTTGTACTCTGAAGGAAATGTTATCAACTAGAATTCAGTGCTTATGTGCAGTTCTTTTTGTCTTGTCTTACAGATGCTTGTCTTTTGTTCAGAGCCACCTAGGTCTGCACTTTTTCTGCCTCTTTCAGGGACACTGTTTCGTACATTTGTAGTACAGTTAAATGCTCTTATCACAGTCTCCAGTGGCTTCTGCAGTCCCTAACCTCCCAAAACTTTTTTAAAATAATATATATTAAAGTTCACTGTTTGTACTGTAACATCTATGAGTTTTTACAAATGTATAATGTCACTTCTTCACCATTACAATGTCATACAAAATATTTTTACCACCCTAAAAATTCCTGGGCAACAAACATCTCTTCATCTCTCTTGTCCTCCTCCCAGACTCCTAGCAAGAATGGATTGTTTTATTCTCTGTAGTTTTGTCTTTTCCAAAATGTCATATAATTGGAATCATATAGTATATTGTGGGCTTTTATGCATGCAGGTTGCTACAAAACACGTGTTGGCTATCTGTAAATCATTTCAGTCAGAGCTGAATACATTATTATCAGGATTCCAGTATTTTCAAGTAATGGAAGGTGATTTTTTGTCGTTCTTGCTTTTGTTACCTTATTTAGCAAGGATTCTGATGTGGCTTACTTTTTTAAATTAATTTTATTTGTACATTTTAAGTATACAATATAATGACATTCATTATTGGAAATTTGCACCTTTACATAATCTCTCTTGGTTCTTATTTTTTCCTCCTTCCCCTGCCCTCCCTTCAACCCCTCCATCCCTCCCCATTTACAAAGACTATGTTTCCACTTTTTCATTTTCTCGTATTCCATTCTCTTCTTTCCTTTCCCCTACCCCTCCCACTTCCCCTTCCCCTTTGCCCCTTTTCTTCCTATTTCACATTACCTATTATACATTTTAGTCCTTATTTACACTTTCAGTTTCTCACACTAGAGAAACTATTCAGTATTTAGACATGTGTGTCCTATTTATTTCACTTAAGAGTATTGCCTCAATGTGCATCCATTTAGCTATAAATGTCTCTAATTTCTCATTTTTATGGCTGAGTAGTACTCCATTTTATTTTTAAAAACCACATTTTCTTTATCCTGTCTCCAGTTGGTGGACAATTGGCCTGTTTCTAAGTTTTAGCTATTACAAACTGTGCTGCTATGAACATGGGCACACATATATCACTGTGGTATGATTCTTTTAATTCTTTTTTTTAAATTTTTTTTTAATTGAAGGTCTAAAAAAATTGAAGTCCTTACTTAACACACCTATCTTAGGTCCTTTTAATGCCTAAATAAGATAATGTAACACTTTTAGCTCCATTTCTTGAAACTAAGCCAAATGGTGTCTTCTCTGAGCCCTATGATTTTTTTATGGGTGTTTAGAATTTTTGTGTTTTGACAATGATGAAGCTATTTAAAAATTAAAGGACTTCTGGATCATGTGGATGATCTCTGTGTTGTGTCTTGCTGTGCACTTCCAGCTGACATTGGTGTCTGTGTGTATAATGCTCCTGGATCCCAGTAGTTCTTGGCTGATGAGACAAGAAGGTGTATTTAATATGTAGTAATGTGTTTTCTTCTGAGAGAATTCCAAAGCTTGTCACTAAGCAATGTGTAAAGGGTAACTCTACATTTGAAATAAAGATTATCAGGGCAACCTCAAAGGACCTATCCCTTAGCCTGTAACATGTTCATGTTTTAAGCAGCAATTTAGTATTTATAAAACAAGTCTTATCTGTCAACATTAAATTATTATCAAAGTAGAATTTTAGTTTTGTAATTTTAGGATGAGTGGGTGGGTTGATTGATTTATGTGGTGCTGGAATTTGAACCCAAGAATTTATGTATGATAGGCAGGCACTTTACAACTGAGCTACACCCTTGACTAATAGTTTTTTATTTCCGAAAATATAAAGAGCCATAAACATAAAGAACATATATTTGCATGTATTTTATCTTTAATTAAATAATTTAAATGCAGTAACATTAATACTAAAGGGTGTAGAAGAATACTGAAAGTTTATAACCAATCATATGCACCTCAAGATTGGGAAACCATTGCTTAGCACATGGCAAGTTTTCAGTAAATATTAGTAGTTGTTGTTATGGTTTTAAATACTATGAGCTTTTAGTAATGGGCTAGTCTAGTCTGGCTGTCTTCCCTTCCCCACATTTTGGCATATATTCACTGCTACAAGTCAGGCAAATCCCGCCCTCCCTCCCTTTTCTCCCACATCTAAAGCAGCTTAACTCCTAACAGTCGACATCAACTGTCCAGTTGCTAATCCAGTAGACATGGCATGTGCTACATCTGCTTACATTGCTGCCCCTCATTACAGCATTCCCTTCCTGTTCTGTTTGGTTTTGCCCCATTTTGCTTCCATGTTTTTTTGCTCCACTTGTTCTTTAGGTGCTGGTGTTCTCTGAGATGGTATTTTCACCCATACCTCTCTTTGTTCTTTAATTTTAAAATCAATACACAATAAAATTGTGTGTGTGTCTATGTGTAGTTCTGAGAATTTTTATACATGCATAGATTTGTGTAACCACTACCATGATCAGGACACAAAACAATTCTGTTACTCCCCCACTGCTCTTGCTTTGCAGTCATATTGTCCTTCATTCCTAACCCCTGTCACCACTGGCTGACTTGTCTTCTATCACTAAAGTTGTGTTTCTTGGTGAATATCCCATAAATTATATCATACATGTGAAGGTTTTTGGTGTTCCATTTCAATTTTTTATTGATTTTTCTGTGTCTCTTTGCATAGATTGTTTTAGTGGTTACTAAAAATATATTTAAAATTTTGTACTCTATATAGAATCAATTTTTAGCCTCTTCAAATGGGTGTAGAAACATTACCAGCCCTCCTTCTTTTGTTTTTAGTTCTCTTTTGGTATTACACTTACATACATTGAAAAGTGGACAGTACAAGCTTTGCTTTTAACTGTTAGACATATTTTAAATAAGTCAATTGGTGAAACATTTATCCAGATATTTACTATTTCTTTTGCTCTGTCTTCATTTTCAATGTTCCAGGTTTCCTTCTAGCTGAGGAATTTCAAGTGATTCTTCTTTTTTTTTTTCCAAGTGATTCATTTAGAGTAGATCTGCTCAGAAAAGATTTTCTCAGTACTGTACTTCTTTATCTGCAAATGTCTTTATCCTTTTTACAGTGCTGGGGGTCAAATCCAGGGCCTCATACATGCTAGGCAAGTGCTGTACCACTGAGCTACACCCCCTAATCCTGAGAATGTTTATTTTACCTCTATTCCTAAAAGGTACATTTACTGGATCTAGAATTCTGTGTTGACAGCTCTTTTCTCTTAAACCTTTTAAAGCATTGTTGCATTTCCTCTGGCCTTTTTAATTTCTAATGAGAAATTCACTGTCTTTGAAATCTTTGTTCCCTGTAAGTACCATGTAATTTTCTTTAGTTATAGTCAAGATTTCTTTGTCTTTAGTATGCATAGTTTGGTTATGATGTTTCTGGAAATTTTATTTGTTTTTATCTTGTTTGGATCTGTTGAGCTTCTTTAATATGTAAGTTTATGTTTTTAGTCAAATTTAGGAAAATTCAGCCATTAATTCCTCAACTATTTTTGCTCCCCTGTGCTCTTTCCCTTCCTTTATGGAACTCCAGTGACTTAAATATTTAATCTTTGCTCATTGTCCTATAGCCTTTGAAGCTCTATTTATTTTTATTTTCTCAGTCTCTTTTCTCTTGTTTACTTAGTAATTTTATTGAACTATCTTCCAGTTTACTGCCTCTTTCCTCTATCTTCTCCATTCTGCTACTGACCCCTTACAGTGAGTTTCCTTACTTTGTTATTTAATTTTTGGCTCCAAAATTTACATGTAGATCTTCTCTATATCTTCTGTTTCACTGCTGAAATTTTCTATCTTTTCATTTGTTTCAAGAGTATTTACTATTACTTATTAGAACACTTTTATTATAGCTGCTTTAAAATCTTTGTCAGATAATGCCAGCAATTGTGGCATCTTAGCATTGCATCTGTTGACTATCTTTTCTGCAACAATGAGATTTTCTTGGTTCCTCGTATGCTTCATAATTTTGTATTATATCCTGGACATTTTAATTATTATATTATGAGACATTGGCTCTGGTTTAAATCCTACAGGGATGTAACCATGGGATGATACCTTGAGACTGTAAATATACTGGTTTCCCAACAACTGTTTATCCAGTATTTAACATCCGTTGGCGATTCTTCCCTGAATTAGTTATTACATAGGTGGAGGCAAAATGATATGAGTCTTTGATATTTTTTATCGTGGTAAAACTGTACAGAAACATGTATAAGATAAGTGATTATTAAAAGTCAGAGTGGTATTTACTTTAGGGGAAGAGGAAGGGAAATAATAATTAGAAGAGAGCATGGGGTAAGAATGATGTTACTGAGATTTTTTTTCAGCCTTTTACCTTTTTCTTGGGCTAGGTAATTATTAAATGAGTATTCACTTTGTAATAAATAGGGCTAGAATTATAATTCAGTGGTACAACACTTGGCTAGCATGTGCAAGGCCCTACATTTGATCTCCAGCACAACAAAACAAAACAAAAACCAAGTACACATACTTCTAATAGTCAACTAAACTGTTAATGTATTTTTTGAATTTTTCTGTATTTGAGTTTATGTTTTACGATAAAAAGTTTAAAATTTCAGCATTAAATGTCAGCAATATTATATTTAGATTTATCTTTGATGGGTTTGTTGCTTACCATGATGTATATATTGGTCAACTTTGCCAATGGTGGGACAAAATCCCTTATACCTGCAATTTAAAAGAGGAAAGATTTATTTCAGTTCACAGTTTGAGAAGTTTCAGTTCATGTCTGGTTGGTTCCAAGACAGAAACATCGTGGCAGAAGAGTGTGGTGGCACAAAGATGCTCACTTCATGGTAGCTGGGAAGGAGAGGGAGTTGGAAAGAGTTCCTGAGAGGAAAGGGCTAGGAGCCAGACACAATCCTTGAGGTCACACCCGTGGCCACCCAGACACATCCAGAATTGTGCCTTACCAGTCTTACTAGGCAGCTTTTAATCCAGTCTAGTTGATAATCACAATTAACAGTTATAATGTATATTACATTTCATATATAGTAACTCAGCCGATTTTTTCTTTTTTTTTCCCTATTCATTTTTTCATCATCTGAAAATACTTTTCAGAAATGATACTTGAGAGGTATACACATATACCTTGGGAGAATGTTATGTTTTTTGTCTTTGAAATATTCCAAGAGAGACGTGTCTCAGAAAAATAGCATATAATATAAAATATATCTCCTAATATACATAAAATAGGTATATACATTTGTGTATATAGAAACAAAATTATATATATATGTATCTATGTGCATGTGCACTTCTAACAGTTCATTTTGACACATTATTCATTTATATTTTTCTCTAGCTCTAAATCCTTCTGCATGCTTTCTGCCAATGGAAGCTAGTGCAGCGTGGGGCAAATGCTCTCAGCCATTTAGCCCTCTACACTGAATGTGTTTTGCATATATTATTTACTCTATTGGGTCTTTCTGCCACTTATCTTGTGTTCTTACAGTTTGGATCTTTAATGATTGACAGAAGCGTGCAAGTGATATTGGTGTGTTTGTCATAAAGAAATGTACTAAGAAGTTTTTTTATATTTTAAAAATGTATGTTTATGGCAGCTCCAGGTAATTTAGAGTACATGGACATTAAAGGTGGGCAGATAAGGTTTGGGGCAATCCTTTGATGCTGTTAAGAAGGACATTGTGCAAACCTTATTGTAATATGGGAGGAGTAACCAAGAAGTGCCTGTATGATACAGGTAGCTAGGGGGAACTCTGGCCAAAGATCTGACTGCCGTGGCTTCAGGGGCCACAAGCAGAGATATGAGTTATTGCCATTCTGTGATACTCTTAAGAACTTGACTCTAGGAAACCTATATAGTTTGATATCATTCAGTGCTCTATTTCCATGACCTCATTCCCTGCATTAACAGGATGGCTCTCTGATCTTACTGCACTGATTTAGTGTATTCTTATTGTTGTTTTGTTTTTGGTACCAGGGATTGAACTCAGGTCCTTGCACTTGCAAGGCAGGCGGCGGAACCCCTGAGCTAAATCCCCAGCCCGATTTAGTGTATTCTTGAATCTTATTAAAGACAAACAAAAACAAAACCCAGAGCTGCTTAAGATGGCACATGCCTGCAATCCCATCTACTCTGCCAAAGATTGAAAATTTGAGGCCAGCCTGGGCAGCGTAGCAAGACTCTGTCTCAAAACAAAAAATAAAAACAACTGGCAGTATATATAGCTGTACAGTAAAGTGCCTCTGGATTTAATTATCAGTACCATGAATGAGTGAATCCATACAGTTTTTCGTTATGTCCATTTCATGACAGAATTGTATTTCCCAGGTAGAAGGAGAAAGGCAGGATAACATTCTTTGGAATAATGCTTGGATATTCCTTTATTTTGAACTCCTTATTTATATCTGTTGTCCATGTGCTCATCTTTGCACTCAGACATACATGTCTATTTTAGAAGTTGGGAAGAGTTCCATTGCAGTGTAATGCACATTTCAGGCCCAGATGAAAGGCCTTACATTATGGTCAGGAGGAAATAGAAGAGGAACCTGTGCTTTCTGCCTAGCCTGGCCCACCTGGCCATATATAAAGGGCAAGCAGGTGTGGCCAAGGGAGATTTCTCCCAGGCAGGGACAGTTCCCTAGGTTTCCAATTGTGAACAGTTTGTAGAGGCTTGCTTGGGGCTGTGTTGAGTTTTCCTCCAACTGTCCTGCCATAAGTGCCATGGGTGAGTTATTATTGTCCCTTTGTTAAAGGTCAGTCTTTCCTTCTGTCCCTATTTTTCTGTAATATATTTAACATTTGTCCCTAGTGTACAGTATTATTAGAGATCACTATACCCCACCTCGTTTTTAGTTTCCATTGAGCATTTTTAATATGGACTCAAATATAGGGACTAAAGCTGGGTGTGGTGGCACATACCTGTAATCCCAGCACATAGGAGGCTGAGGCAGGAGGCCAGCCTGGGCTACCCTAGTGAGTTCAAGGCCAGACTGAATTACCTAGTGAAATCCTGTATTAAAAAAAAAAAAAAAGTACAGACTAGAGGGAGTTCAACAATGCATTCAAGAAAACTCTATTCATTGTCTGTGTTTTACCATTTGTCTTGAAATGTTATTAGCAATATTGAAGAAAGCCATAGTAACATAACTCTACAATCTTTGGAGTCCATTATGAGTTTAAAAAGGCACCAAATTTGTCTGATAATGTATAGCACATGTTGTTCTTTTATATAGAATTTATTGAGGCTGTAATTGAGAGTAGAAAAAATTATGAAATATAACTGGAGACCAATATTTTTTCTCCTTTTAGTACATATTCGTCATATAGAATAATGGATTTCATTTTGACATATTCATACATTTAACATACTTTGATTATTTCCACTCCTCAACTCCCCTCTTTCCCTTTTTCTATCACCTCCCCATTTCCTTCTACATTCCTAATTAGTCAGTCTCCCTTCTATTTTCATATTGTCTATTTTTTTCTTTCTGGATTCTACATTTGAGAGAAAACATGCAGTATTTGTCTTTCTGAGTCTGGCTTTTTTTTTTTGCTTAACATGATGATTTCCAGTTTCATCCATTTTTCTGTAAATGACATCATTTCATTATTCTTTATGGCTGAATAATATTCCATTCTGCATTTATACCACATTTTCTTTATCCACTTATGAGTAAATAGGTACCTAGCTTAGTTATTGTGAATTGCATCACAATATGATTAATTAAAAATGGATCAAAGATCTAAGTATGCGATCTGAAGCTGGAAAACTGCTAGAAGAAAACATAGGGGAACCCCTTCAAGACATAAGCACCAGCAACAATTTCCTGAATAGGACTCTTAATAGCTCAAGCAATAATAGCAAGAAACAACAAATGGGATTGCATCAAATCAAAAAGCTTCTGTACAGCAAAGGAAATAACAGTGAAGAGACAACCTACAAAATGCGAGAAAATTTTTGCCAGCTACTCTTCCAACAAAAGATTAATATCCAGAATATATAAAGAACTCAAGAAACTTTACAGCAGCAACAAAACCCCACAAATAATCTGATCAATAAATGGGCAAATGAACTGAACAGAGCCCAACATTTTGATATCATACAGCATTTCTTACTGTTCCTGATTATCAGTTTTTTGTTAACTTTACATTGTCCATTTTTTCCCACTCGGTGTTGTTGTGGCACTTGGTATTTCAAATTAACACATGATAGAAATGTAAGTTCCTTCTTGGAAACAAATGTAAATACTTGTCAGGAAATAAGATATCAGTTTCTCTTTGGAGGCTCAACTGTCAGGAATCTGAAATAATCAGCTGGTTGTTTCACAGCCTGTACTCTGAAAGCTGTATTTAATTTGCTCTTAATAGACTGTGGTTAGGGGAATTCCCACCTTAGTAGCTGTGGTCTGCAGGGTGGGAATTCCCTTAGGCTCCCGGGGCTAGAAAATCACCTTCTGAGGTCAGAATTACTGACAAGTGGAATAAATTATATCAAACCAACCAACAGTGGCAGTGTAAACCTTTTAAAAAATAATTTGGCAGTCTGTTTTGAAGTTCATAAAACAGTCATATCGAACTTTTTAAATAAAAGGAAATGATACAAGAGAATGAAAATGATAATGGAATAAAGAATTCATTGACTCATTAAGAAATAGAAAAGGCATTCTCAGTATTCAATAAGGGCTATTCCATAATGAATGGTTATTTAATGTAATGAATATTTTGTTACCATGAGAAATTATAACTTTGAAGCCTGATAGTTACATGAAAGAGTACAAATGATACTGTGTTTTGTGGGAGGCTTAAATATTGCAGTTATATGAAAAACATTTATTTATATCAATTCTTAGAAAAGAACTGGCTTAGTTCATTTGTTATTGCTATAATACCAGAGTCTGGGTAACTTATTACAAAAAAGAAATTTCTTGTATTTTGGAGGTTGGGATGTTCACTTTTCTCTCTCTCTTTTTTGGTACCAAGGATCGAACTCGGGGTCCTTGTGCTTGCAGGGCAGGCAGTGGAACCACTGAGCTAAATCCCCAGCCTCTGGAGATAGATCCACTTTTTTTTTTGGTACCAAGGATGGAACTCAGGACCTTGCACTTTCAGGTCAGGTGACAGCACCACTGAGCTAAATTCCTGGCCCTGGAATGTTCAAGATCAAAGAGCTATTATCTAGTAAGGGCCCTCTGTGTCATAGTATGGCACAGGGCATCACCTGGCAAGACAGAACAAGTACACAAGCTTAGGTCTCTCTTATAAAATCATTACTGCTATCATGGGCCCCCACTCTATGACCTCATCTGACCCTAATTACCTTCCAAATGTCCCACCTCCAAATACCATCAATTTATTAATTTTGAGATTAAGTTTCCAACACATGAGCTTTTGGAGAACAAATTGAAACCATAGCATTTGGCCCCCTAAATTCATGTCCATCACTCATGCAAAATAAATTCATTCTATCCCAACAGTCCCAAAGTCTTGTTCCAACACCAATTTAAAAGGCAAGTGAAAAAAAAAGAAGAAAAGGAAAAAGTCAAATCTAATCTAATTTGGGATACAGATGAGACTCAAGGCACAATTCATCTTAAAGCAAATTCTCCCCAGCTGTGAACCTGTGAAATCAAGCAAGTTGTCTGCTACTAAAATACAGTGCTAAGACAGGCAGAGGACAGACATTCCCATCCCAAAAGAGAAAAATATAGGCAAGAAAATAAGGCTAATTGGTCTTAAGTAAATCCAAAGGGGAAAGTGATTTTTAAGTGTTAAACCCAGGGAACAATCTCTGATTCCATGATCCATATCCTAGGCACGTTGGAGTGGAAAGTAGGCCTCCAAGGCTCTGGGGGATGGCCCCCAGCCCCAGAACTGGATTTAAGCCAAGGAGCAGCTCTTCCAAATTGGAGTCCGGTGCCTTCAGTTCTCCCAGGCTAGTGTATGGTGATAGCTCTACAGTTCTGGGGTCTTAAGGGTGATGCAAATCCCTTGACTCCACTAGGTATTGTCCTAATGGAGTAGTAACTCCACCCCTGCAATAAGTCTGTCTGGGCCCTCAAGGGTTCTGTAACCTCTTTTGAAACTGTGAGAAGAAAGCCATGCTTCCTGCAGTCTTAACATTATGTGGATGGTCCCAAGGCTTTCTGACTGTACCTTCCAGAGCAATAGGTCCAACTGAACCAGGATTGGGATGGTTGAATTATATCATGGTAAGCTATAGGAGCAGAGCCCTAAGGCAGCCCTGAGCAACAAGCCCATGGATGCCACTCTGGGCCTATCCCTTGAAACCTTTCTGCCCTTTGAGAGTCTGGACTGGTGATGGGAACCAACCTCAGAGAGCTCTGAAATGTCTTTCTCCATTGTCTTACTGAATAGCACCTGGCTCCCTTCTAAGCCTGTGAATCTTTTTAATAAATGGTCGGTCACCTGGCCATACACTTAGCATTCTCTCCTGAACATGCTTTTTCATTCTTTTCATGACCAGCCTGAAATTTTTCCAGGTCATTCTACTTTACCTTTAATTGTAAATCATCTTTAAGTTACCTCATCCAAAAATAAAAAAGAATAAAAAGAAAGATTCAGTGACTAATCTAAGCATCAAAACATTCATTGTGCTGCATGGCTACTTTTTTCTTTTTCTTTTCTATTTTTCAGTATTGTGGATTAAACTCAGGGCTTTTGCCCTGAGCTACATCCCCAGCTGGCTTTCACTATTTATTTTGAAACAGGTTCTAAGTTGTCTGGACAGGATTCAAAGTTGATCTTTCTGCTTCAGCCTCCCCAAATGGTGGGATTATGGGGTGTGCACTACCACACCTGCTGATACTTTGATATTTTTTACACCAGATAACCTAGTTCATCACCCTTGAGTCTCTTCATTCCGTAAAGTCCTAGGACATGGACTCAGTGTCATTACATGCTTTGCAACTATATAGCAAGGATTGCCTTTACTCCAGTTTCAATGTATCATTCCTTATTTTCATCTGAAACCTCATCAGAATGACCTTTTACTGTCCTTTTTTTTTTTTTTTTTGTATCAAGGATTGAACTCCGGTCCTTGTGCTTACACAGCAGGAAGCGAAACCACTGAGCTAAATCCCCAGCCCTACTGTCCATATTTCTAACAGTATTCTTGTCACAACCACATAAGTAATCTCTAAGAAGATTTGTACTCTCCCTACAGTTCTCTTCTGACCCCTCACCAAAATTACCCTTAATGTTCTATTTATAGCAATCTTCTGAAGTTTTTCTAGCCAGCTCCTCCTAATTTTTGTAGCTTCCACCTATTTCTCAGTTCCAAAAGTGCTTCCACATTATCTGCTACTTCTGCTATTGTTATATCTTTTTATAACTGTTAATGCATATTAATTGCACAAATTAGTGAATTTCTCTATTACATTTTCATAAACGCATTTACCATGCTTTGATCATACCTATCCACTCTTTTACCCTTTCTTTTTCTCCCCTTTCCCTCTCCTCCCCCACAGTCCTCTTCTTCTACCCTAATAGTCTGTCTCCTACTTTCAGGTCATTCCTTTTCTTTGTTTCTACATGTGAGATAAACTATATGATAATTGTCTGTGATCTATTTTGCTTAATTGGATGTCCTTCAGTTCCATACATTTTCCTGCAAATGACATGATTTCATTCTTTTCTGTGGCTAAATAATACTCCATTGTGTATATACACACATCACATTTTCTTTATCTGTTCATCTGTTGACAGGCACCCATGCTGGTTCCATATCTTGGTTACTGTGAATAGTGCCCCAATAAACATGAGTATGCAGGTATCTCTTTTGTATACTGACTTCATTACTTTCTGATATATGAGAGATGATCAAAAAATACAGTAAAAAATAATTTTAAAAAATTATTATAGTAAAAGACTCATTGCCATTATTCCTATTCACATCAAACATACTTATTTCATCAATCCCGCCACTTTCTGAAGCAGTTCTGAAAGTCTTTTTTGTCTTTAGTTATACTGTCCCAACTGCCTCGGTGCCCTGAATCAGTTCAAAACATTTACCTTTCACGATCATTTTGACTTTGGGGAAGAGCTACAAGTTGTATAGTGCCAGATCTAGTGATTAAGCTGGATGAGGACACACCACATTGTTTTTATTTGACAGAAATTTCCGTAAATGGTTGACCGGTAAGGTGTGAGTTAAAAAAATATGGTGAATGTTTAAATTAAAAAATGATTACAGTAAAAGACACATTGGCATGAATTCCCCTCAGGGTACTTAAAATACTCCCCTTCAATTCAAACACACTTATTCTATCATTCTTGCAAATATCTTTTACTGTAGTTTTTTTTTTTTTTAATTTAAACATTCACCATAATTGTCAGTCACCCCCTTGTATGCCCAGGAGTGGTTTATTTGGATCATATGGTAGATCTATTTTTAGTTTCTCAGGAATTTCCATAGTGGCTGTACTAATTTACATTCCCACTAAGGTATAACTATTCCTTTGTTTTCATATCCTCACCAGCATTTTAAAAATTTTTATTAATTTTTTTTTTTTTGGTGGTACTAGGGATCAAACCCAGGGCCTTGAGCTTGTTAGGCAAGTACTTTAACAGGGAGATATTTGTAATTTTTTCTTTTTATAGTAGCCATTCTCTGACTGGGATGAGATGAAATCTCTTTGTAATTATGATTTGCATTTCCCTGATGACTAAAGACATTAAGCATTTTTTTTTTGGTACCAGGGATTGAACTCGGGACCTTGCGCTTGCAAGGCAAGCAGCAGAACCACTGAGCTAAATCCCCAGCCCAACATTAAGCATTTTTCATATATTTATTGGACATTTATGTTTCTTCTTTTGAAAGGGTACGTTCACATCCTTTCCCCATTTTTGATTGGATTACTATTCTTTTGTTGTTAAGTTTTTTGGTTCTTTATGTATTAATCTTCTGTCACATGGCTGGCAAAGATTTTCTGTTTCTGTAGGTTGTCTTTCACTTCACTGCTTACTTTGCTGTGCAGAAACTTTAATTTGATATAATGCCATTTGTCAGTCCTTGCTTTTGTTTGCTGATTTATTGGAATCCTATTCAGGAAATTGTTGCCAATGCCAGTATGTTGAAGTGTTTCCCCTGTGTCATTCTCTAGTAGTTAAAAGTTTCTGGTCTTACATTAAGGTCTTTGTTCTATTTTGAGTTGATTTTTGTACAGAGTGAAAGGGGTTTAGTTTCTACATGTGGATCCCCTTTTTTCCCGGCATTATTTAAGAGGCTGTCTCTTCTCTAATCTATGTGTTTTGTACACTTGTTGAGAATCCATGTAGCTGTGGTTGCATGAGTTTATTTCTGGGCCCTCTGTTCTATTCCATTGGTCTACATGTCTGTTTTCATGCCAGTTCCGTGCTGTTTTTGTTAATATGGCTCTGTAGTGTATTTTGAAATCAAGAATTTTAATGCCTCCAGCATTGCTCTCTGGTCATTTGTGCTGCTATATAAATTTTAGGATTGTTTTTTTCTAGTTCTGTGAAGATTGGCATTGGTATTTTGATAGGAATTTTATTGAACCTGTATATTACTTTTGGTAGTATGGTATTTTAATAATAATTTCTTGGGCTGGGAATTTAGCTCAGTGGTTCCACCACCTGCCTCACAAGCGCAAGGTCCCAAGTTCAATCCCCAGTACCAAAATAATAATAATAATAATAAATAATTTCTCAGTCTATGAAGATGGGAAATCTTCCCGTTTTTTTCTTCAGTGTTTTACAATTTTCATTGTAGAGGTCTTTCACTTCTCTTGTTAGATTTATTCCAAGGTATTTCATTTCATTTTTTTTAGGCAGTTATGAATGAGATTATTTTTCTGATTTCTTTCTCAGTGAATTCATTATCGGTATATAGAAAAGCTATTGATTTTTGTATGTTGATTTTGTGTCCTCCTACTTTCCTGAATTTATCAGTTCTGAGAGCCTTTTGGTGAAGTTTTAGAGTTTTCTCAGTATAGAATCCTATCTTCTGCAAATAGGGATAATTGACTTCCCCCTTACCTATTTATTTCCCTTCATTTCTTTCCCTTATCTGATTCCTGTGGCTAGCATTTCAAGTGCTATATTGAATATGAATGGTAAGAGTGGATAACCTTGTCTTGTTCCTGCTTTTTATTTATTTTTGTTTTTCCCCACTCAGTATGACCCCATTCAGTGTAATGTCATATATGAGTTTGTCACATAAAGACTTTATTATAGTGAGCTATGATCCTTCTATACATAATTTACTCAGGGCTTTTACCATTAATGGATGTTGAATTTTCAGATGCTTTTCCTGCGTCTGTCATGATTACCATGTGATTTTTATTTTGATTCCATTTATATGTGGCATTATGTTTATTGATTTGCACATGTTGAACTTTTCTTGTATCCCTGTAATGCATCCAACTTTTATTTATTTTTTATTTTGGTACTGGAGATCGAACTCAGGACCTTGCGCTTGTGAGGCAGGCAGCGGCACCACTGAGCTAAATCCCTGGCCCCACATGGTCTTTTTAATGTGCTGTTGAATTCTACTTATAAGTATTTTTTTAAGGATTTTTGTATCTGTTTTCATCAAGGATATATATGTGTATAGCTGTTAAATATTATATATAGAGAGAGACAGACAGACATCAGCCTTATAAGGTTTTGGTGGCAGGGTGATAATAGCTTCATAGAATAAGTTTGAAAGAATTCCCTTCCTTTCTATATTACGGAATAGTTTGAGGAATATTGGTACTAGTTCTTCTTTAAAAGTCTTGTAAAAATTTTTGTTGCTGCTGCTGCTTCAATCTCATTGCTTGTTATTGGTCCCTGTAGGATTTTTATATCCTCTTTGTTCAATTTTGGTAGGTCGTATGTGCCCAGAAATTTATTTTTCTTCTAGATTTTCCAGTTTATTGGCATGTAGTTTTAAAAATATTCCCTAATGATCCTGTGAGTTTTAGTGGTATCTGTTGTCCTGCTTTTTGGCTCTTTTATGTGAGGAGGGGGGAGAAAAATCATCTCCATTTATTTTGTTTCATATACATCCATAGTTGAATTTTAATACAAAAAGAAAAAGTTAGAGATAGGGATTTAGCTCAGTGGCACTGCGCCAAAGGTCCCAAGTTCGATCTCCAGTACCAAAGAAAAAAAAAAAAAGAAAAGAAAAAATTAGAGTCTGAAAAACATTTATAAACAAGATATCTTCAAATAGATTTTTGTCTTTTCTTTCTTTTGGTTAGAAAAAACTCTTAGCTTTAGCTAAGGTTAAGATTTTTTTCTAAATATTTTTGAAGAACCAACTGTTTCGTTGATCCTTTTGTTCTTTTAGTCTCTATTTTATTCCTTTTAATTCTGATATTATTTCTTCTATTGAGTGTAGGTTTGGATTGTTCTTGTTTTTCTGAGATCTTGAGATGCATCATTAGATTATGTTTTTGCAATATATCTGATTTTTTTATAGGCATTCATAGCAATAAACTTCTCTCTTAGAATTGCCTTTTCTGTCCCACACATTCTGGTATGTTACGCTTCCATTTTCATTTGATTCTAACAATTTTAAGTTTCTCCCTTGGTTTATTCAGTGATCCACTAATTGTTCAATCTCCATGTTTATACAGGTTCTGTGATTTCTCTTACTGTTGGCATCTAGTTGTCTTTGGTTGTGATCTGATAAGATGCAATAAATTATTTGTTTTTTATGTTTGTTATGACTTGCTTCACATATTCTAAAATAAGACCTATTTTGGAGAAAATTCCATGAGCTGCTGAAAGGAATGTGTATTCTATAGTTGTTGGATAGAACATTCTGTAGATGTCTGTTAAGTCCATTTGCTCTATGGTGTAGTTTAACTCTGATGTTTGTTGATTTTTTTTTTTAATCTAGAAGACCTGCCTATTAATGAGAATGGACTACTGAATTCACCTACTATTATTATATTGGGACCTATCTGCTCCTTTGTGTCAAATAATGGTTTTTATAGGAAATTAAGTATGCCAATTTTCAATGTATATAGTAGTTGTGTCTTCTTGATGGGCTGTTCGTTTTATCAATATGTAGTGACCTTCTTTGCTTCTTCTGACTGATTTTGGCTTGAAGTCTGTTTTGCTAGATGTAAGTATGTCTACTCCTGATTACTTTCAAATTCTATTTCCTTGGAAAGTGATTTTCCATCCTTTCACTTTCAGTTGGTATATGTTTTTGCTGGGGAGATGAATATGCTGGCAGGACATTGTTGGGTCTCTTTTTTTTTTTGGTAGCGGGGATCAAACTCAGGACCTTGTGCTTGGGAGGCAGGCAGCAGAATCACTGTGCTAAATCCCCGGCCCAGGTCTTGTTTTTAATTCAGTCAAACTATCTTCAACAGTTAATTGGAGAATTAAGACTATATTTAGGGTTATTATTGAAAGGCATATACTTGTCCCCGTAATTTTGTTCTTTTTCTTCTGGTTGCTTTCAATATTTTTTGTTTATTTTTTCTGCTCTTTTTTTATCATAGAAGGCTGATAGTTTACTGTATTAGTAGTGTTTAATTCTTTCCTAATTTTCATTTATCTGGTCTTCTGGTGAGATTTATTCTTTCCCAAGTTTTCATGCTTGTCTTTCTTCCTCCTCCTCTTTCTTCTTCTATTCCATAGGATTACAAGTATCTTCTATAATGCTGGTTTAAGGGTCATGAGTTCCCTTAGTTTATGCTTGTCTTGGAAGGTCTTTATTTCTCTTTTGATTCTGACAGATTAGTTTGCTGGATGTAATAATCCAGGTTGGCAATTGTGTTCTTTTAGGACTTGAAATACTTTATTCTGTTCTTTCCTGCCCTTTAGATTTCTGCTAAGAAAGTTTGTTATTCTGATAGGCTTGCCACTAAATGTCATTTGATGTTTCTTACATCTTTTAGTATTTTTTTCTTTGTTCTATACTTTGGGCAGTTTAACTGTAATACATCATGGAGAAATTCTTTTCTGGTCATGTCTGTTTGAGGTTTTATGTGCCTCCTATACCTGAATAGCCCTGTCTTTCTTAAGCTTTAGGAAATGTTCTGCTGTTTCACTGAACTGGTTTTCTATGCCTTCAGTCTGTAGCTCTTGTCCTTCATATATTCTGATTAATCTCTTTAATGGTGTCACAGGGATCTTGTATGTTCTCTTTATTCTTTCTTAATTTTTCTTTATTGCTGCTTGAATGTGATAATTCACCAGACTAGTCTTCAAGCCCTTATATTCTTTCTCCCACTTGACCAAGTCTATTGATGAGGCTTTCAACTGAGACTTTTCTGTGACTTAGTGAGGTTTTTATTTCCAAGATCTTTGGTTCTTTTTCAAAATCTCTTTATTGAATTACTCATTCATATCTGCATTGTCTTCCCTAATTCATTCAGCTGTTTACTTGTTGCTTCTTAGAATTTACTTTAAGAAATAATTCTTTTAAGTTCTTTGTCCAGCATTTCATCCAGTTTGATGTCTTTGCAATCAGTTACTAGAGTTAGGAACTATAGGAAGTGTCATTTTGTGTGTGTGTGTGTGTGTGTGTGTGTGTGTGTGTGTGTATGGGTATTGTGTTTCTGTAGAGATATCTGTGCAGTTGCTGGGATGGATGTTTCTTCTGTTTTTACTCGAGGGCTTTCTTAATAAGCAGCCTTCTCTTGATGAGATACACTGAGATATTGGTTTGTTGTGTATGTAATTCCAAACTTCCATGTAGCTTCTTTTGCTATGACTCATGGTTTTTGACTCAAAGCATACCATGTTGGAGCCTGAGGAACTTGCTTTCTCTAGAGTCTCACAAGATCGGGGGCCTTAGAGCAGTTTGAGCATGTGTGATGTAGGCAGCAGAGTATATAGGGGGCACCCTCTGTGGTTATTCCTCCACTCTTGTTAACAAAGTGCGATCTGAAAGTACAGTGTTAGAGACCTATGCTGAGGTCCCTTGTAGATATGGTCTGTTGCTATGGGTAGAATGTCCAGGAGCAGGACTTTACCACTGCTAGCCCTGCCTAGGGGTTATGGGCTTTTATATCCCCGATTCTTTAAATTGAACACCTGCCAACGTTTAAATGGGACTAGTTCATGGCTGGAGTAAGGTTGGTTCCATTTCTCTCAGCTAGGCTGGGAGGTGTACTTCAGCAGCAAAGCACCCACCCTTGTATGTGCGGGCAGTGTTGAATTCCCTGCCCTGTTGAAGTTGAAAGTTGCTTTGTATTTTCCTTGGGATTGCCTTTCTGATTCTCTGTGATGTTTGGGTTTCCCATCACTTCTTTGTTGGTTCTTTCTCTCCTTGAAATAAAGTTTCTATTTTGTTGCTCTGATTTTTCTGTTTTGCAGAATCTCATGTAGGGTACTTCCATTTCTCCGTTTGGCTCTTTCTCTAATTTTTGGATCTTAAAAAAATAGAGATTTTTTTTTGTTTGTTTGTTTTTTGCTTCCGGGGATCAAACTCGGGGCCTTGAGCTTGCACAGCAGGCAGTGAAACCACCAAGCTAAATCCCTGGCCCTTATAAAAATAGAGTTGTTTAAAAAAATTCTACTTATCAGGAGAGATTTATCAACCAAAATGCAAGCTTTGTATTTGGCATAGATTAAAATCTTAACCCTTTCAGTGTTGACTAATAATTTTTGCTAATCTAATCTGCTACAAATGTGTTGATTTACTGCTGTCATACTTGTGAATATTTATAAATTTAAAAAGAAGTCCATCTAGAAACCCAATTAACATATAACAGCTGACATAGTTATTTTCAGACAAGGAATATTTTGCACTTGATTTTCCTATATTAGAATACATTAAGCCTGAATTTTATATTATATATTGCAATATTAGAACATGTCATGAAATCCTGACTGAAATCAGTTGCATGACAACAATGTACTCATATTGCCATGGAATATCCCCATAGGGTGTGAGACAGATAAAAAAATACTCAACTTTTAAATATTACTAAATATCAGATAAGAACTGAAATGATAGGTATCCAAGTCCTCCCATAACTTTTTAGGAAGAATATGTGTCCACATTATCAAAATGTTACAAGATTGGGCCAGGGATTTAGCTCAGTGGTTCTGCCGCCTGCCTTGCAAGCACAAGGTCCTGAGTTCAATCTCTGGTACCCCCCCCACCCCAAAATGTCACAAGATTTAGAAGCCACTTTCTTAGACTTGCTAATATGTGGAGCTGTCTTTAGCCTACAAGAAGAGATAAAGGAGAATATAAACAAAACACTGGTATTGAGTTAATAAAAGAAGACAGATTTTCAGATTATTATAAAGAACTTAATAATAATTAGAGCCACCTTGTACTTTAGCCATAAAACTGACTTTCTCACAAGTTTCCATGTGACCAGTCACTGGAGTGTTCAGTGAGACACCATCCCACCATGAGGGATAGTATAAAAAGGGAAGGAGCTACGCAGTGATTACCTGACTTCTCACCAGTCCAAAATTTTGTTATTCTACAACATTTGTTCATCTTTTCCTTTCTCTCTTCCTTCTTTCTCCCTTTCTCCTTTCTTTCTTCCTCCCTTCTTCCTTCTTGTTTACCAGAAACTCTTAGGAGTATCATAATCATATGCACCTTTAATTTTTCCTGACTTACATTCTCAATTATGTATTTGTGTGATCATTTTGAACATTTCTGTCATTCTGGAAAGTTCCTGTATCCCTTTCTGATCAATCTTTTCACCCACACACTCCCAAATACTACACTTGATCTTAGCCAAAAGGCCGAGAAGCGATCCCACACACTCCCAGAGGCAACCACTTTTAATTTCTGTCCTATGAATTAAATTTGTATTTCACATAAATGAAATTATTAAATATATATTGAGTTTTACTTTTAGGTAACAATTCTTTTTAGATTTATATAGTTGTTGCACTCATAATTATTCTTTTTGTTGCTAAATAATATTTCATTTTACAAATACTCAAGTTATCCATTTACCTAATGATGGATATTTTGGTTATTTTTAGTTTAGGGTTCTATTGAATGAGGTTTCTGTGTACATTATTGTACAGATCTTTTTAAAAACTATGTTTTGGGCCGGGGATTTAGCTCAGTGGTTTCGCCACCTGCCTAGCAAGCTCAAGGACCCGAGTTCGATCCCCAGTACCAAAAAAAAAAAGTTTAAAAACTATGTTTTTATTTCTGTTTGGTAAATGTCTAGCTGTGAAGGTTTTGAATAGAGACTAGACATATGATTAACTTGATTAGAACTGATTAATACTTGTACAGTGTCCACTTCTCCAACAATTAGCATTGTTAGCCTTTAATTTTAGCATCTAGTGCATGTGAAGAAATACCATATAGTGATTTAAATTTGTATTTTCTGTAATGATTAATAATGTTGATGTCCTTTTACAGTTATGTTGGCCATTTATCTATCTTCTTTTGCAAGACCTCTATTCAGATTTTTTTTGGTTTTTTGCCTTTTTAAAAACTGGGTTGTCTTTTTTTACTGTTAAGAGATTAACTGTAGAGATTCTTTTGTGTCCTAGATTTATAAATACTTTGTCAAGTATATGACTTATAAATATTAATTTACCAGACTGTGGCTTGTTTATCAGTTTTGTAATAGTATCTTTGGATGAGCACAAATTTTATTTTATTTTATTTATTTATTTTGGTACCAGGAATCGAACTCGGGACCTTGTGCTTGCAAAGCAGGCAGCGGAACCACTGAGCTAAATCCTGGGCCCTACAAATTTTATTTTGATAATATCTGATCCATTCCTTTGTGTATAGCCTTACTTTATAAGAAATTTTTGCCCACAATGGTTGTAAAGATTTTCTCCTGTTTTAGTTTTCTATTTTTTTTTCTAAAAGCTTTATAGTACTAGGGTTTACAGTTAGATCTCTATAGAGGGAGAAGCATCTTTTTCTTCCCCATATGTATAGGTATCCAGTTTTCCAGAATCATTTATTGAAAAGGCCTTTCTTTCCCCATTTGATTGACTTTGTTGTTTTGTTTTTCCTTTTTTTGTTTGGTTTTTCTGGTACTAGGGATCAAACTCAGGACCTTGCACTTGCGAGTCAGGCTTGGTGCCACTGAGCTAAATCCCCGGCCCAACTTTGTGGTTGATAACGCTATTGAGAACTGAGTGTATGTGTGTGCCCACACACTTAGATATCTACCTCTGGACTTTCTGTTTTGTCATTGATCTGTTTGTCATATTCTAATGCCATAGTTTTTAAATTATTATAGGTTTATATATATAATCTTGAATTTTGAATTTCATATGTCCAACTTTGTTTTTCTTCATCAAGATTATTCTGGGTATTTAAAATTCTTATTTCTATATGAATCTTAGAACTGGCTGGCTAGTTTCATTACAAAAGCCTGCTCCTATTTGTTGGGGGGTTGCTTTGAATCTATATACTTTTTGAGAAAAGTGAATAGGTATCTACTGAGTCTTCCAATCCATGAATATGGTCTAGCTTTCCATTTATTTAGGTCTTCTTTAACTTTTTGCAAGAATGCTTTACAGTTTACAGTGTTAAAGGTGTTACATACCAAATTATTTAATATATTTGTTACACTGTTACACTTAGTATTGCGTTATTTTCACTTTTCAGTTATTAATGTTTAGGATTGCATTGCCTTTCACATATTAATTTTGTATCAACAAATTTATGAAATTCATTTATTCTAATAGTTAAATAGATTCATGTTATCTGCAAATCTTTTCAAATCTTTTTGCCCTTTTTCCCTCTTATGGCTTATATCTAGATGCCCTCACCCCCAACCTCATGCACTGATGGGCAGGGCTCTTGGGAGTGACTGGATTATGGGTGTGATACTGGATTAGTCCACTGATTGGTTTAGCCTAGTTCTGGGTATGGATGATGGACTTACTGAAAAAGGAAGACTCTCCCTGGATATGAGTGACACCAACAAATAGGCTTATAGCCTGGATGAATTGAAAAGGGAAAGGAAGATGGACCTGGTACTTCCTGGGGTGCCATGTAATGTTTCTCCTCTGTCATCCCCCTTTGCCATACTGCTCTGCCTTGGAGCCAGTCAACTATGGACTGAAACCTCTACAAACTGTGAGCTAAAATAAACCTTTCCTCCTTAAACTTGTGAGTTTTGGGTATTTTGTCCCAGAAACAAGAAAGTAAGACATCCCCCATAATGTACAATTTGTTACTCATGTTTCTGTTACTGTGAAAAAATATCTGAGATAAACAATTCAAAAGGAAAAAAGATTAATCCAGGGATTTAGCTCAGTGGTTCTGCCACCTGCCTTGCAAGCTCAATGTCCTGAGTTCAATCGCTGGTACCAAAAAAAAAAAAAAAAAGGGAAGAAAGATTCATTTTGGTTCATAGTTTGAGAGAATCCTACCACCCATTAATAATCTTCAATAACATTAGATTACCATTTTCCACATATATTTCTGTGGGTGTATAAATATAAAATAATGGTTAGAAATAATTTCACATAATTAAGATTGTAATATATGTGCTGTTTTAAGTGTTGTCATTTAGAATAAATTTAAATGTGTTACTATCACTTTAAAAAGATCACCATACAATAGATGAACTTCACAAAAAGGATCTTTACAAGAGATAATAATTACTGAAAGATGGTAATTACTAAAGGTTCGTCAAAAATGACATAAAACATTGAATTTTTGGTGATTTTAAAAGCTATACATTTCTGTATGTTTAACTTTTCAACAGCTTGATATGTCTTGCTGTGAGGGATGGAGAAATTAGTGCTTTCAACTGCTTTTCATCTTCCTTCCTCCTCCCAATTGCTTCCTAATTTTTCAGTTGCAATTATATGTCACATGTGGTTTGTAACATTTATATACCTTCCTGTCATGCATATATTTGCTTATTCTCAGTTCAGTTTTTAAATGGATTCAGTTCTAACCATCATCTCTTATGTCATGGTCTCTGGCTTCTTCATTAGAGTTCTTTATTTTTATTCATCTCTTGCTTGGCTAGTTTTATCATCAAGTGGTTTTTTTCAAGAAGTGCGGAAGTCTTTTGTACTGTCTATCAGTCACCTTATACTTGAATGACAACTTGGCTGAGCATAAATTTGTTGGGCTGTGCTTTCTTTCTCTAAGTTGCTGACATTTCTGTGGGCTAGAATTATGTCCAGCCAATTTTTTTTTCTTTAATAATATTTGGTTTTGATTTTGCCTTTTAAAGTCAGACTTCTAGTTTTCAGAGACTATACATGAATTCTGTATCTTTTCAGTCACTGCACTTGAGACATTACTACCACAGCTATGGAACTGTAATACAAGCTGGGCATTTGGGGAATATTAATCATACATCTTTCCTTTCCTTTCCAGAGATAATTGATGACCTTGCCAACCTCGTAGAGAACACAAATGAAAAGCTTCACACTGAAACTAGGCGTGTGAACTTGGTAGACAGAAAGTCAACTTCGTGTGGTAAGAGATGGTAGTCATTATGGCTCTGCTTTTTTAATCCCTTGAAGATTTACTCTACTTTAAGTTTCCTATATTTGTCTAATTACCACAGGAATTTGGTTGCCCTTCTAAAAAGGCAGTACCACTTGATGCAGCATTAAAATTGCTAAAACATGCACATATATAGATGTAGATATATAGATATATAGTTATACATATATACATACACATATATGTATATATATATACTATTTTGCACTTAATATTTGGTATATTGTATGCACTGAGCAAGTTTTAGCTATTATCATTATATACAAAGGAAGAGTTCACAATTCAGCCTTCTCAATTTGCTTATCTTCTAATCAGTCATCTTGTCATTTGAAATGAATATATTCATAGATGTGTTGATATGTTTTGTATTTTCAGCCTTCAGCACATATTCTTGAAGACATAATGAATGCAGAATGTTTCTTGTACTGTTGCTGATTTTTTAATACCTAGTGTCTGGTAAACCCTATTCACAGGCAAAAGTCAGGGTCTTCCGTAGTCTAGGAGGAGCAGGCAAGTAAAATTTAGGCCCACTCTAACTAGAAAGTATAACGAGAGACCCTCCCACATTAAACTGGAGTCCAAAGGAGGAAAAAGAAAGGAAACAACAATACGGTTCCTGGTAAGCTGGGGTCACAGAAAGCCCTTCATGTGCATTTCTGTTCGGGACATACTTGTATATATCAGGGTAACCCAGGAAACCTCAAACCTTAAATTTGGTTTGAGACAGACTCACCTGTTTCAGTTCTAGTTACATATCAAAAACAATGGAATGCTTCTCTAGAGGAAAGTATATTTATCCTAGGTCTCTGGAGATAACCAAATTATACTTCAAGGGCAGTGATCAGCAGGCAGTTAAAGATAAGCTAGTATACATGCAAACAATGTAGTATGAGCATGGACTGGCAGTAGATCATGGAAACCAGTCCGTGCAGGCTCACAGTATTAGAATTGGCAGATGCGAAAGCCGGGCATGGTGGAGCATGCCTGTAATCCTAGCACTTGGGAGGCTGAAGCAGGAGGATCATCACGAGTTTGAGGCCAGCCTAGGCTACATAGTGAGTTCGAGGCCAGTCTGAACTACATAGTGAAACCTTGTCTCAAAAAACAAAAACAAAAAAACAAATTTTAAAATCTGTTATAAAATCAGTGCTACTTTTTGAATTTAAAACACGTCAGCTTGAAAGCATCTTAATAGAAGAAACTATAAACAACACAGAAAGTTTTAAAAGAGACCAGATAGAACTTCTAGAAATTAAAAATAACTGAAACTTGGGGAAGGGGATATAGCTTAGTGGTAGAGCTTTTACCTAGCATGTGAAAGGCCCTGGGTTTGATTCCTGGCGCTGTTTAAATAAACCAAAAAACCAAGAACCCTGAAAACTCAAAATGGAATACACTTGGTACTGAAAAAGGAAGACTCAATCAGACGAAAAATCAGAAAAAAAATCAGTCATATTCCCTTTTCATATATGCTAGCATTTAGAGGAGGTCATCCAGAACGCCTTGGAAGTTAAATTACTATCTGAAAAGTAGAAGCATTTGAGGGGCATAGGGTTGGTTCAGGAGCCTCAAAACATAATAAAAAATAATCACCTGACTTTCTCAAATGCAAGGCTCGATCAATTGTTTTATATGTAAACAAATACACATATATACATGAAAATATAGGCAAAGTATGTTTGAACTAGAGGAAGGGGAATAACTCTGTCAAGTGTAACTTGATTACTGTTTGCTCACATGGCCCTGTGTTACTCGTAACTATGAGGACCTGAGTGAGGGGCAGATAGCAGCCAGCACGCATCATCATTCTCCTCAAAAGCGTGCAGAAATAGGTTGTGAACCATGAAATGGCCTTTTGTTTCCCTGGCCTACCCAGATCTTTCTTGATGGTCTGACATATCAGTCATAGATGCTTGAGCAGTGAGCGAATTTCTAGTTATAAATACAGACCGAATTGCAAGGGGGCCACACAGGAGAAGGGCCCGATGATGAATTTGTTTGTTCAGTTGCTAACAAAGGATTCAAGCACCTCTTTGTGGACCTTTCACTCCAGAGTCTGGGCTTTAAAATTTTTACTGAGATCTTTGTGTGTGTGTGTTTTCATCTCCCTTTTCTTCTCCCAGTTGCACCCCAATGATAGCATCAAGTAGAAAACAATATCAGGGGGGGTTTTCTAGATTCTAAAGGCAAATTAAACTGATATGTTCCTCTGGTACCTGGATGTATTTTCGAATCTGTTTCTTATATTAAGGACATTTACATAAAAGTGGGATCTTTGTAATTGCAGTTTAAATATTCAGTGTGCCTGATCCTCATTAGAATTCAAAATAGAGCCTTGTCTGAGTCTGACAGAGGGAGCCAATTGTGAAAGCCCAGACTAAGAATTCTGAATGACTTGGGTTGAGGGACAGTCTTGCTTCTCAGCATATTGACTATTACGTAATGTGGTCTAAGCACATCTATTGTGATTTTAGCAGCGTTCCGGTGATGTGGTTGGAGATCAGCCCAGCTGACCTTGCACAAACGTTATGTCAACCTAGAACGATTGGGTCTGCCTTAGCCCTCCTGGGCATGCAGCAGAACAGTGGATAAAAGTAGTGCCGTACAGCACAGACTGGTGTCTGAGGGACCTGGGTGTTGTTTCGTTCTTTTTTTTTTTTTTTAAATTAAATTCTTTTATTGGTACATTTGAGGTATACAACACAATTACATTTCTCATTGGGAATTGTACCTTTACATAATGCATCTTGGTTCT
>NW_004624786.1:11662029-11810937 GCF_000247695.1 Heterocephalus glaber | reverse complement strand
GAAAACTATGGCACTCTGAAAAGAGAGATTGAAGATGATATCAGAAAATGGACAGACATCCCCTGCTCCTGGGTAGGAAGGATTAATATAGGCCATACTTCCAAAACTGTTTCATTCTGTATAACTTGAGGATTGCAGTTACAGGTTGAACATGCCTAGTCCAAAATGTTGAAGTATGAAATGCTCCAAAACTTGAACTTTTTGACTGATAAAATGATGCCACGAACAGAAATTTCCACACCTGATCTCACGTGATAGGTTGCAGTCAAAATGCAAGTATACTAAAAATATCATACAAAATTTCCTTCAGGTTATGTGTATAATACATAAATGAATTTCATGTTTAGACTTGAGTCCCTTCATCAGGATAATCTCATTATGTATATGGAGATAGCCCCAAATTAAAAATACCTGAAATCTGAAACACCGTTGGTCCCAAGCATTTTGAATAAGGAATACTTAGCCTGTACTAGTGCACGTGTTTATTCTGTGTACTAAATGAGAGCAAGTTAGATTGCACAGCGATTGGTACTAGTGAGCACTAGCTTTGTAAACTTAAACATGTGGGTTTAAGTTGGTTGCCAACCACAATGAGAATCAAGAGACTTCCCCCTTCTGTTTGCAGTCAGCATAGAAGAGCCTTTAAGGAAAATAACAATAACATGAGTGAATTATACAGAAATATTTTGGAACTATGAAGTTAATATTCTCTTTTATCTAGAAGTGGTGTTGAGTTTTTTCAAAAAATAAATGGAAATTTGAAATATTATAGCTGAAACCCACTATCAATCATGAAATTAGTAGCTGGCACCTCTGGTGCATATGTTGATTTGTAACAACATTGCCTTACTACTTTTGTCTTTCAAAGACTTGCTTTTCCTTAAAGGAAGGGAATATGAGGGAGTTATGCTCATAAGTATACTATATGCATATATAAAAGTTTTTTTTAATTTAAAAAATAAAGTCCCTACCACAAACATAAGCATTTAATCTGAAGCAAGAAATAACTATGTAGGTTCTTTTATCTATGTTATTGATTATCAGGAATATTTTCTCTTGGCTATTCTTTCCTTTTTTCCTTTTCTTGGTCATTGTTCATTGAGATAAAGCTAATGAAATGCTTCAGCCCCTGTTTTCCATACTATGTGGGTATCTGTTTCTGTACCCCCAACACCATCCATAATTCAGTCTCACTGGAGAAATGCCCAGTCGACCACCAGTGAATGTCGGCCTTCAAAGCTAACTTGTCCTTTGGCTTTCCTGTTCGTTCATTCTCTTCTCTGCCAGCACTGTTACCAGGCATCACCAGTGTTCCAGCCACTGGATTGGGAACTGGAGCTTAAATGTGGATAGCACTTGGAGTGTGGAGAGGGACACCTGGTGTAAATTGCTAATGACTGTGGGAAGCACCCATGGAAAATGGCCTAAGTAGCCCTAACCCTGGAAAATAAGTAGAAGTTGTTTGGAAGTCTGCCTCTCAGACCCAGCTTCCTCCAAATCCCTAGGCCTGTGACTTCAGCTGCTGCCAGCTAGCTTCTCGTGACTGCCAGTGGCATCCTCTCACTCTGTCCTCAATTCCTTGTGGACTCGTAGTCTTCCTCCTCAAATCAGCTTCCTTTTCTATGCTTCCTATTTTTTCAGGCTTAGTCCTTCCTCATCCCTTCTCTTGCCTTCTGTGGCCAGATAGGAAACCTTCATGATTGAAGTGAGCAACTGTGATTATGTCCAGTGGCAAAGTAGAAAGCAAACAGCAGACTTCTGCCAAAGAGGAGCACATGCTGAGATCATCTGCTTGTTTATTTTTTTAAAGAGAAAACTGAAATCTGGATCTTAAGTGAGATCTCCCAATATTTTAGTGTTAACAGTAAAGTCACATTTTAAGAAATACCATGTGGGCCAAATAAAACATGTCACAGTGTACTACTTTGGGATCTCGTTTCTCTATGTATCTGGTCAGCCCCTCAGCCTGTTTGTTCTAAAGTCTGAACTCTCTTCCTTGCTCATTACTTTCTGTCCTCCTCATTCTCTTTGTGGTTCTTTGTTACATTTATGTAGCCATTAAAAAATAATAATGAGGGCCGAGGATTTAGCTCAGTGGTTCCACCGCCTTCCTCACAAGCTCAAGGACCGGAGTTCAATCCCCGGTACCAAAAAATAATAATAATAGTAATGAAATGTCCTTGCTGGTAGAGAAAAATGTGTGTGATTGTAACTTTGATCAGATTTCTTTGAAATGTGGCCCCATCTTGGGGTTAGCGTATGAGGTGTTACATCTCCCCAGCCCTCAATATTGTACAAATAAACAAGATGGGTTCTTCTCCCTAAGAGTTGTTATTTTTTTTTAGCACATACCTTTTCAAATTAGTTTAAAACTGTTTCTCTCCCAGACATTTCTGGAATTTTTTAGAAAAATGACTTTATCATAGGGATAATAGGTAACAAGTAGTGAAACTATGTAGTAGGGAACTGGCTGCTATAATCCAAGAGAATGCTATGACACGGCAGTGTACATATCAGTATTGTTTGATATTTATTCCAGGAATTAAAATGTCCACTTCATAGACTTTTGCTTCTCTTGGTCCCTTCAGACCCTTGCCCCATCCTGTGCCCTGTGGCTGCTCATGAAGTTTGTGTGATGCACCTGTTAAGTGCTTGTAATCAAAATGTCTTTTATATGTGACCGCACCACTGATGTCTGCCCTGATTTTGAGTTCTTAGTGTGGAAAAGCCTGTTTTTCTGCTAATAGCATTTATTTGGGAAGTGGGAATAGGAACAGTAAGTTCATATGTTGATGCTTCAGCCTGATCCAGGCAAAATGAAGCCTTTGAGAGAGGCGCAAAATTGAAAACCCTTTACTTAATGGAAGATGATTGATAGGGGCTGACAGCCTCAGAGGCGTCACCATGACCACCTCAGAGACCTCCATGCTTCTTAGGTTCTGGGGGGAGGCACGGATGTTTGCTATCATCCAGGGGTCAGAAGTGATCACAAAATACAATCTTTCTTTAATTATTTTTGCTTAGTGTGGTTTGAAACAATCAGGTGTCAACTTCTGAAGAGGTTTCTGTGATTTCTGAAGTGGTTTCTGTTCTCATTGAGTAATAATTACACTGTATATAGGTTTTGATCAATGATGTTAACTGATGCCCATATTTGTACAAGTTTTCTGGTAATGTTTGTTCACCAGTTAATTCATCTGGTTTCTACATCTCCGTATGACCACCACATGTGAACTTGGTTTGGAAGAACGCCAGTAGTCCTGGGACAGAGTATATTTTGCATACTCACAATGTTCTTTACTGATACTGTTTGTCTACCTCCTCTTGGGAGAAAGCGCACCCCAACACCTGTTCAATGTACTTTGCTAACTCAGCCTAACCCTTCAGGAGTTCATCATTACACTCTTAGTGCTCCTCATTCACATGCTGATTTTCATTTATATTTATAAATTGAAATAAAATGAAGAATTACATTCTATTTATGCCTGAGATTACCCAGTTGGGTAAGATTGAGGGGAGGAAGTCCCTTTATGTCTTTTCATATGAAAAATCAATAGTTTAGACCAGATAATCTTTGCAGTTCTATCCACCTGCTTGAAGAGAATTAAACACCATTCTCCAACCTTTGCTCTCATAATCTCTCCTCCCTGGCCATCTCAAATAACCAAATAAGGATGAGGGGTCTAGGCAAGACCTTCATGTATCTTTACAGGGTAACTACTGCCAGGTTAGGTACCTGTGAAATCATACCCAGGATTCTTACCTCCAGTATTACATACTGTTGTACTGGTCAAAAATTTTTATATATGTGTATATTTTTTCTTGTCAGACCAAAATAAGAAATTTAGGGAAATGTTTTAATGAAAGGTAAGGAGAAAGCTTGACGCGCTTAGTAGGTGCTAGATTAGGAGAGCAAAGGAATGGAGTGAGGCACCCACCACTCCTAGGCCTGTGTTGATGATAAGATACTTGTATTTGTCTTTTAGAGCTATCATTAGTTACATGTTTAAAATGAAGTGTTAGACTTTTTTTTTAAATTCCCTAAAATGGAATTTTTGCTATTGCTTTTCATGCTTCTCCTCCTTTAAAAGTTATAATTACAAAATGGATTAAATGGAAGTGTGGGTGGCTTATAGGGTAAGTCACAGTTATTCACAAGGTGTTACCTCTTTGTGTACTGTCTAAAAGTAAATTCTAATATCACATGACCTTTGTGGCTTTCTAGCTTTTGCCACTCAGTTTTAAGAGGCCCCCGAGCTCCTGTCAGTTGCTGGTGTGTGCTCAGAACAGGAGATACAGATTTACTTTTAATATTAGCTCTGATCTCCACCATTGCTTGGAGAAATGATAGCATTGTTAAATAAAGTTACACAGAAGGAAATAGAATTAAAGAAGGAATAGCAACCAAAGAAAGTTTTTAATTCTCTATATTTTTAGAAATTATCATAGTGAAAATGTGACTTCATTAATTTGTGATTGTACAGTGCACCTCTGCCAGTCAGATTGGTTGTCTGTCTGTGGGTAAATCCCTCTCCCTGTTCCTCTTGCCTGTGGAGCATGCTTCCTGCCACACCCTCGAGAAAGGGCTCAACTGCAGAGTGATGCCTGCAGCCCAGAGACTCAGCCCTGGTGACTTATTTTTGGCAGTAATGAAGTTGATGCCTACTTGAGACTGCACATGTTTGAATGAAGTAGGGGGATTGGGTAGCACATGGGAATTTGTGCTAGTTAGAAAATGTAATTCTCTTTTACCAAATCCCTCAGAAATGCAGTGTCATAAGCTCTGATGTTAGCTGTAAATAACTTGACTCCAGATGTTGCTGCATTAATGAAGATTTTTATCAGCTCTGGGGATACATTAATTGGCTCCAAACTTGGTATTTATCTTTCAGTTCACCTTTCCTTTCTGTTTCAGAGTCAGGCAGTAGTGACAATTTTCAGTCAGTGAACCGTGTTAAATTCCCTAGAATAATTGATTTGAGTTTCATTTTAAAATCACTGTTGGTGTTCTCTGCTCATGAGTCTAAATACTAAGGTCCATTTCTCTATATTTAGCAGTAAATTGGTCTCTGTGTCAGACTTGAGTGTCAGCTGGAGCCCAGCCTCCTCCATGGCAGGCGCTGAGAACTGCTAATTGTATCTCACCTTCTACTGCTCTGGAGGTGCCTGCTGAGTGCTGGTGCTGATGTGACTCAGTTATCCTTGAGAGAGCACCTGGCTACTGAACAGTCTCCAGATGTTCTTCAACACTTTGATCTGTGCTCCAAAGAGCCCATGTTTCGCTATTAGCCCTTAAAGCAGTCATTCTTTTAAAAATGACTTTTAGATTTCTGCAGAGTCTTATATTTTTAAATAATCTTATTTCTTGAAGATATGGCATCTAAAATTTTTCTTCATTTTGTTGACATTTTGTCTGGTATAACTTATGACCTGGAAGGAAAACTGAAAATGGTTATTTTAAAAAATGAATAAACATGCCATTGGAGTGTGCTTCTTGCCATGAACAAAGGCTGAACACTTGAAAATGGAGGAGGTGGTAAATTTTATGTCATGTATTTTATCACAATAAAGTTTTTAACTTAAAAAGTGAATAAATACTTGGTGTTCACCATTCTGTGAAGTCATGCACAACTGGAATAATATCATTTCTAAAATTCCCTGGCATCTTCAAAATAACTGTGTGATACTGCTCCTTACAGGTTTTTTTGTTTTTTGGTTTTTGGGTTTTTTTGGTACCAGGGATCGAACTCAGGACCTGGCGCTTGCGAGGCAGGTGCTGGAACCACTGAGCTAAATCCCTGGCCCTCCATACAGGCTTCTAATGTAATAGAGTCATAATTATATCTATGTAGATTTGCCTAAACAAAGTAGAAATAAGAACAAAAATTGTTTCAAAACTAGAAGGTATTTCAAAAATAAATATAAATGATTTAAGCATTATCGTTGCTTTATTTTTCAGTACCAGGGAATGAGCTTAGGGCCTTGCATATGCTAGGCAGGCATTCTACAACTGAGCTACATCCCTAGCCCTTTTAAAATTTTGATACACTAACTTAACCCAGGCTGAGCCTGAACTTACGATCCTCTCAAGTACAGGCATGTGCCACCATGCCTAGTGGCATAGTCTTTTTATCATTGATAAATTAGAGGTGCCTTTTAATCCATTTTGCTACTCTGACTTCCATCTTGTTTATACATAATCAAGCCTCAAAGAGTTCAGGACCTGCTTTTCGTTTTAGTTAGGCAACGGGCATATCTTACTGTGACACTGAATTTATGATTTTATACTTTCTCTTCCTTCAAAGTTTCAACTTCTAGTTCTTCCAAAACCTGATTATCTTCTTTGCAATCTAGATTTACTTTGAGTTAGGGTTCTTTTTTTCCTGCATCTCCAATTCTAGTTTTCTTATTTTTAAAAAGAAATATAATTTGGAACAGACTTCTGTGGTTTTTCTCTTAAGCTGTGTCTTATTTTTTTTCTTAAGCTGTGTCTTAATTTGTGTGACATGTGATGGCTCCAATCAATTTGATTGTTAGTCATAATTGGCTTAAATTTAAATGTTTCACCTCCTCTTATAAAAGTGTCTTATGCCAGTGATATGAATAAATTCTGGACCTTAGACATGTATTTCAGGAAAAAGCCCTTTTAGGGTATAAGAACTAAATGAACATGGTTCCTACTTTGCAAAGTGGAGATTGGTTGTGATATAATTTTATATCTAAAGGGAGAGCTGAAGAAGAACTAAGTCCTATGACTGCTTCCTCTAACTCGTCAAATTGAACATCAGTTGTCTTTAGCAAATTAACAGGATCAGCTATTTAAAGGTGTACACATACATACATACATAGGTTCTTTGAAAAAAGGAATAAAATTTCTGATTATGCCAGCATCATCATCCAAAATCGACCCAGTAGTTTTGCTACCTGATTTTTCTAAAGTGACATACAAATTGTATTTATCTACAACGGTCATTTCAAATAAATTCAACCGAGCATCTTTGGCATTGCTAACTACCTGCAAAACCATTCCATTTGTAGGAGACAGAAGGAAATAGGGAGCCTTTGAAGAATCTCCATTTGAGGACTTGAGGCTTTCCATTCAGTCTTTGTTCCCAGGGAGGAGGTATTTATTTTGAGCTTTGTGACTCCCATAGTGATACCTCTTTTCTTCCTTATTAATGTTCAAAGTTGGGGTTAGGAGCCGTAGCTCTGGTGAGAGAATGCTGGAAAGAATCCTAGGCAGAGTGTCTGGGAAAACAGCCCTACAGAGCTGGCAACCCTCAAGGGGCTCACTGTGGACTGTTACACATAAACTAATCAAATGGAGCTGTATTCACCCATCTTTAAATCGTATCTCCAGCTCTGCTGTGCTGGGTTCTTCTCTGAATTCTTATACTCCTCTCTTTCTAGTCTTCCCCCGTCTCTTTTCCTGTTTTCTTTTTCTATCAAATTTTTATTTTATCAATGCATATTAATATTATATGATGTGGGGTTTATTTTGGGAAATTAGCATATGCATTTAACATATCATAATCAATTTCAATCCCATTCCCACTCTTTTCCTCTCCCCTCCTGCTTGTTCCCTTCCCCATCTCCAGAAGTCTACTTCCTGATTTCCTATCCTCTATCCTGAATTTTATTTATGTATTTATTTATTTATTATTATTTTGTGTTTGTTTATTTTCCTACTTTCTTTCAGTTTCTGTCTTCCTCTCCTCACTTCCCTTCTGTATTCATCCTCTCAATCAAGATTATCCTTTTGAAAGGCCTCGTTCTACCTCCCATCCAATACCCATAAAACTCTGCCATCTCTGATTTGTTTTGTCTGCCCCATCCAGCAGCTTTCTGTCCTTGATATGTCGCAAGCATAGACTCATCAGGAAGTGTGTTACAGAATATACAGAACACAGAAATAGACCCAAGAAATGCATTTTAAACTGTTACTGTGTAATATCTTCATGGTATACTCTGCAATTTACCTTTTATATCTGTTTGCCAGTCGCAGTAATACCTTTGTATCTGTTTTCTTGCCATTTCCAGTATGAATTTTTTTTTTTTGGTACTGGGGGTTGAACTCGGGTCCTTGTGCTTGCAAGGCAGGCAGCAGAACCACTGAGCTAAATCCCCGGCCCTCCAGTATGAATTTTAAAGTGTGTTGATGACAATGAATTAACACCTGAGTAGTGTAGCATGGCTGCTGGTTTTTGCAACCTTGAAGGTTGAAGTAGACTTCTCCCAACTCAGTTTCGTCCCCTCAATGGAAAGTATTTTTGTTTTGGTCATCCTAGCAGTATGCAAAGCATTTTCCTTAGTTTTATATCAGTCACACTTTGTGCAGAGAGGCCTGTTGTGCATTTAACTATTCTGGAAACTGGTAGATATCTTCTTTAATTTAGGGTTCCACATCAGAGCAACCATGCTATCTTCTATGACTTCATTAATAAAATACTATAATTAAAATCAGTTTGAGGCTGGGTGAAGTGGTACACACCTGTAAGCCCAGCACTTGGGAGTTTGAGGCAGGAAGGTCATGAGTTCCAGACCAGCCTGGACTGCGAAATGAGTTCAAAGTCAGCCTAAGCTACAATGGGAGACCCTGTCTCAAAAAAAAAAAAAAAAAATCAGCTTGTATTTCTACAAGCATAACCTTATATGAGACACTGTGCTCTTCTCTTTCTGACAGTGAGTGCTTCTAGAGACCTTTGCTTTTTTTAAACCCTCAGAGAGGCTCTCACTGTCAGGAGCCAGGCAGTAAAACCATGTGAGGTATTTCACCCAGAGACAATTTAATACAGAGAACTTGTTACAGTACTGTAAGAAGGACTGAGAATGAAAAGGGGAAGGTGAAGTAATCCAAAAATGTGTAATGGTATAAAGCAGCTGCCACCCCTGAATGAGGTGCCTAAAATGATATTGCTGAGAGCAAGGGCATGAGCACTGCTGCCTCTTGAGATTGCCACTCACACAGTGCTGTGGACCTGGTCGGACTCCTAGACTGATGAAGACAGCCTGCCTGGCTCATCTTGAACTGTTATAGAGAGACTGCTGCCACTGTCACTGGGCTCACTGAAGGCCTGTAGACACCTATAGAGAAGCTGCTAGAAACAGAAGCTGCTGAAAGATACAGTGTCCTTAAGTGAGAAAGTAACCCTAGAAAGATAAGGGATACCAGAAACAAGGGAAAGAAGTGAAAAGAACACTCGAGATGATAGCAGTGAAAGACAAACAGACCGAGAGAATCACCATTTAAGAACAGAATTACAAGTAAAAGGAAAATCAGAATGATATGCTTTCCTGCATGAAAAATTGCAGTAACAGGGTGCTGGAGGATGTGAGATTCAGTAGGAGGAGACTGGAAAAAAAATGAGATAACTACTGCATTAGCTCCAGGAAAACAAAAAGTAATACAAAAAGAGGGAACATGATTATAGTATGTTACTTAAGAATGAATATGAGCATAGCCATAATAACGTAGATGTTAGATTTTAATTCAACCATACAAGATTTAACTATAAGATAAATGAGAGAGTAAAGAGGTAAGGTATTAGAGAATTTAATCCTCCTATGGTAAAAGAAGAAGTGATTATACTTACGCTTTATCTAAAACTGATGGAATTTAGAGAGTATGCTGTTAGGATTTAAATATGAGTGTCCCCCCAAAGACTCATGTATCACAGGCTTGATCCCCAATGCAGCGATATTCAGAGGCAGGGCCTACAGAGGTGACCGCATCATATGGGTGCTCTCTTAATCAGTGAATTAAGACATTGATGACTCCTAGATAAATGAGCTGTCCGGAGGTGGGGCTCAGTTGGACAAACTAAGTTCCTGGGAGCATGTGTCTTTGAAGAATATACCTTATCCCTAGCACTCTCCTCTCTGGCTCTTTCCATTTCTTTCTCCTTCCTGGCTGCACGAGGTGAGAAGCTTTGTCCTTCTGCGGTGATGCTTCTGCCTCACCACAGATAGCTAGTCTTGGACTGAAACCTCTGAAACTGTGAGCAAAATAACTCTTTCCTTCTTTAGGTTGTTTTTCTCAGGTGCTTGTCATAGCAGTTGAAAAGCTGACTAACATTTGGTACAGTAAGTTGTTTAAAGGTGTGGAGGTTGGGCCAGGAATTTAGCTCAGTGGCGCCACACCTACCTCCCAAGCACAAGGTCCTGAGTTCGATCCCCGGTACAAAAAAAATACTGTGAGGGGCTGGGGATTTAGCTCAGTGGTTCTGGCATCTGCCTCGAAAGCACAAGGTCTCAAGTTCGATCCCTGGCACCAAAAAAAAAAAAAAAAAAAGTGTGGAGGTAAATAACAGAAGAAACAACCAAAGTATATGAAGTTAATGACTTTGAGACAGGGGAAGGAATGAGAAGGGACAGGTAGAGAAATTGCTGGGGTTTATTACAGGCCTTTTTAGAATTGATTTTTATTTGTTTTTGGTTTTTTTTTTGGTACCAGAGATCGAACTCGGGTCCTTGCACTTGCGAAGCAGGCGGCGAAACCACTGAGCTAAATCCCCAGCCCCTTGATTTTTATTTGTATATTAATTGTTTTGATAAAATAATTTTTAGTGTTGAAGTTTTAGGCTTATATGTTCTATTGTCTTGGGCAATAAAATTCAAAGTAGTGAATGGGAAAAGAAAGAACAGTCTTTTTGATGTTAGCTTTGAATTGGAAGTATTGTCATGAGCTTCTGATTAAAACAAGTAAATGTTAGCTGGGCATGGTGGTGCACACCTATGATCCCAGCACTCAGGAAGCTGAGGCAGGAGGATTACTGCAAGTTTGAGGCCAGTCTGGGATACATAATGAGTTCAAGGCCAGCCTGAGCTACACACCAAGACCCTGTTTCAAAAAGGAAAAAAATAAAGTAAAATAAAGTAAATGTTGTACCTTTAACTACTGAAAGACCCTAGAAACAGTGATGCTTTCATTGCAGTGAGTACCATGGGACCCAGAAATTGGTTTCTAGATACTGTTCATCACAAAAGTGAACCACATTAATCTTCCTTCTGCCATTGTGACATAATACTTGAGAAAACCCACTGAAAGGAGGAAAGATTTATTTTGGCTCATGGTTTCAGAGGTTTCAGTCCATAGTTGCTTGGCTCCCTGGCTTTGGGCCTATGGGGAGGCTAAACTTTGTGGCAGAGAGTGCCTGGTGAGAGCTGCTCACCTCATGGTGGCCAGAAAGCAGAGAGGGAACAAGGGGCGGGGTCTCAGTGTAACCTCCAAGGATAGTACTCCACAATGACCTGCTTCCTCCAGTGAGGCCCCACCTACTAGTTTCCATCACCTCTGAATGGTGCCATGAGTTGGGGACCAAGCCTTTCACACATGATCTTCAAACCATACAGGCATTAAGACTCCTTGCAGAAACAGCACATTCCTGGTCTAGGATAGGGAAACATAAGGCAACCCTAGAACATCTTGTGTCAGAAACCAAGGAAGAACATAGGCAGTGATGAGGAGGTGACTTCAAGAGACTCCCACTGGAGGGGAGCCAAATTTGGGGTAATTGGAGAAATGAAAAGAATAACATTGGTAATCCATTATAACTACTTATTTTAAAAAATGCATCCATGTATTTGAATCCACTGTGAAACTTGAATAAAATGGAAGTAAGTGAGGATGGGGAGAGACTGATCCTACCAACTAAGAAATATAGAAGAATGATAATATTAGAAAATCACCTATTGTGGTAGACTGAGGGAGGAGAATCATTGAGTCCAGGAGTTTGGGTTCATCCTGAGCAGCATAGACTCAGAAAAAACACAGGCTCAAGGGCTGGGGATTTAGCTCAGTGGTTCCACCACCTGCCTTGAAAGCACAAGGGCCCGAGTTCGATCCCCAGTACCAAAAAAAAAAAAAAAAAGAGAGAGAGAGAGAAAAGAAAAAACACAGGCTCAGAAAGAGAACAGGGACAGAAAGAGAAAACTGTTGGGTGAAAGGTTGAAGAAAGCAGAATATTCAGACTCTCAAAGTATTACCCTACAGATCATTAGTTACAAAGGAAGAAAGTTACTTGAACAAAGTAATAAAATTTAGCATCACCAGTAGAGTGAGAACTAGATTAGGAGGCTCTGAAGTCAGTAGCAGGAGAATTAACACATCACCAAGTCTATCGTATTTAAGGCAACAGTGTTAGCTTGAATTAAGCGATACCATAAGAATAGTTCAGACTGAGGGACAGTCCATAAGACAAGTGGAGTATCAGGAAAAAAGAAAGGAAAAAAAGGAAAAAAGAAAGATGGGCTATGGATTGCAGAAAACTAAAAAGACATAACAAATATGTCTTGTGATTTTGATTGGATTCTGGTTTATAAAAACACATCTAAAGCCAGGCATGGTGGTACATGCCTATAATCCCAGCACTCACTTGGGAGGCTGAGACAGGAGGATCGCTGCAAGTTTGAGGTCAGCCTGGGCTACATAGTGAGCCTGTCTCAGAAAAACAAAAGACAAGGCCAGGGATTTATCTCAGTGGCACTGCACCTGCCTTGCAAGCACAAGGTCCTGAGTTCGATCTCCGATACCAAAAAAAAAAAAGAGAGAGACAAAACACAATAAAAGAGTGCTTTGGGAAAATGAGCATGATTGAATAAGGACTGTGTATTAGGTAATATTATTGTATCAATGTTAAAATTCTTGGTGATAAGAAAATTCTTAGGCATAACAGTGATATTATGGGAATTTTTTTTTTTTTTTGGTACCGGGGATCAAACTTGGGACCTTGCGCTTGCAAGGCAGGCAGCGGAACACTGAGCTAAATCCCCAGCCCTAGAATCCCCTTGTTTTTAAGAGATGAATACTAAAGCTTTTAGAAATGAAATATTATATGTTTTCAGCTTACCTTCCAGAATTTCAGCAGCACATGCATACCTATATATAAAGAGAAAATAGATTATTATTAAATATAACTAAATTAAATACACGCTCATTATTTAACACTAGAGTATATATAGAGGTTCAAAAGTCCTTATTGTACTATATTCTCTGTGTGTTTGAAATCTTTCAAAAGAGTTGGAGAGAAAAAAAGGGGAAACATACAGACAGTGAAAATTCCTAGAGGTTAATGTCTTAGTTTACATTTTGATATGTTACCTAAAAAGAGAATGAATAGCTGGTGATATTTCTAGGTGTGTCACTAATAACCACTTTTATAGCTGGTCATCTACATCATACTGAGTTTACTGAAGCTTCCTCAGCTGGAATTCTTGGTAAACTTGAGTTGTCACAGGTTAGATTTCCATCCATCAAGTTGTTACACTGTGGGGAAATTGGATGTTAATCATCTTACTAGACCAGCCTTCTTGAGTACAGGGACTATATCTTACAATTGTGATTTCTAGCATGAGGCAAAATGACTGGCTTCCAGTTGGATTTATTTGAAAGGCAATTGAAATAACATGGAAAAGGATTTTATGTGTCTTCAAACTTTTTTTTAGAAGCCTTATCAGTATGGAAAGATGAAGTTTGAGTAGGATAAAAATTTTACTATGAATGACATGGCTACGTTTTACTTGGATTGGATCTCCTTCTTCAATATTCAAATATTTGGGACCATTAAAAGGAATACCACCAGTGTGTCACATAGGGAAAATTCCTTCAGTTTAGTGGCTTGCCGCCATTATTCATTTTTTGAGCTTCCACATACCACATGTATTAGAATATTATTCAGACATTAAAAATGAGTGAAGTAGTAATATATGCTACAATATGGATGAACTTTGAAACATAGTAAGTGAAAGAAGCCACATACAAAAAACTGCATACTGTATTATTCCATTTATTTGAAATTTCCACAATAGGTAAGTCTATAGAGACAGAAAGCAGAGTACTGGTTACCAGGGGCTGTGGAGTTGGGAGGAATGGGAGGAGACTGCTTAGTGGGTCCACGGTTTCCTTTTGGGGTGATGAAAACACTCTGGAATAAGCAGGAATGACAGTTGCATAGTGTTGTAAATGTTCTTAATGCTGACAAATTTACATGTTAAAGTGGTTAAAATAGTAACTTTTGGTTATGTGTATTTTACCACAATTTTAAAAAAAAAGAAAAAGCTTCTAAATACAACTCTTAAAAAACAAAGACTGGGCCGGGGATTTAGCTCAGTGGCACCACATCTGCCTCGCAAGTGCGAGGTCCTGAGTTTGATCCTTGGCACCAAAAAAAAAAAAAAAAAAAGCAAAAGCAAAAAACAAAGACTAATTTTAATAAAGAGTAATTTCTCTAGGCTCCTGTGGGCACCACAGACAATTTGGGAAGGTAGGTGTTTCCTGTTTTAAAAGATTCAAAACAGTTTTGTACAGAATGACAGCAGGTTATTAAACTAAGGGAGCTGAGAGTGTAAACAGTAGTAGAGCATGTGCTTAGCATGCAGGAGGCCCTTTGTTCAGTTCCCAGCACCAAATAAATAAGTAAATTATGATATTTTGAGAGTACATGTAACTCTTGAAGCAGATGACAAGGGGAGACATTTCTGATTGTGTCCCTTCATGCCACGGTCATAAAACAGGTAAGGGTAGAGTACTGGATCTGACTCTGTGGCCAGTCATAGGGCATTCCTATGGCCACTCAGCAAGTTGGAAGCTCCAGGGGACCTTCTGACTTCCTGGTTTCTGAGTTCATTTTCTTTTTTCCTAAAATACTTTATTTGGATGCTTATGAAAGGAACCCTCAGACCTTCATAGGCTAGAAGGCCCCCTATTGAGTGTTCAATAAAGTTTTTGAGTTTTGTCAAGAAGAGTGACAAGATGTGCCAGGGTTAGAGGCTAGTGGTTTTTGCTTGCTAAACTTTTTATTTCCATGGTACTTCTCAAAAGTTTGTGATTTTCCGTGACACACCAGAGTGTTGAGGATTGAGTTTAAGTGGGATGGATGAGCAGGCTGCTGTATAAGCAGTTTGCTCTTGTGGTAATACATGGTTGAGTCAAGGACAGAGAAGGAGAGGATTGGATAGACAGAGAGGTGAAAGAAAGGAAATTCAACAGATAAAAAGGGGGCCCGGAGTGTGGCTCAGTGGTAGAGCACTTTGGATTTGATCCCCAGCACTGGAGAAAAAAAAAAAAGAAGAAGAAGACTAAAGGTAAGAAAAGAGGAAAAGGTAAAAAGATTGGTTGCGGGCCAGGGATTTAGCTCAGTGATTTCGCCGCCTGCTGCACAAGCACAAGGACCCAAGTTTGATCCCCGGTACCGAAAAAAAAAAAAGATTGGTTGGTACTTAAAGGTAAAGAAGAGAGATCTCCGAGAATGCCTTCATGTTCTTGAGTTCAATCTGCTTTCCTATGCATGATCACTTTTCTTAATGAATGCATTTTAAATGTGAAAAATGTGTTTGGATTAGCCTTTGCAGGTTGCTAGATCTGAAGCAGAAAGCTAGGAAAGATTCATAACTCAAGATTCTCCCCTTAAAGTGTTTTGTGAGGTTGTGGAGAATCCCTCCTGTACTGTTGGTGGGAATGTGGATGAATTAGTATAGCCATGAAGGAAAACAGTACAGTATATCAGAGCATTAAGCCTGTGTCCCATAAATATATGTAACTATTACTGGTAAGTGAAAAATAAAAAGTTAAAAACATATGTTGCTTGTGCTTACTTCTGAAAAATTCTTGATTTAATGATGCTACCATTTACAGTTATTTAGGCCAGGAATTACAAACACAAATGCCAGGCAGGTAAAGAAACTGAGAGACACAGACCAAATGATTGCAAGTTGGGAGTGGCAGGGGCCCCTGCACCTTGGAGTGAACCAGCTACCTAGGCAGGGCCTTGATCTTCAGCTCTACTTGTTAGCTGCCATGTGGGACTGTGGGCCCCAGGCTCCCAGACCAGCTGCTGCCTCTTTCTTCCTCCTTCCCTCTGAGAAACCTGCTTTTGTGCTGAATTTGCCAATTTCTTTTTCTTTTTTTGTATAAGGACTTGAACCCAGGGCCTTTGCACTGAGCTACATCCACAGCCCTTTTTTGTTTGTATTTATTTGTTTATTTATTTATTTTTAAATTTTGGCCCTGGATCTCACTAAATCTCCAAATTGCCCAGGCTGAGCTCAAACTTGTGATCTTCCTGCCTGTGACTCCCAGAGTGCTATTACAGGCATGCACCACCACGCCCAGCTTAAATTTGTCAATTTTTAAAGCACTGTCCAGATCACAACATACCTGTAAACTCAAAACTCATCCTGGCTCTCTTGCTGCCAAATTATGACCAGGGATTTAAGTCAAATTACTAATGCAGGTGTAAAAAGTGAATGTGGTGTAGAGGGAGTAGGTGGAGGTCAATGCAGTGAGTTTATTAACCAGTTCTGCTTACTTACTTCCTCCTTCCTTTTGTCTTTTCTTTTTTTTTTTTCTCCTGTCCTCCTCTCCCCTCTCTTTTGTGTACTTAAGATTGAATCCAGGGCCTTTACACTGAGCTGCATCCCCAGCCCCTTTATTTGTTTGCAACAGGATCTTGCTAAGTCACCGAGCTGCACAAGCTGGGCTTGAACTTATCGTCCTCCCACCTCAGTCTTCCAGAGTGCTAGGGTTACAGGTTTGTGCTACTACACCCAGCTGTTAATCGCTTTTTAAAATTTTTATTGGTACATTTTAGGTATGCAATATAATGACGTTCATCATTGGAAATTTGCACCTTTACATAATCTCTCTTGGTTCTTATTTTTCCCCCTTCCCCGCCCTCCCTTCAATCCCTCCATCCCTCCCTATTTACAAAGACTTTGTTTCCATTTTTTCATTTTCTCATATTAATTCCATTCCCTGTTAATCATTTTTGGAAGCATTTTCATTGAATTTGCTTTAAAAAATATTATTACCAGGAAATCATCCATATTTGGGAAGTAAGAGCTTTGATGGGAAGATAATTTTACAGTCTGAGTTGGGTGGGCAGGCCCAGATTAGGCGGTCCCGTGTATCTTGGCAGGCCAGAGACAGTGGCATGAGGTCTCAGAGTGCCTGGCTCTGTGCAGAGGAGAATAAAGGAGGCACTGGGAAAGGAAAGAAAGACATATAGTATTAATGACTAGTTGGGTACATGCACATGCCTGTAATCACTGCTTCTTGGGAGGCTGAGGCAGAAGGATCATGTGTTTGAGCCAAGTCTGGACAACTTAGACTCTCTGGGGAAAAAAAAATGCATATTGCCCAACTTGAGCGTTTTACCTGGAGCCTCCTCAGTATTGACCCCTGTTGACCCCACTCCCCCATCTCCAAATCAAATGGAAAATGTCCCCTTTGCTGAAAAGGAAAAATCTACAGGTGTGTGCAAGGAAACATCCTATACCTATACACAAACACACTGGGATGATGAACAGGGTAGATTAACTTTGCTTCAAGTGATTCTTTCTATAGTTTGTTAATTCTTTGTACTTTATTTTATAACCTGGGGTGCTCTTTTTTTAAAAGAAGTTTTTGAAAAATTAAGAGAGCCTTGGTGAAAATTAATTCTACTTTATTTTTAATTGGTACTTGCGTATTTGTGGGGTACAGTGTGATGCTTTGATATATAGCTTGTGGCATGACCAAATCAAGGTAATTAGCAAATCTATCATCTTATTTATTTGTGATGGGCACATTTAAAATCTTCTCTTTTAGCTATTTGGAAATATACAGGGCATTAATTACTATTAACTATAGTCACTGTGCTGTGCAACTGAACACCAACACATTCCTCCCCTGTGACTGTAACTTTGTGCCTGTTGCCCAGTATCTCCCCTTTCCCTGCCCTCCCTCTATTTTTCAGTATCAAGATTAACCTGATGTTTTTTCACAAAATAACCCAAACCAACATGCTACAGGAACGAAACCCTGATCTGTAGATGGGAGGCCCTGGGAACAGGAGGAGGGAGTGGGTTAAGTCGAGTAACAAGAGCAGTCTTGGAGAAGTCTGCTAGCAATCTGCCAGGGCACGAGCTCATCTGTTCCCAGTTGGGCTCTGCACCTCACCTTCCTCACTGCTGGTCTGACATCCATCACCATCATGCCGGCCTCCCCTGATCTGATGGCAGAATTTATAGCAAAGTTCTGAAAAAGTGGAAAGGGCACAGAAAAGGGGTGGTGCATGGGAACCAGTTGTGAACTGATAAATCAAAGCCTCTCTAAAGTCCAGGATTATTTTGGCATCTTTCACTTTTGGATTCTTTACATGAGAGCCTTTCAGCAGCATGAACATGGCTAAAACTGTGGAGGTTTTCTTTAACTTTCTCTTTGTTGGTGGTTAAGAGGGAAAACAGTTACAGTGGTCAATTTGGCTGTTTAACTAGAGGTAGCTTTATCCTGGCTCCATTGTGGCTGTTTTGAACTTAGAAGTAGGGACAATAGCCATAATTAACTCATTTTTATTGTCTGTAGGTAAACTGAGCCCCATCTGTCATTCCAAAGGCTCGCTAAAAACTTGAAGTTGTTAGGAGTGCCCAGGGCAACAGTATGATTGAGTTTCTAAGGCTACAGGTATTACATCTCTACCATTTCTTTCTTTTTTGTTCTTTTGTGGTGCTTGGAACTGAACCCAGGGCCTTGCTCTTGTTGGGACAGCACTCTGCCACTAAGCCACATCTGCAGCTCATCCACCATTTCCTGACCTAGAGTAGTGGAGTTCCTGGGTTTTATGGCCCATATCATCTTCAGGCATCTGTGCTTCTTTCCTAGAAATCTTCTCCATCCTCTGCCTCCAGCTGTCCTTGACACTCAGTGCATCCTTACATTTGCACCTTTAATCTACACATTTGTCTCTTGAACACCCTGTTATTTCCTGGCACTCGACATGTATAAGCTAAATTTATCATTTGCATCTCCTCACCCCACTACCATAAACACACGTACCACACACACTTGAAACCAAAAACTCAAAGCCAGCCCAGTATTGTAATGGGCAACACCATTCTTTCTTCCAGTAGCTTACAGTAGTTTCCTTCCCAGTGGAACTCTTCTTCCCTCTTTCCTCAGTGCCTGCTGCTCCTCAGGCCACATGACACTTCTTATGTGCTCAGTCCCCCTTTGGATTGTTTCTGTCACCACTGTCACATGAGCTGGATTGCTATGACCTAACCTTCCTGATTGGGCCCCAGTCCCATTAGATACAGCCACCCACATGATCACTCTGAAACACCATTCTCATTTTGCCAGACTATTGGTAGCAAACCTTCCAGATCCCCAGTCTGCCCCTAGAATACACATCCACAGTCCTCACCTCTGGATCTAAAGCCCTCTGTGGTCTCTTTACCTTTTGTCATATCTGGCACTGTGTTCCCATATCTGTGTGGAAACCTTCTACCCCTCCAAACCCAGCTTGTTCACTTCTTCACTCATACTGATGACCTCTCCACAGACCTGGTCCATGTCAAATCTACCTTCAATTGCAGACAGTCAGGCCAGGGATTTAGCTCAGTGGTTTTGCTGCCTGCTGTGCAAGTGGAAGGACCTGAGATCGATCCCCAGTACCAAAAATAAGAAACCCAATTGCAGACAGTCTGACCCTATACTTAGAACATGAAGACTCTACCAAAAGACTTTTAGAGCAAAGTAGCAGGATATAAAATGAAATTTAAAATGAATAGTGTCTCCATACACCAATAATGAACTAGCAAAGAGAAATCATAAAAAAAAATCCATTCACAGTAGCTTTTTAAAAATATCCAGGAATTAATCTAACCAAAGAGGTGAAAAACTTCTACATTGAAAATTTTAGAAATTGAAGATACCAGGGGCCAGGGATTTAGCTCAGTGGTTCTGGCGCCTACCGCACAAGCGCAAGGTCCCGAGTTCGATCCCCGGTACCAAAAAACAGAAAAAGATGATACCAGAAGATGAAAAGAACAAAAGGAAGGGAGGAAAGGAGGAAAGAGAAAAGAGTGAGAGAAAAGGAGGGAGCCCTCCCATGTTCATGGCAGAATATTGTTAAAGTGGCCATATTGCCAAAAGTGATCTACCGATTCAATGAATCCCAATTGAAATACTGATGTCATTCTGAACAGAATCAGAAAAACAATCTTAAAATTCATATGAAAACACAGAAAGACCCAAAATAGCCGAAGCAATCTTAAGCATGAAGAGCAGGGTATCAATACTATCCAATTTCAAATTATACAATACCACAGTAATAAAAACAGCATGGGAGGGAAGGAGGAGAAGAGGAGGATAATAAGGATGGATAAAAAAGATGATTCACATAGAGAATGATATCATTATTTTATGAAAATACACCACTGTAAAATTTTTAAAACTTTGCCTTCAACTTCACTTAAATCTCATGCCTTGCAACTAATTCTCTATTTTCCTTCTGTGCCAAGCATATATTTTTACTCTTCAATTTATTAAAGATACATGAACATAAGGATCTTTGAGAAAGAAGCCAGCCCTCTGTTATAGCTTGTATCTAGATGTCCCCCAAAGCCTCATGCAGTCATAGGTGGGGCTTTTTCAGAAGTGGTTGGATCTAGAATGTGTGATTCTGGGATTAAGGGTGTGTGATTACCAAATCAATCCACTGATTGGTTTGGCAGCTGCCCTAAGCCGAGTAGCCTAGATAGAGTATAAAAGGGGCAGAAAGAAGCTGCTATTGTCACTAGTAGTTTACTGCCTTTGCCTGCCATGAACTGTTTCTCCTCTGCGATGCTCTTCTGCCCTGCCACCCCTGCCTTGGAGCTAGCCAACTATGGACTGAAACTTCTCCAAACTGTGAGCCAAAATAAACCTTTCCTCCTTTTACTTTGAGTGTCAGGTATTTTGTCTCAGCAATGAGAGAAAAGTGACTAAGACACCTTCCTTCTGTGCATTCACTGGGCCAGGTATAGTGAGAAGGGAGCAGGCATCCAGCAGAGTGCCTGCCTCTCCTTGGTCACCAGGGCCACCCACCTGTGACTGTGGGCCAGCAGTGGGGATCAAACACAGGGCCTTGTGCATGCAAGGCAAGCACACTACCCCTGAGCTACACTCCCAGCTCTTCTGATTTTTCAAGGAGAGGCATAAACCTTAAGTTCTTAACTTTTAGATTTTTATGCCATACTTTATAGGTAGGGGCCAACAGAGGAACATTCTCTCTTAAAATTATTATTTAAAGACCATTTCACATACACCGTGGATATGAAACAGTAAGAGTCAGTGTCCAGATATAAAATAGAGTAAATATTCTACTTTTCAGGATGTTTTGCATCTGTTAAAGTGGGTTTTCTAGAAATCAAGAATTTGGGATTTAGAAAATCACTGAAAAATATGCTAGTGTGTATCACTGTTTCCTTTCACAGATGAATTTAGTAATATAACATTCCCATTAATGTAACCAGATGCTTTTCTTAATAATTATTTTCATTTTATGAAAATGTTCAATGAAAGCATTTTAAATGGAATTTTACTAGACTGACATTAAAAGGAAAGTCTGTTTGCACATTAAATGTTGAGTGAGGCTGTATGTTGGAGAAAATCACAGGCCTTTCCTAGTTCAATGAATGAGAGGTCACAGGAGGGAACAAAGCTGCTGCCCCTTTCATAGGCTGAGAAAACAGGAGTAACTGGCCTCTGCAGGTGTTCAGAGTGTTCTCACACAGGTGCAGATTCCAATTGAATGATTATTTATTACATTTGGGCTTCTATGACATAGTCATCTTTCATCCGCTCATCACACTGTTACTAAGTCCCTTCAGCAGTACCGTGCTACCCAGGAGGAGTCTGAAGTGTGGTGGCCTTAGAGTCCCACCTTCAAGTCTGATGTGAGAGAGAAAGAAGAAACACAGCCACAAGGATACACAGTAGCATCTGGTTGGTGTTTCTTAGTATCTAAATGACCAATTTAAAACACTAATAATAGTAATAAGAGTAAGCATTTTCTATAGAGCTCTCAAAGGATACATAATACCTCTTTTGGTCCTTCCATCTATTCTGGGGGAAGATTTGATTCCAGTCTGTGTGTCTTATAATAGCGATGAGAAAACCCAGGCACATTCCTGGCTCTTAGAGAAGCCTTTTCTGAGCATAGGCCAATTGACTAAGTGAATCAGGAACAGGGCACCCTTTCCTGCTGTGTTTAATTCAGTTCTTGTAAGTTGTGTTGGTTTGTTCATTTATTGTTTTTGGAAATTACTTTGATTAATTGTTTTGTTTTTTGCTTAAATTCTTTTATTGGTACATTTTAGGTATATAATATGTTTACATTTATCATTGGTTGCTTGTACCTGTACATGATGTATCTTGGTTCTTATTTTTTCCCCTTTCCCTGCCCTCTACCCCCTCCACCCTTCCCTATTTATAAAGACTTTGTTTCCATTTTTTCTTTTTCTTATAATTTTCCCTTTCCCTTCTTTCCTTTCCCCTTCCCCTCCCACTTTCCCTACCCCTTTGGGCCTTTTCTTCCTATTTCAAATTATCAATTATTCGTCTTAATCATTTTAATCCTTATTTACACTTTGAGTTTCTCACACCAGAGAAACTATTTGGTATTTACACATGTGTGTCCTATTTATTTCACTTAAGAGTATGGCCTCAATATGCATCCATTTAGCAATAAATGTCTCTAGTTTCTCATTTGATTCGTTTTTTAATCATGGATGAGCATAGAGGAACTTAAGACACTCCCACTTGTTCACCTGTCTGTGCAATGCTACACCAAGGTTGTATGCAGAAATAATGTCTAATTCCAGAATTTATGAGATAGCTCCACTCTCAGGAGACTACACTTGTACAAGATTCTCTGGCTTTGGTACTCATGAACCTCACCTAGAATGCTTTTTTTAAATGCAGAAATTTGGGCCCCAGAGAAAAGCCATTCAGGGGTCCTTGGGCCTTGGAGTTTGATTTTAATATCCCTCAATGATCCTGAAATAGATGGTCCTTGGAAGCTCTTTGAAAAGCTATGGCCTAGTAGTATGAGAGAGAAGACTATAGACAAAATGTAACTGCAGAAACAGAGTGGCCATACCAAAGGCCATTGGAGCAATCTATCCAAAGTGCTGTGGTTCAGGGCTGAGAGAGCTCATTTTCAGTCACCATGACCAGAAGGCAGTTGAGTTAATGAAGGAAAAAATGGGTGAGATCTTGGTAGTTTGAAGAGTAAGGAATTTCAGGTTAGGGAGTTAGGATGAACTGAAACACGGAGGCAAAGGAGAGGAGTGTGTGTCTTCAGGGAATTAGCTCACGTCACTCCCAATAAAATCCCTTTCTGTGGCACCCCAGGGCTCTGACCTTAAAGTCCAGGCTCCTTAGCATGTTTTCCATAGCTAATTAGTATCTAGTCCCAGACAGAATCTCTACTTTCCTACCCCCAGTTTACTCCTCCTTGGGCCACAGAGAGGCCTTGATCCCCAGCATGCACATTATCCTTCCCTTCTTCCCTGGGACTATAATCTAGCCATCTGGAACCAGTCGCCACACCCCTTTCTTTATAGCTTTGTGCACAGCCCTACCTCTACTCAGAACACCCACTCTTTTCTAGTCCTCATTTTGCTTTGCTAGAATTTTAGTCCTCAGGGTCCATTTTAGATTCACAGCCCCCAGAGCAGTTCGTATATAGTCTCTAGGGAGTCTCACGCAAATGTACATTCTGGATCAGTAGATCTAGAGAAGGGTCTGAGAGTCTGCCTTTCTAAGTATGTGACTTTGAGTGGGTGCTGCTGGTTCAAGGATGACCTGTTGAGTGTAAAGAACTGGAACGGCACTTCCCTGCTTGAACACACATCAGAAGTATCTGGAGAGCTCAACAAATAATCAGTATCTGGACCCCCCCCCCAAAAAATACTGATTTAATTGTTAGTTCCAAGGTGTAGTACCTTGAGATTTCAGAGCTTGTCTGGAGATACTCATGTTTCAGTTGAGCAACTGAATTCGAAATTCTTCCTTAACTTCCCGAGAGTGGGTTATGATGGGTAACACAAGGTGTATCATCATGCACTGATTTACAGATCCATATTTACCTGTTACCCTCCCTAGACTCTTAGCTACCCAAGATCAGGGGTTATGTCTCCCTGACTGTCGAGCCAACTGATTACTCCTTTGGAAGAAGAGCCAGCTATAGGAGAGAAATATGTTGCTTAGCATATGTATCTGTAGCCAGGCAAATGAATTGACTGGATACTGCAGGAGAGGGGACTTGGAGCTCATGAGTAGGTTTGGTAAATGGAAAGTAATTGTACAGTTACAAATATTACTTCTGTCCAAAATATAAGATGCCGGGCCAGGGATTTAGCTCAGTGGTTTTGCTGCCTGCTGCACAAGCGCAAAGACCCGAGTTCAATCCCCAGTACCAAAAAAATAAAAAGAAATCCAAAATATAAGATGTCCTTGATGGTCTCCTTATAAATGGTTCTGCCTTTTAATACTCTCTTTTATAAGGGCTTTCTCAGCTTCACTCACTACTTTAAACCCACTACTTTTAAGTCCCTCGACTGAAATCTCTCCAACAGTGGGCATTTGAAGCTCTTCTCATATTAAGGAAGAGGTTACTATAATTGAATTATGATACTGTACTTGAAAAATTAATAGTAAGGAGCTTAAAAATATAACAGTAAATAAGAGAGAGGAGTCCAATAGATGATATGAGAGTCCCAGGAGAAAATTAAGTAGCAGTCATGCAGAAAGGAGACTGGGCTGCTTTGGGATGGCAGAGTGAGTGATCTCAGGATTCTGCCCATCCTGCTGTCTTAGTGGTGGATGAATTAGAATAAATTATCACCTTTGCTTGAAACCCTGCTGAGCTCTTTCTCCTACACCTTAAGCAGGGTATTATGTTCTGAGACAAAATGTAACTGCAGAAATAGAGCAGCCACTCCAAGGGCCATTGGAGTGGCCCATACAAAGTGCTGAGGTTCAAGCAAACTCTTCATTTTAATTTTGTATGCCAGAGTTTCTTTTTCGCATGGATATATATTTCATGTGTTTGTAGAGACAGAGTGGTTTAAAATCTATTTGTAGGGCCGGGGATTTAGCTCAGTGGTTCCTCCGCCTGGTTCGCAAGCACAAGGTCCTGAGTTCGATCCCCGGTACCAAAAAAAAAATCTATTTGTAATCCTCTTAGTCATTGTCCAAGAGTTTTTTTGATATGTAAAGCTCTCAGTTCTCTTTATTGTTTCTTTAGCAGTTAGGACTGCCTGATTCTATTTTATGTTAAAATTATACTTCCAAGGGAACGTTTTGAGTTAAAATAGACATTTATGTAAATGTACTGAAATTCATTTCTCTCCTACCCTTTTCTGTCTGTGGCCTTGTAAGAATAAGAATGGAAACAAAAATGATACTGAAAGGGGAAAATCTTGATGAGTAAATACCAAATGTCCCATTTCATATTAAAGCCCCCCACCCCCCGGTACATTTTACCATCCCTGTAAGTACCCAATTAAAAATCTAAAGTAGTGTTTATATTCCTAATTCCTTGCATGGGGATTTTGCACCTATAGGTGTGTGAAGTTGTGTTTGGCAGCTGGATCTCTAACCTTCCTTTGGCTACTACTGTACTCCCAACGGAAAGGGTTTTCACCCTGGCTTGCATTCAGCATTTGCTTTTCTGCAAGGTGCCAAAGGCTCGGAACAAGTTCATAAGTCACTTTAGAAGGGTTTGAAATGCTAATTCACAGCTGTTGACAGGTATGAATACCCATCAGCCTGGAATGTCACACCTATTCAAAGTAATTGAGCATCCTTGAATATAATCTCCTTTAAAACCAGAAATGTGAAACCTGGTCCCTTCAAGGTAAGAAAGAGAAAACTTCCTTGAGATTCCCGTACCAACTTTGTCTCAAGAAATAAATAAGCAAATAGCCACAGACAGCTGTTCCTTTGTTTCTATATAGTTTTAAGTGTAACTTTAGGCGCAGAAGTCAATGTGTGTATGCTTTCTGTGTATGTGTATATGTAAGAGATACCGCAAGTACCTCTTATATTAATATAATTGTAATTTATATGTATTTATCAAAATTCTTGAATCAGAAATTTGGGTCATTTACTAATATATTGTCTTTTTACAGAAAGTTTATTGAAATGGCTATTAACATTGTAGATATATCTTCCCAGGGTTTTTTTTTCCTACATGTACATATGCTTTATGTAAATTGTCTTTTCCTTTTTTTTATCCATTTTGGGATCCCATCTTACATACCATGGAGCTTGCTGCTGCTGGTGCTCCTCCTGTTTAATAAAGAGAATTTTTTTTTTTTTGGTACTGGGGATTGAAGTCAGTACCTTGCGCTTCCAAGGCAGGCGGCGGAACCACTGAGCTAAATCCCCAGCCCTTCCTGTTTATTTAATTATTTAGCAGTACAGAGGCTTCACACTGATCTACATCCCCGGCTCTTTTTAAAAATTTTGAAACAGGGCCTTGCTGAGTTGCCCAGGCTCGTCTTGAACTCATAATCCTGTGCAGCCTCTGAGAGTACTGAAACTACAAGGGTATGGTACCAGGCCCAGCTGGGACTTACCTGAGAATTATCTGTATCTTTGCATATTTTCCAACAAAATGACTGTAACTTTTAATTTTTAAAAATGTGTTTATATATCTACATGACCTCCTACTTGAAGCAAGAGTAAACTTTTTTAGCATTCATTATGGTATATTATAATTTGAGAATAGAGTATCATGGAAAACTGGGACTCATGATTGTTGGCAAAGAAATATCCCTCTTTAGGAAGTACGGTCAGCCCTCTATACCCATGGGTTCCACATGTGCAGATTCAACCAACTAAAATACTCCAAAAACAAATTACACCTGTACAGAACATATACACATTCTTCTTCCTTGTCATTATTCTCTAAAAAATACAGTGTAACTATTTATGTAGATGGACCATAATATTAGATATTATATAGTAATCTAGCAATGAACTAAAGTATATGGAAGGACAGAGGGGTATAACTTGGGCCCTGAGTTCAATTCATTGCACCACTAAAATAAAGTACATGGGAAGATGTGTATAGGTTATAGGAAAATACTCTGCATATGTAAGGGTCTTGAGTATACATGGATTTCAGTATCCTGGTTGGGGGAGGGAACCAGCCCCTTGTGAATACTGAGGGAGGACTATGTTGTATCTCATTTTTATCTTGTATCCCTTTAGGTGTGGCAGCCAAAGCTTTTAAAGACATGATGCATTTTTCCAAAGGTAACCAAAAGCTATCATCACTTCCCTTGGCAAATATGTCTTGGGTGCTCAGTGCTACACTGGGTGAGGATACAGCAGTGGTCTTTGCCCTCAGGGAGCTTATATTGTGCTGTGGGAGGGAGGAGAGACAGTATACACACACACACACAATCATTACCAATCTAGACAGCTAAGAGACCCTGTATATCTTCTGAAAAAATAAATGCAGTTCTGCATTACTCATTTTATCAGCATTATTAAGATCATCACTAGAGAGTGGTTTGGATAACATAAGAGCATTTAAGTAATTATGACAGATGAATGAAACACAATACCATTAGCTCCTTTTGAATGCATTATAAGATAGTTTTCAGTTACTCGTAAACTCAGGATAAGTGAAACGCCATGGGAGATCCAGATTTCCAGAAGAAGAAAGCCACTATTTTCAGTGCTTCCTTTTATAAATGAACCCAATCTTCCTTCCTTGGTGGATGATGTTGGCTAAGCTAACCAAGGCAGCACATTGATTTGCTGATCTGTAAACTCTGTCCTCATTGTTCATTGGTGTTTGGGGTGAGGGGAATAGGATGAGCTCCCTACCTCTTAGCTGCTCGTCCCCTTCCAACTCAGCCCTCATTCCCCCTTTGCCCCGTTCCCATTATGGAGCAGAAAAGGCTGCTTAAGGCCTGGTTTATTTACCTAATAAACTGGCTCTTGTACTGCCTGGGAAATGCTAAAATTTTTTAGCCAAGAAATCCTAGTAACAAGCAAACAGAGGTCCAGCAGTCAGGTCTGAAGAAACAACAAGATGAAGGTCAGCTAATATCACCATTATTCTCCTTCCTGGTGGCCATGACAGCATTTGGGGTTTATTTGAAGATCCCAGACTTCGAATCATTGCTTGCATTGTTAACTGCCTAAGTATTTTAGGCTGTGCCAACAGTTTCAGATATTAATGTATTCTAGAGATCAGTGAATGAAGAATTCCTCTGCACTTTTTTCCTTTTTAATTTTTTTTTTCCTTTCCATACACTTTGTTTGCAATGTCTTTGTCTGCCAGACGTTGCTGGGCATTTCTAATGAGAAAGCAAAGAATTGTAGAAGGAAAAAGGCAAAGAGGGAGAACAGGCGAGGAAAAACGGCGTGTTTAGCACTTTAACAGTAAGGTGACATTTTTATAAGCTAGTCAGGTGCACAAGACTCATTGGGGAAAGCAGCATTGGTGATGCAAATTCAGAGCGCAAAGCAGAAAGCGCATTTTGGGGAATGTCTAACTCATTGATTAGCTGCTCACCACAGAAACACACTGTTATTTCTGAACATCATTTTCCCCACAGGACACCCGGCCTCGGTGCTGCTTTGGTATTCATTCCAGCTTCATTATTGCAGCCACCTCACAACCCACCCTGGGCAGCTGCTAAAAGGGGAAAAAATTAAAGCAATTCATACTCCTGGTGACTTACTGCTGCAGAATAATTGGTTTCTGTTTGCAAAGAACATTATTACAGCAAAGCTCAGAAAACAGAAAGCCTGTCTGAGAGAGGGTTTCTGGGGCTAGAGTGGAAGACGGCTGCAGGGGGAGGGCAGAGGGATGTGAAAAATCACATTTCCAAAAAGGCAATTAGCTAATAATTAAATTTTTAATATCGTTCCTTACTAGGATTTGTCCTTATGTGATATATGCCCGGGTGCTGGGTTCTTAGCATACCCTTTGATACCTCTGAGAAATGTTAATGAGACTAAACCAGTTAAAGAGCTCTTTAGACAGCACAGAGCTTTGGGGAAGGCCAGAATGAAATGCAGACCCTCTGAGGGCTTCTCTGACACACAAGAAGTCCCTTTGTTTCCTGTTTTATAAACCAGAGGCATGTCTAAAATTGCAGGGAAAGTGAGAGGGGGCTGAAGAGTTGGCGCCGGGGGCCTGGCTTTCTATATTTAAAAAGAGGAAAAATTGTTCGCTAGTTATTTGTGCCCGGATTTGATAGGCAGTCTAGGGTGTTTTTGAAGTTCTGAAGGAAGGTTCTCTGAAGATGTAAGCGGGATCTGTCTTTCACTTAGACTTAATTAAGAAACTTGCTGGCTTTGTCTGTAGGGGGCCCATTACGCGAAAGCTGCAGCCCCCTCTGAATAGGGGCTCAGCCTGGAAAGTGTATACAAGCCAGACCGCCTTTGTGTCGTGTTGCCAAACTGGAGGCAGGAGCAAGTGTGAGCGCGGCTCTGCCAGAGGCCAGCCCTTGTTGTTCATACATGTGCACCAGCGTCCCAAACAGAGCACTGCAGCCTGTGCACGGACAGTCCCGAGGGACCTAGAACTAATGAGCCTTTCAGAAAATGAAGATCGTAAACAAAAAACAGGGCGGGGGCAGAAGAGAGTCTATTCTCCAGCCCTAGTGCTGGGACACAAGACTAACACTGGAGGTAAACAAATGTCCCAAACTCATGTTTTGTATGTAAACCAGAAGTGGCCAAAGCCTGGCTCTAGGCACAGCCTTACCTTCAACTTGGTCCCATCCGGCTTTGGGCGCAATTTTGCAGTCATCGCTATTCTTGTAACCCTGAGAATAATTTCTCCCTGGTGGGCTACTGTGACCTACCCTATTTAGAACAAAGTTGCTGAATGCTGAAGAATAAAAAACAGTTGGAAGGCTGTGAGCAGTGGTTAATCAGCTAATTCGCATTTCAAAAGGCACTAATAAGAGGTGATAAATTCAAATAAAGCCCTGGGTATGAGTACTTTACTCATTCTGGAAAGCTTACAGAGGGGTTTTCCCTCTGTTTCTCTCTCCCTGCCCATCTCTCCCTTTCCCTTTGAAGCTGGTGGGACCTCCCAGGGTATCTGCACCTCTGTCCTACGCCCCCCTCTGGCCAGGGTCCCACAAGCCTTTGCCTTCCTGTTGTCTGTGACCAGCTGTAACTGTCCCTCCAGATCTGCTGTCCAGTAAACCAACCGTGGCTGTTGTTTGTCTGGTCCCTCTGAGGCCTCTGACTCCCCTTCATCATATTAGTTTACAGAATTCAATCTCTTCCCTCCCAAAGAAATGATAGCCACCTCATTGTCATATCTGTGTTAGTCCTTCTGATCTGTGATGATCTGGCAGCCCTTGGCCATCTCTGTCCTGGTTGCTATTTGCTTGACTGATGGAATCTTACGCCTTCTGTGGCATTAAGTGCTCTGCCTTGTGAGTTCCAGTCAGAGCCCAACCTTGTGACTGTCTTGTTGGTCTCCTAAATGAGACTCCAAATGGCTCTGTGTCTTCCCCTCAACAACCTGCAGCTCTTCTGCCCCAGCATACACAGACAGGGCTGCTGCTATTCAGATGAGTTTGCATGGGCTTCCTTCTGGGCTTTCCAGGAAGTTCCTCACAATTGAGTCTTTCTGTGCTTATAGGCTAATAGCCCTGTCCTGGACCCTGTGTCGCTCACCCACTGGCTGGAAAATCAGCCAGCCAAGTGACACTGTAGAAATAAGAGATGTGGTGCTAAAGATTAAGTGATTTAGTTTGAGCCAGGAGTTCAGCTCAAATATTAAAAAATTAGTTTTTCTGAACTCTGTCTTCTCCCAGACCTTGGCAAAATGAAGAATATTGTTGACATCATTAGAGCATGCCTGTAAAAAGAAGAAAAAATAATTTCCTGGATTATCTTGATTCAGATAACAGAAGCAGCATCACTGTGTTTGGCACCTCTGATTGCCTTTGTTTTCTTATGTTCATAAGATGTACATGGAATCTATCCTTTGAGGCAAGGGGTCCCTGATTTTCTAAATCCTAGAATATCTTAGGCCCATCATGCCTTGAACATGTCGCACGGTGCACAGCTATATGGTTTCCCTTGGAATAAGAAGTCTGTTGGGGATTCAGCCACTATCATAATTACTTACTCTGAAGGAGTGACATTTTATATTCTGGCCATAAGTGATGTGGAATTTCCCCAAACTTAAGCCTTGACAATTTGATGACAGTTGGGAATATCCTTACAAGCCCTAAGATGGTCATTGAACCTGAATGGTATAAGTAGGAGCTGACCAACTTCAGTTTCACCCATGATTAAGGCTTTTTGCTAGCACACCGTCTGGTTATTAGGAGCATCTATATTGAATATTATTCAGATCCTGAGTTACTCTTGAAGGATTCCTAGTTTCAGAGGGACTGTGGACCCTTTTCTGTGTTGGGCATGAGCACTGAGTCCAAGTCCAAGACCAGCAGTGCATTTTCCTCGGGACACAGGACTGTCCACACAGCTGTCAGCCAGCTGAACAATTCCTAGGGTAATAACTCCATAGCAGAATCCAGCTCTGTGTCAAGAAAAGCTCTTACTTATGTAAGCAGCATGAACCATCTCTGGACACTTACTTAAGTCCAGAAGCAGTTAGTAAAAGTATATTGATTTTTTTTTTTGATGTTTTGAGAAAGGGTCTTACTTCATAGTGCTGGCTGGACTTGAACTGACTATGTAGCTCAGGCTGGCCTTGATTTTTTTTTTTGGGGGGGGGTACCGGGGATCGAACTTGGGACCTTGCGCTTGTGAGGCAGGCGGTAGAACCACTGAGCTAAATCCCCAGCCCGGCTGGCCTTGAACTCCTCCTGCCTCAGCCTCTGGAGTGCTAGGGTTACAGGTGTGTGCCACCACACCCGGCTTATAAAAGGTTATTGAATAGGTTTTTTAAAAATAAAGCATTGAGGGCTGGGGATTTAGCCCAGTGGTTCCGCCACCTGCCTCTAAAGTGCAAGGATCCAAGTTTGATCCTTGGTACCAAAAAAAAAAAATTGTGAAGGCTGGATGATCAGGCTAGAAAGAGGGGAAGAACCAAAGGTAGCTGGAATCATCACAACCCTACCACAGTTCCTCTAGGGAGAATCTCATTGCTACAACTGCTAGATACCCCACTACCCACCTGTTTAGCATGGCTAGTGCTGAATATCAGCGGCCATACCTGCCACTATGGATGTCCCTGAAGAACTAATTCTGTTGCCAGAATTCAGCAAAATGAATTCTCTTACTTCTAAGCATCACATGCTGTAAAGTCATAGTCTCTGACCTGGCTGCCCAGCAGCTGGTAGGAGGGCAGGGAAACCCCAGATTGGTCCTGCCTCCAATCTAGATTTGTATAGCAAACTATTCCTCAAATACAAGAAATGGGTTCAGATACTGGCAGCTAAAAAAAAATCAACATGTGTCCACTGTAAACTTCCAGCTCCATTGGGAGTTGTCAAAGATGGACATTCTTTTCCTAAGCTTCTCTCATTAAATTATTCACCTTTATCCAGGACAGACCATGTAATCAATATGGCCCAGTGCAAAGTGAAAAAGCAAGACCCCTTGTTCAGGAATTATTAAGACTACCAAGATGGTGATAGTAGGGCATTAAACCAACCACGGACCTTTCTAAGTTTAGGCCCCCCTGTGCAACTACAAAAGTCAACACCCATGAATCTGGCCCCGGTTTAGGTTCTTTATTGGTGCACAGTTGACCCTTGGGCAAATCTTAAACCCATACAAATGGTCTGGTAACAGTGTTCGTTAAGGTTTGGGTCTGAATGTCCTCCCAAAGCCCCATTCGGTGAGAGATAGCTGAATCTGGAATGTGTGATGCTGGGGTTAAGGGCGTGTGATTACTAAACCACTACATGTGAGTGAGTGCTTTAGCACCATGGTAATCCAGGTAGTCTGAGAGAGATAAAAGGAGCAGGAAGATGCTGTTAAACTCTCTTGTTGCTTTTGCTACCTTGTGTACATCATGTTGTTTCTCCTCTGTGATCCCTGCCTTGGAGCCAGCCAATTATGGACTGAAACCTCTATGAACTATGAACTGTGTACCAAATAAACCCCTTCCCCTTTTGTCTGGTATTTTGTCTCAGCAACATTGTTATTTTATTGTATTTCCTGTTCATGACTTGTGATATAATTGCAATTATCTGCATGCTACAGTCACAGCAGCTTAGGCTAAATAACAGTGGAATCTGTGATTGCAATCCATTTCTCTTGATTCCTAAGTTCTCCTTGCTTTGAACATGTCACATTGGGCACTAGGAGCTCACAGAGGGGACAGCTGTGACTTCCCCTGGAATAAGCATGATGTTTTCTGGGCACCCTTCTCTACAGCTGAGAATGATATAGAAAATGAACCACTCACTCAACTGAAAACGAAACTTTGCTTTTTATTTCTAAGAAATGCACCACCAGAAGGAAGGAGAACAGTGGTCATCAGCTAGTAGTTGGACCACCACAACACTCTATTTGCTCAATTAAAAACACCCAAGGGCCGGGGATTTAGCTCAGTGGTTTCGCTGCCTGCTGCACAAGTGCAAGGACCCAAGTTCAATCCCCAGTACCAAAAAAAACCCCAGCCAAAATACTTTTTTGTACATACACCTGTGTGGAATGTCTCTTGACCTTGAGCAAGATGTTGACTGTACTGCCCATTGTTTCAGTTTTCCCATCAGTTAATCATTGAACATGGCCGGGGATTTAGCTCAGTGGTTTCACCGCCTGCTGCGCAAGTGCAAGGACCAGAGTTCAATCCCCGGTACCAAAAAAAAAAAAAATCCTTGACCATAATATAGGATTCATGATATAGGACCCACGCCTCTGTCCTCCCATGCCCTGTTCACCCAGCAAGCATCACCTCACTTTTGGGATCAGAGCTCAACCCAGAGCCCACACACATTTCCTTTCTGCCACCTGCTCTGTGTTCCAATTGTATTGAACAGGCAGTCTGTAGTATCCACCACCTCCTCCTACATCAGCAAAACACATTGTACAGGCTGCTTCTCTTTACCGTGGAGTCCAGGGCAGCCTGGAGGAACACAATCCCCACCCCCGCTTCTCTAGTGCTCTACATATGTGTCCCTTTCTTCTCTCTGGTTCCCCAAGAACCTGTCCCAGTGCCTTACACAGAGATGTGCTCAGGGACCCACCATTCCTATTGATTGATTGCCTTCTCCAGCATCTGTGTCCCTTTCTACCCCTGCTCTTAGCTCCTTTCCCTTGATTGGACACAATATAAGGTTAAAGCATTTTTAAGCATATTTGATGTTTATAAAATACAGGGTTATTTGATGTGTTTTTAATTTAAAAATCATAGCTCTTGAACAAAGTATAGCCCTCTTTAAAAAGCTATAATGAATTTAATTGTTTTTTATTGCCATGTACTCTTTAATTGATTTTTTCCCTCTAAAGCGTTTTTCCCGTTATAAACCCAGAGAAGGAAAATTTCCAAGGGTTATTAGTTCATTAGCTTTTAAAAGGAATAATTGATCTGTCAACTCAAAGGATTTGGCTCACAGAATTCATGAAAGCAAGGCATATGTTTAAGTTCTGCCTCAAAAGAAAACATTTCAGAAGGGGCTTCCCCTTAACTTTTTGCAAGATAAAAATTAGCATCTTTCTAGTGATGAAAGGCCCCCTAATTTTTAAGGTCTTCCTAATTTTAAGAAGCTACCACTGCAGTATTTGCATCTACACCTGCAATAATTGGCTTCATATTTCAGCCACCCACAAATATATAAAGTTCTTGGTTTTTTTCAACAGGTTTTTCCTTGAAAAAAGAATGGAACAGAGCTAGCATTTCTTCAACTTCAAATGAGGTTTCTGCTTTTTTTTTTTTTTTTTTTTTTTTTTAAGCAAATGCACCCAAATTGGGTTTGGTTCACAAAGGAAACACTGACTGCAGCACTAACAGACCCATCATTAGCCATCTCTGCCCTCTTAAATGGCCTGTCCATTGCACCGTTCACAATATAAAACTAAGGCCGTAAACAAGGGATCCAAGAGAACTCTGGACAAGAAGCATACAATGGAGTGGGATAAATTTCTTTAGCATAAATAGCAGTCTCCAAGGGTGACTGGTGTGAATGGCTCCCTGCTGTGAGGGTCTCTGTGCCCGCAGAGGAGATCTGTGGCTTTAAGAGCTCTGGTCCCACCCCCTGGGCTGTGGAAGTGCTCAGTCTCCTTGCAGGGCTTGGTCCTCAGGCCCCCTGGGGGCCTCCTCTTTCCTTTCAAGCTGTGAGTCCTAAGGAACTCAGTGACAGCTTCTCTTTCATTCTACTGTGCAAATTTTTGAGCTGTTCCTAGTGCTTTCAAAAGGAAAATATAAGACATTTTACTTATTCTGTCCAGCAGGACCATGGAAGTCTGGTAAGACCCAAGGCATTAATTCTGGCAGTAATCCTGGGGAAGATCTTCCTCTCTGTAATGACTCAGGGTAGAACTCTGGAAGATGACCGATAACCCAGAGTTTATACTTCCCACACCCCTTATATCATGCCCTATGGGATGCCATCTGGGTACTCTTCTACCTAGGACCTTTGTACTGCTGGTCCATGTCTGGATAACATAAAGATTGAAACTGTACTAATAGAAAATAAATATATCTAGTAGTACATGTCAACAGTTAATTTCTTAGCAGTCACAAACCCAAAAGTCCAGAATTCATAGTAAATATATATTTTTTAAATCTCTTAAAAGAAATAATACATATACACAATTCAAAGCAAAACAAAAACAACCATTCCACTCCCCCATCCCTCCTTATGTCCTGTCCTGACCCCTAGAGTCAGTCACTTTAGTTCATTTTTGCCTTTCCTTTTTCTGTTGATTACTTGTGTATTATTAAATAATGTACATATTGGCTCCAGGACCCCTTGAGGGTACCACACTGCAGATGTTCAAGTTTCTTCTATAATATGGCATAGTATTTTCATAGAATCTACAAACACCCTCCTACATACGTCGTCTCTGGATTACTTACAATACCCAATACAATGTCAATGCTTGTAAATAACTGTTATAGTCTATTGTTTAGGGCAGTGATAGCGGACCTTTTTTTTTTTTTTTTTGGTACCGGGGATCGAACTCGGGTCCTTGCCCTTGCGCGGCAGGGGGTGGAACCACTGAGCTAAATCCCTGGCCCAATAGCTCAAACTGCAGCCCAAAACCCATGTATCGCAAAGTGCCAACACTCCAATTAAACCCAAATACTGAGATTTTAGTTTAGGAAAAACAACTCATACATTAGTGTCTTTTGTCTTAAAAGAAAAACAAATAACACACATACCATAGGTTCACCACCACTGGCTTAAGGAATAATGAGAAGAAAAAAGTCTAAGCCGGGCATGGTGGCATATGCCTATAATCCCAGCACTCAGGAGGCTGAGGCAGGAGGGTAACTGAGTTCTAGACCATCCTGGACTATATAGGGAGACCCTGTCTCAAAAAAAAGAAAAAAAAATCTGAAGCTGGTTGTAATGGAGTAGGTCTATAATTCTAGCACTCTGGGAGGCTGAGGCAGGACAATTGAAAGTTTAAGACTAGCCTGGGCAATTTATTGAGACTGTCTCAAAAAAGGAAAAGGAGCTGGGGATGTAGCTCAGTGCAGATGCCCTGTGTTCAGTCCCCTTTACTGCAGGGGGCTGGGAGTAAGGGAGGAGATGAAAGAAAAAAGTTTGTTTGTTCAGTACAATTACAGTTTTTTTTCTCTGAATGTTTTCAATCCTTGGTTGAATCCAGAGATAAAGAACCCTTGGATATGGAGGTATGACCATATTTATGTACTTCACCTTTGACTTCTCAACTTTAGACATTACCTATACTGATTTCCTGATGTAGGGGTTTAGGGTGTTACGCGTACTTTATACATACCTCTCTGCTGTCCTACATCATTGTTTTAATTTCTCTGTATATTCTTGTAACTTAAGTAATATGCTTAAACTTTGTTTTCTGTTCCATTGATTAAAAATAGCATGATTGCCTCACCTTTCTCTTCTCTGTCTCTGTCTCCCTCTCCCTCCATGTCTCTCTCTCTCTCTCTCCCCCTCCCCCCCTTCTCTCTCTCTCTGCTTTTCGCTTCTATCGACTATTGGTATCAGTTTCCATTCCATTTCATCCACAATCAAGATTTCTATATTGTAATTTTAAAGTTGATTCCAGAAGTTGGAAGCTGACTTAAACAGCTTTCATGTTTTGTCCGTATGAATACTGTACACTGGAAAACCAAGAATTGAGCTATTGTTGATTGTATTTTCTTCTATACAATTCCTAAGTCATGATCCCTTTGTTAATCAAAGGAGAATATCCAAATCTATTCTTTTTCTTACATCATTGACTTAAACCAATACCACCTTTTAATTTGCTAAACTTTTTAAAGCTATGTTATTTTGTAATTCTTCTGAATTTTTTTTTTCTGTTGGGAGAAAAAAAGTGTTTTTTTTTTTTAAAAATATACTCCTAATATCTTCCAACTTCTACCAAACTCTGTTACTTAGAAGCCAATCTAGTCTTCTAGAAGCCCATTGACTGCTTGCTCTGAGTTGCTACCTACTTAAACTAAAAAATTATATACTGTTTTTTATATTTCCTAGAGTTCTTAGTTGCTTTTATTTTATTTTATTTATTTTCTGACTTAGATTTCCTTTTCTTCCTGGAGACCTGGATCTTTAAACTCTCAGGCCTCTCCTTCCAGTCTGAATGGAATTATGACCATAAATAACATTTTCTGCTGAATCAAGTGGTATGCTACTATTACATTTTCCATCTTATATAACTTTGACTTCAGGTATTCACAGTTCCATTTTTTTCTTTTGTTTGGTTTTAATGCACTTGTGGAATTTTCACATGGGAAAATTCACCCGATAACACCCCAAGGTATCTATTTGTGTACTGAGTCCTGCTTACATCCTGGATGGATCTTGGGAGTGAGTTCCTATGTTAGTAGAAAGACTAATAGGATGCTCACTCTGAACAAACTGATCTGGTTGACTGAAAAGCCTCACTGCCTCCCACTTCCTGCCCCTAGACCCCCACTGTAGGCCTCTGCTCTAGAATACAGTGTTGGCCTATACTAGCAGCTGTACTGATGAGACAGTTTGCTCAATTTTTTTAGAGAAAAAAAAATTTTTTTAAGACAGAGAAAATACTTGGGTCCATGTAAAGATCTTCAGTAAATCCTAGCTTTGGGCCCCCTCTCTGACTTTTGCTTTCTTCTCTCCTCTGGAGCCTCTGAGGGGTTTTGCTTGGCAAGCTGGCGGCCCCTTTACTTTTGGCTGCTCCTCACATGTTTTCTAGGCCACAGCTTCCTCCTCAGTTTAGTAGTCAGCCTTCACATGCTTACTTACTTTTTTCTTTTCTTTTTTTGAGACAGTCTCGCTATATAGTCCAGGCTGGCCTTGAACCCACTATGTGGTCCAGGCTGGCCTCGAACTCCTGGCAATCCTCCTGCCTCAGCCTCCCAAGTGCTGGGATGACAGGTATATGCCACCATGCCTAGCCTGTCATGCTTACCATCTTGTCTTCCAGAGGTTTGTGAAGCTCTCTCTTTCACTGATGGTTCCTTTTTGTTTCTCTTCATTGTTAAAGAGCTATATATAACCCTTTCATGCCTCGCTTCATCTTTCTTTTTTGGGGGGGTGAGGGCAACCACTTTTTATTAAATGACTCAATCATAAAGGTACCATGGTAGATTAATAAGCCTGTTGATTTGGTCTTCCTTATTTCCAGCATCTCCACCTTCCACAAAATGGGTGTTCTTTTTTGTCATTCTTCCTCACGGAGAAGATAATTTGAAGGGCCACAGGAAATTATTTGCTTCTTTGGAGAATTTTCCAAAAGAATAGATCTCATAAATAAAATGCTCCATGCAGATGATGGCATATTTACCAAGCGATCAAGCAGTAAATGAGTTATCTATCAAGATGATTCACCTCCTATTGATTTTGTCATAGCAATGATTGCAGATTAGTTTGTTTAGTACCCCCATGCAATATATGGTTCCACAATTCTCAGCATATTAATTGAATACTTATTGAGCTTAACAGAGGTACTATTGAAGATCTGTCAAAGATGAAGAAGCTGCAACTCCTTGCAGACCTTTGGGCTCTGACCATTGATAGCCCTGTCCTGACTTGACAAACTCCAATTTGGGTTCTGCAGGTATATAGAAGTTGCTAGCTTTCCTTGCCATCCTAGCCATTCAAATATCAGTTCTGTATATCTGTCTATACTCCTTATGATACTGTGTGGCTTCTTCATAGATGAGCTTTCTCCTTGCCTTTCACAGCATCTTTTGGGCAGACTTGTTTCTCAGACTTGTTCCTTCAGCTCTGTGAATATCTTCACTTTTTCTTAAGGGGTTTGGACACAGCAGGAACCTTCTTTTTCTTCTCTTTGACATTATGGTTCTAGCTGGAAAAACATCTTTTGCTCTTTATCACCTTTTTTTTTTTTTTGTACTGGGGATTGAACTCGGGACCTTGCGCTTGCAGGCAGTGGAACCACTGAGCTAAATCCCCAGCCCCTCTTTATCTCCTCTTAAATCAGATCTCTTGCAGAGTAAATCTGATCTAATGTCTGTTATCTTTATTCACCTACTCAAATATATCTATAGAAATTATAGCCTACATGCTTAGTTTGAGTCTGGGGGGAAAAACCATCTGTTTTCTCCTACTCTATTCTCATCGCTCTCAACACTTCTGACACCAGATGTGTGGGGTTTTCCCACATACCATTTTTCTGGTGGGTACCAAATGGGTGTCCTGCAATTTAATTCGATTCTGATATTGAGCTTGTTTTTTTTTTTGGTACCAGGGATTGAACTCAGGAGGTTGCGCTTGCGAGGCAGGCGGCAGAACCACTGAGCTAAATCCCTGGCCCCTCAATTCTGATATTGTATACCTACAGTTAGATCCTCTAGATTAAGGACTCAGCCCCACAAGATGATGACCCACTACAGATGCTGCCATGGCCTGCATGTTTATGTTCCTCCAGAATACTTGAGCAAACCAAATTCCTGTTGTGGTGGTATCAGGAGGCCTTTAGAAAGTGTTTAAATCATGCAGTTCCTCCTCCATAAATGGGATTAGTGCCCCTATTAAAAAAAATAGGTTGAAATAACCATCTTTGCTTTCTTCCACTATGTGAAAACCTAGCAATAAGATACTTTGTATGAGGCAGAGAGAATCAGGCCTCACCAGACCCTTTATCTGTGGTTGCCATGATGTTGAACTTCCCAGCCTCCAGAACTGTAAGAAACACATTTCTATTATACATGAATTACCTAGTGTAAGACCTTTTGTTATAGCAGCCTGAGCAGAACTTCTCACTGACTGGCCATAAATTGAGAGTTCCAGGATCTCTACTCAAGTTTGATTATTTGTACTCAGAAATCCACTTTAATTATATTTACCCACTTATTATTAAGGAATACATCCAGATGGAAGAGAAGAGCAAAGTAGGTGGACAAGAGCATGGAATTTGTCCATGATGCTCTCCATTGTATCATTTGGTGTACCATGCTGGGCGTGACACCCTCCCAGCATCTCCATAAGTTCAGCAACCACAACCCAAGAGCTCTCCAAAGCATGTGCTTTGGGTTTTTATGGAGGCTGCATTATGTAAGCAGGTTTAAATAATTGGCCACTGAGGAACAACTCAACCTTCAGCCCCTCTGTCCTCCTCCCACTTGAGGCTATGGGGTGGGGCTGAAATTTCCAACCCTGTAATCAAGATGGTTGGTTCTCCTGACAACCAGCCTTCATCCCTTCATCTTGTTGCTCTCCAGGAGCATCCAGCTATCTGTCATCTCATAAGCACACAAAAAGCATAACTTTGTAGATTGGAAAGGCTTAACACATTGGGACCTTAATTCCTATGTCTCACAGCTGGGTGGCTCTGAACCACCAGTGGTACATACATGACTGTCCCTTCAGGCTGATGGGACTACCATTGGATGGTACAAGCTTCCTGATGGGACAGTGGGAATGTGTAAAGATCCACTGCCAGGAAACTGGATGATGACCAAATACTTATTTCTTATTATGAATCACAATATTGCACTTAGTGCCACAAAGTTCAGGGCCCATCCTCATGCTACAGATAACATTTGGACTTTGGCAACAGACATTCTTTGAGTGTGTAGGCATTATAGGGTAATACAGATGTAAAAGATATGTTTATATTCTTATAATCTAATGAGAAGCCCATAGCACAAGTAGAGCAAGGCTCAGAATTATGAACATTTTTAAAGATTTAAAATTTGGATTAAGTAAACTTCAAATGGACTGGCTGACTACCTAGCAGTCCTTTTCCTCACAAATGTAGGTAATTGCCAAATGATATGTTGGAGAGTATATAATCATTCACTCATTCTTCATTCATCAAAGGTTTTTAGAGTATAAGGCACTATACTAGTTGCTGGGAAGAACACAGAAGTCATTCAAATATATGCCTCAAGTGGGCAGAGATAATTCAAGTGTATAAATACCTCTTAAGTACAAGACAAAATTAGGTCAATGATGTAAAAGGTGTACAGGTAAAATGTTAAGGGAATTTAAAGGAAATGGAAGGGCCAGGGATTTAGCTCAGTGGTTCTGCCACCTGCTTTGAAAGCGCAAGGTCCCTAGTTCGATCCTTGATACCAAAAAAAATAAAAAATAAAAAAAAATAAAGGAAATGGAGAGATTACTTCTTGCACATGTGTGTGGGGGGGGTAAGGGAAATTAAAGCAGGCCCATTGAAAAATGTTTCATTGAAAGCAAGGACACAGACAACTGGAGACAAAGGAGTAGAGAGGGAGGTACTTGAGTCTAGGCCACAAAGACACATTCATCCTGACTGGAACCAGAAGGTGCTTGTACCATGTCATGGTGAGGGAGTTCCCTTTCCTGGAACACTGCTTCCAGCAATGGCTTCACTGAAGGCCAAGTTTCCTCTGATAGCACCTTGTTCAGTTGAGGCACATGTCCCTGCCATGACCTTAGCATCTCAGAACAAGAAAAACACCCCCTTCCTCTGTCCCTTCTCAGCACCCTGCTTTCCTGCTGTCCTATCCAGGGCAGTCTATGCAGTGTAATGCCAACATCTTTTCAGCCTCCTCATTACCATCTCTGGCAGGTAGTTTTTTATGTAGTTTTTGTATGTGGTACTGGGGATCAAACCCAGGGCCTCTGACATGCTAGGCAAACACTCCACCACTGAGCTACAGCCCCAGCCCTCTTTATTTTATTTTCAGACAGGATCTTAGTAAATCACCTGTGCTGGCTCAAATTTGCCGTGCTCCTGCCTCAGCCCTCCAAGTAGCTGAGATTACAGGCCCACCCCTTGGTGTCTGGAAGGCAGATAGTTTGGATTGGCTCTTGCCTCACTCATGTCCACTCCTTCCTAACTTTCTCTCTGGAATTACAGAGGTTGGAAAGTTAGAAAGAAAAGTCCACTTCTCAGCCCCTTTGTCTAAGGGTTCCACTGGTGACCTGGCTTCTGTCTTCTAAGACGTGGCACTAGAAATGGCCAGTGTGAGGTGTCAGCTGTTTGGAGAAGATAAGCTTCTCTAGGGGCTGGGGATGGAGGGTGCTTGGTTTCTTGTGGGGGCTCAGCAAAGACTGTGATTGGTCCCATGTGATTTCTGTCATCCTATGTAACCCATGGCAAGAGCTACTGTGGTGCTGATTCTACTGGAACTGTCCTGATGTCTTATTGGCTTCGTCTTTCTTGATTAAGGTCCCAATGGCCTTTTATTTTAAAAAATCCCCTTTTGAGGAAGGGAATGAGGGTGGGTGGGTATGATCAAAGTATATTATATTCAGTGAAATTAATAGGCACTAACAAAAGTATAAAGAGTAAAGGAACAATTTAAGTTTAAAAATTTAAAAATCCTCTTTTGATAAACTAGCCAGAGTGGCTGTTGTCATCTTCATGCTAAAACCCTCACGGACGTCATATGTTTTGACTTTCTAGTCCCCCACCCATGTTCCTTGAGGATTTTGACATTCAGTTCACAGGGACCACTTTTATCCTTTCCCCTGCCACCACACAGAGGAAGCCAGATTCTACCGCAGCAGTGTTTCCAACCCTCTAGGTCCTGATATCTCCATCTCCATGGTTACAGCTTGGAGTTCGAATATCAGTAATGGTTCCACCTCTAATTTTAAAAATTCCTCTCTTTGACCACTTTCTCACTGTCATCCTGTCTGCTCTTCAGCTGCAGAGTGGCCTTGGTCTCACAGTGCATCCCTCTTACAAAGTCAGTCCAGCCTGCTTGCTTTCCTTCTGAGCACCAAACCTGCGCACATTCAGCTCCACTCCCAGAGCATTCAGTCTCCACCCCACTGACCTTCCTGTGTATTTACCATGCTTAGGATGTCTCTCTCAGTGCTCCATGCTGGTGTAGGTTTCTCCCTAAGTTTAATAATAAGAATATACCACTAGCTAGTGTATATAGTATTTACCATCTACCAGCCACTATTCCAAGCACCTTAATAGAGTAACTCACTGAATCCTCACAACAGTCCATTGAGGCATGTAATGTCCAGATTTTACACATAAAGATATTGAAGCACAGAAATGTTCAGTGATTTGTCCAAGGCCACACAAGCTAGTACATGGTTGAACTGGAATTCAGTCTGTGTTCTTAACTATATTTTGATTCCCTCAATCTATTTTAGTGAAAATTTAGGCATCCCAATATATTTATGCATCATTATAGGCATATTAGAAATATTTCCCGGGCCAGGGATTTAGCTCAGTGGTTTCGCCGCCTGCTGCGCAAGTGCAAGGACCCGAGTTCAATCCCTGGTACCAAAAAAAAAATTTCCATATTTAATTCTAGTTGTGATTAATATCTCACTGTTAACATTACATATTGCAGTTTCTTAAAGCCATACACTATTAAGATATTCATAAAGGTTTTTGTTTTGTTTTCTGAGATGGGGTCTCACTGTGTGGTACAGGCTGGCCTTGACCTTCCAGCAATCCTCCTTCCTCAGCCTCCTGAGTGCTGGGATTACAGGCATGTGCCACCACCCCCAGCCATTAAGATTTTTTTTTTAATGAAAATTATTTCTCTTTCTCATATTATTCTGATTTGACTCTCAATTCAAAATATAGTGTGATACTCTTACAGATAAATATTTCAGGCAGCTGTTAAAGAGCTTGGTTGGTAGATTTTCTATATTACCCCACAGATCCCTTCTCTTTCAAAGTATCAATTCTGTTACCTCCAGTAAGGCATACACTGACAAATAAAGTATAGTAATTTGGGATATCAACTAATATTTTTTCCCTACTGTCTTCTAAGATAAATATAATGTAGTATTTAGACTTTGCATCCTCAAATCGGCAGTGTGGTTTGAATTCCTGCTCTAGCATTGAAATCTTGGGCAAATTACCTCTCTAAGTTTTAGCTGTTTCTTCTGCAAAAATGGGGATAGCCACATTGTCAAATTAATGTGAACAGACAGACATGGACCTCACCCACCAATATTACAGTAATCTCAGCACATCGTCACTCATTCTCCTTCCACAAGCACATGCCCCTCGCTCACACACAAAACCAGCTCATAGCCTTTCTGAAGGTTTCACAGTGGGACATAGGGGCAGATTATATCCCCACCCCTCACCCCCCAAGCAATCTTTACTGAAAAAATGAAATTTTTTTTAAAAAGTCACCACTTTTTTTCTTTTTGGTACTGGGGGTCAAACTTGGGTCCTTGCACTTGCGCAGCAGGTGGCAAAACCACTGAGCTAAATCCCCGGCCCAGAGTCACCACTTTTTCACCCACTGCTCTCGCCCCAGCAGCTTCCTTCAGCCTCTCTGGTCATGACCCTCCAGGGCATCCTCATTCCATTGCCTCTGCTCTGTCAGACAGGTGGAGGAGGCCTAACTTCCAGAGTCACTGACTGCTGATTATCAGACAAGCAAATAGGCTCAGCTATACCTAAAAAGTTGAGTCCTCTGGTATTCCCAAGAGTGACCTTGAGCATGGTCCTGGCTACATTTTGGAATGGCCTGGTTGCTGTTGGGTTCCTCATAGTACAGCGTCATGCTTGTCCATACCACCTGTTCACAGTTTGGCAGCTGGAAGTACAAAGTCAGCATTGATCGCAACAGCTTCCAACACAAAGTTCTCTTATTTAGATTTTGGGTATCAGAATTCTTGGGCTATTGAGTGTTTTTGTTTTTGTTTTTGTTTTCCTTCTTGCCAGAAGGTGAGAGTTCATTTTCTGTCTCCAGCTCACTGCTGCATTATTTAAGTCACTTGGATATTTCCTTTCTAAAACATCATTTCAGGCTGTTCATCAACTTGACTACTAATAGTTAACTTGACTATTGACTAATATTTGCTAGAGGGAAGCCCTTCTTACAGTGAAGATACATTTTGTCCCAATAGATTTGAACATGATATTAATCAAATATGAAATTGTTTCTGTTGATACAGAATTTATGAAGTAGTAAATGCAAGGAAGTCAGTAAGACCATATTCCCCTAGAGTTATATGTTATTGGCTATAGTGAATGTACTTTTCTGATTTTAGAAAATTTTTACAATTTTACAAGTCTGATCACCTCCCTCTTTCCTTTAATTTGCCTCACATGTGATGACTGTCATCAAAACTAAAGAACTCACTGTTTGAAAAGTTAAATGAAAATTCAGTGGAGTGGGAGTATTTATTGCTTCTAGAGAAGGTTCTTCATTGTAAATTATCCAGGATCCAATAATGAATGTGTAGGGAGTATACTATCAGGGGCCAGGGATTTAGGGGGATGAATTTCCCAGGGTTTAATCATTTCATAAGGCCTCTGAGTGTGACTTTTTCCTCAATAATCTACTTATCTCAGTAATTTACCCCTCCTACTGCATTGCAAGGAAAATGAGTCTCCCAGGTTGTTTGCATGATAAGTAGCTGGGAATTGTGTGAGCCTTCTAGAAGCAGCCCTGAGTTAATTGTAGCAGCCTGAGCTAATGGTTTCCCATGTGAGTTGGCAGGTTAAGTGAAGAAGGGGGCTTAAAAACACCCTTTATCACAAGTACCATGCATTTGAAAAGCTGAAATCTTATAAATGTTTACTTCATGGAAGATATTTTCCCTTTGCAATATAAATGGATGAGAAAAAAGTCCTTCTCGAGATAGGACTTAGAGTTTTGCAAAGGTTGGCTATTTAGAAGAGTCTGGGGAGGTTTTTGTTTTTGTGCTTCCAATGGATCACACTAATTTGCTCCCCCCCCCTTATGTTAAGTCAGAATTTAAAGAATAAGCTGCTCATTGCAAACAAACAACTAGAAAAATCATGTCCAGGAAAAACATTGAATAGGCTTCCTGAAATTTTCTGATTATACTTTTTAAAAAGAGATTCTTTTTACATTTATCTTTGGTGTTTTTAATATGATAACACATCAGTCACTAAGTACAAAGTACAGTTGTTTTGTTTGTTTGTGGTACTGAGGATGGAACCTCAAACTTGCTACACTGGTAATCTACCAATGAGCCACATCTCTAGCCTAGTTTCTCTGTTTGAGAAAAAAATAATAGTTTTCTCCAAAAGGAGGGAATTATACTATTATGCCCTATATCATTAGAGGAAGAGAGGGATGCATGGGATATAAAATAGAAATTAAGGTATGAAAGTGAGATGAGAGTGAAGCAATGTAGGGGGAGAACAAAGATACTATTCCCACATTACACCAGGTAAAACTGAGAATGTTTGTTGGAGGGAAGAGAGCAGGTTTCCGTGGGACAGAGGCTGTGGGAAAGGATGGCCAGAAGCCCTGCTCTCTGGTGTCCCTCTTGGCTTGGCCAGTGCCTTCCCAACCTTCCGATCCCAGCTCCCACATCCCTTCCTCAAGGAATCTCTTCTAACCCTCATCCCAGGAAGTCCACGTACTCTGACACCTTCTTTCAGAGCAGTTTTACAATTGTACTTTCACATGTGTTTTTTCATTAGTGCATATTAGTTATACAGATTAATGGGTTTCATTTTGGCAGATTTGTACATTGACATAACATACTTTGATCATTTTTACCCCCCATCAACTCCTTGCTCAGGCTTTCCCCTCTAGTTGTACATTTTTTAATGATCAAATTATCATTTCTCTCTCCCCACAAGTAGTGAACCTCCCATGAAGGTATAAAACCCTTGTCTGCTTTGACATGTTGTTGCCATCCTAGTAAGTGATAGGCTCTCAAAAAATGTATGCTGTATAGTAGAGAGTAGAACTGTTAGATGCCTGGTATGGGATATTGAAGTGAGTTTGTTGGTCAACTGATAGATACACAGAAGGAAATGAAGATATGTCAGGAGCAGAAATGTGTGTGTGTGAAATTGTGAACAGATGAACCTTGGAGTATAAAAATGAGAAAGAGTGAGATCTTGAGTGGTTTTCCCAAGAAACAGATGATTGAATATCAGCCAGGTTTCTAGTAGAAAACAAAAAGTGTACTGGATAAACTGGGTACTCAGGTATAAACAGGAAACAAGGAACCAGCAAGAGATATTAGGGCATGTAGGGGCAGAAAAGCTTGGTTCCTCTCCTAACTCATTGAAAAGGTACAGCTGACATGCCAATAACAAATGACAGGTCAACAAAAGAAAAGTATAACAAATTTACATAATCAAAGTTTTACATGACATGAGAGCTTTCAGAAATAAAGACTCAAGAGTCCTGGGGAAAATGGTCCATTTTTACATTTAAGTTCTGTCAAGAGTGGACAGCCATGTGGTTGTACAAAAAAGTAAAATTGAATGGCAAGACAGTCAGTCCCAGCCAGGCCTCTCAGGATTTTTCTTGGCCTCTCTATGTAGCTTTCCTTCTTCCAGGGCCAGGACTATCTGGAGTGAGGATATTCAAGGGAAAAGAGAGAATTACCTTTCTAGGTTTTATGGCCGGCTTTGGGGGAGGATTCTGGCTTCTGTGACTTGCTTAGCAGGGGAAAGTAGACAAGAGACAGGAGGCTGGGAAAAGCCAGAAAGGTCTTGCTTCTAAGCCTTCCAGTCTCCTTCAGTTCCAAGGACTGAGCTTACAAAAGCACTGTACGTTGGAGTAGGGTGCTGTGAGGCTAGATAGGCCCTTAAGGATCAGCAGTACTAGGAAACCCCTACTCTCCTACCCCTGGCCCCAAGGAACAAGAGGAGAAAACAGTGTTATTAGAGCTTAGTGATAACTAGAACCATTGACAAGGCCAGCACACAGTGTTCTTGTAAGAGCATGCAACCTTTGCCACAACCACTCTCTTTTGAAGCAAGGAGAGAATTGGAGAAGAAACATCCCAACTCCTCTCCTAACCTCTAACCTCTGAGTAGTTCCTTCATCGGCAATACCCAACAGGAACACAGAAGGCACAACACAGTTACCTAGCCAACTACACCATCACTAGGCCATACCGTCTGACATGATCACTGTCATATATGTCTGTTGCTGACCAGAATGTCATTATGAGGTGCCTGACTGTATGGAAGAGAGCGTATTTGGGACACTCACTTATACCTAGCACACACATTATGTTATATGTATGTATAGAGGTGTATCTGAAGGATGAATTCCCAGAAATGGGAATTTTGATCAATTTTGCTAGATTGTCCTCCATAGGGACTGTATGGTTTTATATTCCCAGCTGCAGTGTATGAGGCTATTTCCTCACAGGCTTGCCAAAAGAATATGGTGCTTGGCCTTTGGAATTTTGCCGGACTGATAAATAAGTTATTTCATGATTTTAGATTGAGCCACGTGAAATTTCCATTTATATAGATTAAAAACTGTAGGAAACAGGTAATTTCTTCTGGTTCAATTTCATAGATTTATTTGTTTATTTTCTGTGCTAAGGATTGAACCCAGAGCCTTGTGCATGCTAGGCAAGTGCTCTCTATCACTGGGCTACATCCCCAGCCTTGTATTCTATTTGTGGGTATGTTAGTTACTTTTCTCTCATTGCTGAGACAAAATACCCAACACTCAAAGTTAAAAAGGAAAGGGTTTATTTAGCTCACAGTTTGTAGAGGTTTCAGTCCATAATCGGCTGGCTCCAAGGCAGAGTGGCACATGACAGGGGGGCGTCATAGAGGAGAAACAGCTCATGGTGCCCACTATGTAGCAAAAGCAACAAGGGATCTAAACTGTCTTTCTGCCCCCTTTTATCTTGTGCGACTACTTAGGATGGGTAGCACTCACATCCTTAATCCTAGTGCCCTTGAGCCATTGCACCATGTATCACTTCCAGCTTCATATGCTAGATCCAGCCACCTCTACAAAAAAGCCCCCTCATGAGGCTTTGGGGGGACATCTAGACCCAAACCGTAACAGTGGGTGAAATAGAATACTTTTTCATGTATTTTAATGGCCATTTTTGTCTTTTCCCTAATCAAACTATTGATATGTTGCTGGTGTAGTATTCTAGAGACTGCTAGTTCTTTTTTTAAAAATCAATTTTTAAGGACCCTTCATAAACTAGGGAGACAGTAATGCTTTGTGATATGAGTTTCAAAATATTTTTTCCTAATTTGTTATTTGTCTTTTGACTTCATGATGTTTTTATGTCATTAAAAGTTTCTAAATATTTTCTTTTGGGGGGAAGGGGTGCTGGGGATTGAACCTAGAGCTTTATGCATGCTAGGCAAGCACTCTACCATCGGCTACATCTGAGCCCAAAAGTTTTATGATTTTATGTGGTAATTATCAGTCTTTTTTAAGATCTAGATTTTAAGTCATGGTAAAATGATTATTTTCATTCCAAAGATGTGAAGGAATTCTTTCATGGAATTTTTCTATACTTCTAATAGTTTTGTTGGTTGCATTTAAATTTTTGACCCATGTAAAATTTATCTTGATGTGAGACATATCCTTTCTAAATGGCTTCTCGGTTCCTGCATCACTCATTTTAAAAGTCCATCCTTATTCCTACTGATTTTGAATGCTATCTTAATGACATACTAATTTTTTAGAGTTTTCCAGCCATACTACTTTATTTAAATAAGTTATAAAGTATAAAATTCAAGAATTTAGAATATTATAGCCTTGATGTCAAAAGCTTAAGACAGTGGAGGCAGATGACATAGGTACACATATTGCTTTTCCTGAGTAAACTTAATAGGTTTTTCTTAATCTCCTGAGGCCTCCATTTCTTTTGATGGCATATTTGGTGATAAATTGAGTGCTTCACACAGATTATTTCATTTAACTTTTGCAACAGTTGCTGTGGAGAAACTAGTGCTGTTTGTGACATACTAATTTTGAAGATTAGATGTAAATCCTGGCATTTTTGTGTTTGTTTTTGTGAGACAGGGTACATAGTATGGCTTGTATCTAGATGTCCCCACAAAGCCTCATGTGGTCGTAGGTCTGGCTTTTGGGAGATGGCTGGATCTAGAATATGTGATACTGGGATTAAAGATGTGATGCTGGGATTGATTCATGGTGCAGTGCTAGGATTAAGGGTCCCCCACCCAGGGTGTGAGTGTTACCTGTCTTGAGAAGCAGCCTAGATAGAATATAAGGGACAGAAAGAGGGCTGCTGCGTCACTTGCTGCTTCCTGCTCCTCCTTCGCTACTACATTGCTCAGCTGCCTTCTGCCTGCCCTGCTTTGCCATGGACTGTTTCTCCTCTGAGATCCCCCTCTGCCATGCCACCCTGCCTTGGAGCCAACTGACTATGGACTGAAACCTCTAAAAACGGAGCCAAAATATACCTTTCCTCCTTTAACTGTGGGTGTTGGGTATTTTGTCCCAGCAACAAGAAAAGTAACTAAGACAGTACCCCTATGTAGTTGAGGATGACCTTTAACTCACAGCAATTCTCCTGCCTCAGGAGTGCTGGGACCACAAGCATTGCCATCACACCTGGCTCAAATCCTAGCAATTTATTTTAACTTTTTGGCTGGAACTTTATCTAACATATGCAGTTTTCCTTATAATATCTTCTTTTACATGTTACAAAATTAATATATATTTTCTGAAGAAAATATAGATGTACAAAACTTCGAAAATGAAATAACCCTAATACCATTACCAATGTTAACACTTTTATGTATGTATGATACACACACATGAGCATACACATTAGGATAAAGGCTAAGCTACTACAACACAGAAACCCAACCATGTCCTAACAGTATAGGGGCTTAGAGAACACAGAAGTACATTTTATACCTTTACTTCCCAGAACAGCTCTGCAGTGAATAGTCTTAAGTTGAAGGGAAAGGTCTTTTATCCATGAGGTTAGTCTTTTTCTTCTTTCTTTTTTTCAGTTATGTGTATTAGGTTTAATTTATATTCTGTAAAATTCATCATTTTAAAGTGATTAGTTCTTTGAATTTTGATAAGTGTATACTTGTACAACCACCATCACAATCAAAATACAAAATACTGAATATCTCCACCATCCCAGGGAGTTTCTTCATACTTCTTTGTGATCAGTGTCTCCTTAACCTCAACCTGCCCCTCAGCCCCTGAAAACTGATTCCCAGCCTTATGATTTTTGCCTTTCTGTGAGGTCATTACAGATAAGATGCAGTACACCCCAGCTCTTTGTTTGAAGATTTCTGTTAAAGCAGATGAGATACAATATAGGGAACACAACTGCTATCCTCAACCAGAAAAGGCTAATTTATAGCACTTAGAGTAGGGTGACCATTTTAGCACAGATATGAATTCAAATCATGCAAGGAATTAAAAAAAAATGCAAGTGTGGTAGCATGCATCTATAACTTATATATCACAAGTTTGAGGTTAGCTGGTGCCACTTAATAAGACCCTATTTCAAAATAAAAAGATTTAGGCATGTAGCTCAGTGGTACTGTGCTTGCCTAGCATGTATGAGACCCTGGGTTCAATCCCCAGTACCCTGGGGGGAAAATGGCAAAGATAATTTAAGGATTCCAATAAAGAATTTAGATTAAAATTAACTTAAGGGATGCAGAACAAAAAAGGAGATCAGTGCGTTTGAAAACATATAAACAATAGGTTTATTAATAAATATAAAACTGTCTATTTAAAAAGGTACTTTAATACCAAAGATAAATTATGTCAAGTATAATGGCAACAAAGAAAAAACCAAAGCTGTCATATGAAAAATGCAAAGAGAATACAAACACAAATGCTGAGTTCAAAATAAGAGAAGGGCTGGGGGTGTAGCTCAGTGGTAAAGCACTCGCCTAGTATGCATGATGTTTTATGTTCCGTCCCCAGTACCACATACAGAAAAAAATACTATTTATAGACATAAATCAACTAGTAGTTGAATGAAGATGTTCTTCTGGAAAACTCTAAATTTCCCAGTTTAAAGAGTAATGAAAAAACTTAGAACAGTAACTGAGAAAGAAACAGCAAAAATACGAAGAACTATCTTCCAAGAATGATCTGGTGCTAGACAGTTTTATAGGCAAATTCTTTCAGACTTTCCAGGAAAAATAATTTCCATGTTGTATAAACTGTTTCAGGAAACAGGCAAATAAAGCTTCCCATTTCACTTTATAACATTAGAATAAGTTTTATATCAAAACCTAACAAAGATAACATATACACACAAATCTCCAGGCCAGTCTCATTTATGAATATAATTATGGTAAAAAGAAAAATCTCAGCACAAGCAAAATGAATCCAGTTCCTATTAAAAGAATAAAGCACTGTGCCCGAGCCAAATTAATCTCAAGAATGCAAAGAGAAGTTAGTATTTGGAAATATATTAACATTATTCATCTCATTAAAGAATGGAGAAAAGCCCTACGATCACTAATAGATACTCAGAAGGAATTCAATAGAACTCGGTGTCTTTTCTTAGGGCTTTTTTTTTTAAAGCAACTCTTCAGAAACTAGAAATTAAAGGGTATTCATTATCATGCTAAATAATAATTATCACAAACTAAATACTACCATTTTGCTTAATGATGAAAAATTAGAAGATCAGATCAAGAACAAAATAAGAATGTCCCCTCTTACCACTAATACATATCATTAATTTGGAAGACCTAACTTCTATCATATGCAAAAAAATTAATAATAGAGGAGAAACCAAAATTATTATAATTTGCAAATCTAATTTTCTACCTGGAAATATCAAGAGAATCAACTGAAAAAAATAAAGCCAAGTCCTTTGCCAAATATAAAAGAAATGTACAAAAATTATTTTCTCATATAGCATCATAACCAATTAGAAAATGTCACAGAGAACACATCACATTAACAATAGCTACAAATGCTCAATAAGAAATAGGATCTGTGATGAAAATTATAAAATGTTCTTAAGGTTTAAAATCCATTTCAAACTAACCGAAGCAAAATAAAGGGAGAGCAGTTATGTTTATACTCAGGGTAGGTCGCAACTCAAAGGAAATCAGGGCAGGAGTCAGGGCAGCTCTGGATTAAAACACAATTCCAAAAAGCTGCTAGGGCTCTGTATTAGGGCTGCAAGATACAGTTGTTGAAAGTATGCATTGGGAAGCTTTGTTCAGTGAATGAACAAAGGAAGTGTCATTCATTGTCACAATGATGGCAATGGCCATCATAGATTTATATACCTAGGACACCAGTTTCATGGCATTTCAAGAAGAGTGCTCATTTCTCATTTGTACAATGACACCATTTGGGTTAGTGGTGGGAAGGTCCACATTCGATCTCTGCTTTGGTCTAACTCTTTACAAAGACTGATTTTTCCTTGTGGTGGAGAACATGGTCCCTTGCAGCCTCACATTCAAGTTCTTTTTAACTCCGTGGAAGTGTCCCTTGTTAAAGTAATGTGAGAAGTCATGGGGAAAGTTTCTCTTTGGCCTATTTGGGATCTCCAGCCTATCCCTGAAATAGTGCCATGGGTTATACTATGTTTGGCTGTGGTCAAAGGTGTACGCAGAATTATTTTATTAGAAGTATGTGTTACTTGGTTGGGGTGGCAGTTGCTAGGCAGGAAAGATGAAAGCTACAGACAGAGATGATTTGAATAAATGTACAGATATACCATATTCCCAAACAGTAAAGATAGAGATTTCCCCAAATTATGTATTTCACACACTCTGATTTCAAAATTCCAAAGGAAGTTTGGGGCTTCTTAGCATCGTGATTCTAAGTTTATCTGAAAAAAACACATGTAGTTGAGAATAGCTCAGAAAATTCTGCCCAGTGAAAAGGAAGCACCTTAATTTGCATGTTCTCATCTCAGTATGATTTTATTTTTCCTAGCCTTGAGATATGGATCCTTTGTCACCACCAATATCAACTGCTAATTATTAAAGCATATCTCTCTGAACAGTTTTTGTATAACCTAGGGAGTTACTGAATCAGATGTTCAGAGACCTAACATCTGAACTCTTCCATCACTCAAATTATTTGACTGCTTGCTAAATACTAGATTGCATGAGATTTCAATAGATGTAGAAGACATTCTCCCTTCCTACTCATTACTTGCTATATTTGGCTTTTTCAACTAAAGGCGGGTATTAAACATTGTAAATTTGTCATTTTTGCATATGCTTTGGGGAATAAATTTTCCAAAATGAAAAGAACAGAAAAAGTGCAAAAGATCTGAAGAATTGAGGGGGGTGGTTGGTGAAGAGCTTTAGCTAACTTCACATTATTGAGAACACTGGTGGATGACATGGGTTTTAAATGTGAGGCTATTTTTGGACTGCAGTAAGAGTAAACTTGAAGTTGAACAACATTTTCAAGAATGCCAGAGGTGACTTAAATAAAAAAGCATGTACTACATACACTAGCCAAAGGTATAAAGAAATGGAGAGGAAATGTCAGTTTAAAAAAACTGTTTGAAAAACTGACATTTGCAATTTTGTTTTATGTTTGCAAACGGCACTTTTTTGAGAAAGCAAACTTGTGCCTGAAAAGGAAAGAGAATGTATAATTCATGATAGCATCTTTGGAAGTATGTGTCATATCAAATTTCTTCAGCTCTTGAAACAATGGGGAAATTTTCAACTTCAGAAATTTGTAAAAGTAGGTGAGATAGGGGCCGGCGATTTAGCTCAGTGGTTTCGCTGCCTGCTGCGCAAGCACAAGGACCCGAGGTCGATCCCCAGTACCAAAAAAAAGTAGGTGAGATAAATGTTTATGTTGTGTGATTTATGTTCATGCCATACCTAGCTTCTAAGAACTCAGCTAGATAACCACTTAAAGTTGTCTTCCTCTCCTCATTTTGGAAAAGTTGGTGTGCTGTGGCAAACGCAAACTGAAAGCGGAGGAGTTTCCCTTACACTTAGAGTGCCAGCCTGAAGGGAGGAAGGCAACATAGCCCAGCTGATGGGAGGCAAGAACTGCTAAGAGCAACCTTAAATGAATGAAGACAGAAACAAATCATTAGGCCTTCTAGCTGAAAATCAGTTCCTCGGTTTCCTTTTGAAACAATGTACGGTTATGGTAAGATTCAACATTCTGTAGTGCATATGTTGAAAATTATTCATGTGACCACATTTGCACCAGCTGAAGCTGGAACTCACATCTGTGTGGAAAACTGTGGTGTGATAAGAATCTAACAGAAGGTCATGTGCCTGTGCTAAACACATGTTGGAGAAGGCTGGTCCCGGTCACCGGTGCCATCTGAAGACCAAGAACACATGTAAACTGGCCCTCAGACTGCTGCAGCCCCGGGCCAAAGGGAAATGATCTTCTTCAAGAAATAGAGAGCAAATGAAAGAGAAAGGGGCTCACAAAACAACAAGAAGACAAAAACCAGGTGGGAAGGTTAGCACATCTGGCTAATTGGTCTCAGGCTGTAAATCCCCCTCAAGCATCTTGCTTTTCAGCCACATCTGCCCTTGCTACATAGAAGAACCTGGATCTTCTGAGAAGTTGCCCAGGAATGTTTGCGGGGCTGGATGCCACTCAGAGCTTTTGGTTTTTAAAGTGAAACAACAGAAATGTATCTGCATACAGAGTTACTTGAAAGAGAGAAAGATGAGGCGAGAGTAGTTAGGGCAGCAGAAGGAAGAGGCTGGAAGAGCATGCAGGAAAACCTGGGCTTCTTCCTCCTCAGCCTTGCCATTGCCAGAGACTCTGCCATGCTCAGTGCCAGGCTGGTGCTGGGCACAGGTATAGAGACAAGAAAGTTCCACCTTCTATTCCTACACTTACATCCACTCTTCTCCAGTCACCAGGTAACCTAGCTTTCTAGTGTCTTGCTCAAGAGCAGAGGACTCCAGTGAGTCCATTCAGATACAGAGACGGAATGTGTTCTGCTAGACAGCAACATTTCCGGGTTTTTTTCTTTAATTTTTTTATTAGTAAGAATCTGTTCACAGTGTATAATGATTACCTTTACCGTGGGGAGTTTGTACATGTACATAACACACCTTAATTCTTTTTGTACCCTCCCCCTCCCACCCCTCCCTGCTCCTTCCCACTCTCTCGTTCCCCTTCTCATTTGTAAAAGCTTTATTTCCATTTTGGCCAGGTGTGGTGGTGCATGCCTATAATCTCAGCACTCTGGAAACTGAGGCAGGAGTATTGCAGTGCGTTCAAGGCCAGCCTGGACTACATAGTGACACCCTGTCTCAAAAAGCAGGAAAAAAAGGGGAAGGGGACTCCATTTTCATTTTTTCCTTCCATTCTCTCTTTTTTAAAAAATCTTGTTCCCTTCTCTTCCTCCTCCCTCCATCTCTTCTTCCCCTTCCCATTTGAAAAGGTCTCCCTGCTTCTTCCTGTTATCTTTTATTTTGCTCTTTATTTATATTTTGGGTTTCTCATAATAGAGAAAGGATGCAATGTTTAAGCCCATGTGTCTGATTTATTTCATTTAATATCATGGTCTCAAGGTGCATCTATGTTGTAGGCATTTTCCTACAAATGCCTCAAGTATATCCTCTTTATGGCAAAATAGTACTCCATTGTGTATAAACACCACGTTTTCTTCATCCATTCATCTTTTGTTGTTTGTTTGTTTGTTTGTTTGTTTGTTTGTTTTGGTACTGGGGATCGAACTCACATCCTTGTGCTTGCGCTTGCGAGACAGGCGTCGGAACTACTGAGCTAAATCCCCAGCCCTATCCATTCATCTTTTGATGGGCATACAGGCTGTTTCCAAGATTTAGCTATTATGAGCTGTGCTGCCATAATCATGGATATACATGTATTACTGTAATCTGATGACTTTTAACTCTTTTGAGAAGATTCCTAGAAGGGGAATAGCTGGGTCAAATGGAATTCCTATGTTTAGTTTTCTGAGGACTCTCCATAGTGTTCATACTAGTTTACATTCCCACCAGCATTTCCATTTTACATGGAAACTGAGGAAGATGACAACCTTGACAAACAGGAATCCACCTGTTGTGGGATTTCAGGCTCACTGGCTCTTGCTGGAATGGACCTCGGGATCAGGAAGGACACCTTTGTACTCATCAGGGTCTCCTTATTAGTGACCACTCTACCTGCCTTGTTAGTGTGAGGCAGAAGCTCTGTTTATAGAAATGCTGCTTAATGTACAGCGGGCTCCCAAATGGTCCTCGAGGAAAGTGCCTCTGACTTCCTCCCCAACTAACAGTCGTTTATTTTCTTTTTTGTGAATTCTGGCCTGTACTGCTAGGCTATATGCAAAATGACTGAAGGTTTGAACATCTATGAATTGGGTTTAGAACTGGAATTCAACGAGGGCACTGTGAATGAAAGCTAGCAGTCATAGAGGTGCAGTGTGCATTGGGCTCCCCGCTGACTGTTTCACAAGAAAGCATCGTGTCCTTCCACCTCATACCTCCTTGTTGGGATCGTGGTTATCATTATCCCCATCTACAAGACAAGGCAACTAGTAAATTCATTGAGCTCTTTCCTTAACAACTTGGGTGTTTTTCTGTATATTTGTTCAGTAAAATTCATATAAAAAAATAAGTTGAGATTAATGAAATTCAGAAGTTTAGTTACTTGTCTAAAGTCACCCAGGTAGTATTAGCAGAAGCAGAATTCAGCTACCCCATTTGTCTCACTTTGGAGCTCACTTAGCCTATATTCTATACAGCCACCCTTTATATTTGTTCATAAATAAATCATGCCACATGGTAAGCGGTTAATAGAAATAGCTGGTATTTTTATTCTCCTATACAATGAATCTTTCATCTGGACATTTCTCTACACTAGAGATGCCCTTGTAATTTTTTTCAGTTTTCTCTGAATAATTTATTTCTTTTACTTTCTCCCAAGCATTTACTTCTTGATTGTTGAAGAAATGAGTGAATGGATAAATCATGTCATAATGCACATTTTTAAGACAATGTCCTAGATTCATTTATTTCTTCACTTAGTCCATAAATAATTAAATACCTGTTGCATTCCAAGGACTAAGGCTATAAAGTTGAATGAGATGATCTCTTCTTTCAAGGGACCCAAAGTCCTGCAGACAGACCTTTTTTTTTTTTGGCACCAGGGATTGAACTCAGAACCTTGCACTTACGAGGCAGATGGTGGCGGCACCACTGAGCTAAATCCCCAGCCCCTGACAGACATATGTTTTAAAAATTAAATCAATAAAGGGTTATAGGTTCGTTCCAATTTCAGATCTCTTTAGGTAGAGGTGAAACATCAAGGAGGAAGTACCTGTGGTGAATAAGGAAGACCTCACAGAAAGAGTGAGTGTGACTTTTTGAAATGATCTTTTGAAAGATAATTATTAGCTGGTGCCCCAGGGTGTGCCAAGGCCACACCCCAGACTGGGTGTCTTAAAAAGAACAGAAATTTGGAGCTGGGAGTGTAGCTCAGTGGTAGATAATATGCTTAGCATGTGCAAGGGCTTGGATTCAATCTCAGTGCCAAACACACAAAAAAATAAGAATTTATTTTCTCACAGTTCTGGAGGCTGAAAGTCTGAGACTGAGGTGCCAGCAGGGTTGGTTTCTGGTGAGGGCTCTCCCCTTGGGTTGTACACTGCTTCTTTCTTTATCTGTCCTCCCATGACATTTCCTCTGTGTCTGTGCAGAGAGAAAGAGAGCCCTCCAGTGTCACTTTTTATAAGGACTCCAGTCTTGCTGGGTTAGTGCCCCACCCTTATGACCTCATTTATCCCTCATTACCTCCTTAAAGGCCCTGTCTCTAAGTACAGTCAGTCACACTGAGGGATGGAGTTCAACATAAGTGGGGGTGTGGGGGGTGTTAACAATTCAGTGTATAATATCATACCTGGGGGTTCTCTGGCCCCCATTTCTTCTTGATGTTATCACTGAGGTACCCTGTATTCGCATATGCTTTTCAAAGAATCTGCAATTCATCTTCCCAGTCCTAGGGAGTCTTTTTTTTGTTTGGTACCGGGGATCAAACTCAGGTCCTTGCACATTCGAGGCACACGGTGACACCACTGAGCTAAATTCACAGCCCTAGGGAGTCTTTAAGTCAGTGTCTTTGTTTCATTCTCATCACTGAGACACAATAACTAACATCAACAATTTAGAGGAAAGGTTTAGAGATTTCAGTCCATAGTCGGCTGGCTCCAAGGCAGAGCAGCATGGCAGAGGAGGCTTGCTCATGGCATGGCAGCAGGAAGTAGAGAGAGTTCAAGTGAAGAAGGAGAGAGATAGACCCTTCCAGGTCACATCCCAGTGACCTACCTCTTCTACCCAGGCTTCACTACCCAAATCACATCTAGGTTATAGACTAATCAACTGATGAGTATCACACCCATATAATCCAGTCACCTCCTAGAAGTGCCTATGAGTGTGCAAGGCTTTGGGGGCAGGGGTCATTTAGATATAAACCCTTAAAGTCAGTGTTACTGTCCTGCTCCTGACGTCTGTTCTTTTCCGGGATCAAACTCGGGACCTTGTGCTTGTGAGGCAGGCGGCAGAACCACTAAGCTAAATCCCTGGCCCTCCTGCCGTCTGTCTGAAAGAGTACAAGACACTGATGTGTTTGTGTGTGTGTGTGTGTGTGTGAGAAACACCTCACTTCAGATGTTCCCATTCTCCAAAGTGATCATAACGGAGAAGCAGTAGTTATCTTTTGTGTGGGAATTTTCCCTTTCCCTGATCCTGTTTGTGTTTCCAGCTGTCCTGAACCTTAAGGGTCCTGGATAGGGTTTTGTACATAGTAAGGGCCCTGAAAATGTAATTTCCTTCCCCTTTTCCCTTAGCAACACCAGACCTTCCAGCCCTAAGTTCCTATCTTACTAATAGCTCATTCCTCTCACTAATAGCTCTTTGCTGACCCCAGAGCCAAATTAGCAAGATGTGATGGCAAATAGTGCAGCAGAGGATCCAAACCAAAGTCCATCCATGGACCAAGTCACAGAACCGTCATCACTTGTTTATCTGTAACATAGAGAAAATAGACTTATGACTATAAATTGTGATCAATAAATAAGTTAAATGTAACATCCTGGAGTTACTGCAAAGGTCAAAGTAACATATGCATACATACGTATGTACATATGTATATATACATACATACATATGTACATATGTATATATACACATATGTATGTATATATGTGTATATATGTTTTTGTATATATGTATATATATTTTTTGCAAAGTACAAAGCACAGTATTCATTTCAAAATTAATTCTTTTTATACTAACATTTTTTGAGATCATTGGACCTTCTCACATCTCCTATCTTACACATGCTCAAAAGACCTTAATGAGGTCTTTGAGAATTCTCCAAAGCTGCCTGGTGAACCCAAAACATCCATTTCCCATGCCTAAGTTATAATCCTCTCACTTAAAAAAAAAGTCTCCAAACTTTCAGACCTCCAGTGCTGCCTTCCTAAACTGAGGAGAAGTAGGGCATGACTTCCCTGGATTGCTGTGTCGTGCAGTGGTTAGTGTGAGGCTTCTGCACTCTTCCTGGGCTGAACTCCAGCTCCATCACTTAGTAGTTGTATCACCTGTTTTGTTTCTTTAACCGGAAACTAAGGGCATTGATGTTATCTGCCTGATATTAGGGGATCTGTGAGGATTAAGTAGATTATAACACATAGAGCCCTTAGAGCAATACTTGATAAGTAAGTAAGTAAGCACTCTGTACTAGTTTTGTTTTGTTTTGTTTTTTTGGTACCAGGGATTGAACTCTGGTCCTTGTGCTTATGAGGCAGGTGGCAGAACCACTGAGCTAAATCCCCAGCCCATTAGTTATTATTTTTCTCATCAGCTCAGTGGAAATGGACCATCTCCCTAGGGTTATTTAGTGATTCAACCCAATTCAAGAATGTTGGTAAAGTGAATTTAAATTTGCTTACCAAGCAATGCCCATTATGGAAGCTATCAGACATTCACATTGTATTCCCCTTTGCATCAAGTTACTTGAATCTGTTTTTTGCATGGGCTCCAAAGAACCTGCTTTATGGCTAAGTATGACACTGTGGGCATGGGGAAAGGGGTGGGGCATGATATGTGGGTATCAGTAGTTTGTGCGCATTTTGGCAAGAACCTAGAGAGCAAATTCTGGAAAACAGCCTGAGGACAGTGAGAGGCTTGCTTTTTGGCTCCAAAGAAAATTTTGACATTTCCAGTCCAGCTTGAGGTAGTTAAGGAAGATGATTCTGCAAGGCCTGCTGAGCTGGAGCCAGATTAAGAACTGTGCTGCTGAGGGTTCAATGCCCAAGTGCAAAAGGGGCCTCTCTTTAACTGGAGGTGGGAAGAGGACACTTCTTCCTGTAGGCCTCAGAATGAATCATGCTGGAGATTAGCTATAAGCAGGTAGCTAGAGAAATATATCAATACTTTCTCTTGTTTTGACTGCTCTAAGTCCATCTTTGTTGTAAGTCTGTTTTGTATTATGAAAGAGACAAGTTTAATAAACAGAGTCTATTTTTGTTCTGAACTGTGGCTTGGAAAAGCATTCTAAATCTCTGAACCAGGAGCCCAGTTGGTTCTGTGTGCCTGTTACTCCCCCTTCCACCACACAGGAGTGACACACCTAACCAGCAGGGGTGGGTCTCCAGAGCCAGTGAGCAACAAAGCCGGCTGGTTGGTGCCATGACTGGAATTGTGTCAGTCATTTTTAAGATGCCCTTGCTCTACCCTTGTAGGATTCATACATTTAGTGTTTTGTTTTTTTACCATGTAAAGGTACTTCATGGGCAAGGATATCAGCCATCCACACATGGACCAGTTCTGTACCTGCTGGATTCATAGTGCCTCTGCCCCTCAACTCTTAATGGGTCCTTCCCCAAATCTAGTTCTGGTCTGGTTAGTTGGCAACACCATGTCCAACACTCAAGAACGCATAGACAGATGAGAAAAACAATCACTTTTCCCCTTAGTTCAACTAAGGCAAGGCTGGAGGAATTCAAAAAGAACTTTTCCTTGGAAACAACACCAAAATATACACAAAAGCATAAATAAATGGATAAATTCATAGAGTTTAGCCTGTAGTCCAAGACTGAAGGATAAAATAGCAAGGAAGACTGGCTAGCAAAGCCTGCAGACTAGCCAAACTCTAGTTTCTTCCCCCATCTCAGGCTCTATGAGCCCTGTAGAGCAAAATTTTAAAAAGATAGCCCAATTTTTATTCCAAGACAGATTGGATTTATAATTTATAACATATGTATTCCAAAGAGGCTATGGGGGAGCTTATAACAAAAGATGTGTATACATAAAAGCTTCAGAGCTGTTAGAGAATAGAAAATGTTTAAATGTAGAAGAGAACATAAACAGAATGTATCAAAACCCTAAACTAATACCATGTTTAAGGATTAAATGTAGCACCAAGGATAGAATCCTGGAAACCCAACACAAAAAGGGAGATATGATGTGTTACACAATGATAATATCTAATAGAAAAGGAAAGAAAAAGCATTTTCTTCAAGAAAGCCAAGCTTTTTCCTGCTACTGGATATTTTATCATAGTAATTGAAGCATCTAATTCTACAGTGACTTTATGGAGGACACAGGAACCCTCTCCATTTGGGTGATAGTAATGTTTGTTTGGGTTAATCCTGCTTCTATATCTGATGACATCCTCATTTCTACCTAGAATTTGTTTCCATATTTCCCATGGTTGTGCTGCATTCTTTTTCTGAAACTGATCAAAGGGAGAGTAATCCTCAGCAGAGGACACTCCTCAGGAATGGGTCGCCTGAGGAACAGCTATTCCAGCCTAACATAAGAGGGGTATGCTTTGGTCTGGTTAGCAATGATTGCTGTTCTCCACTTCCCTTTCCAAATAGGAGCTTTGTCAAGGTTTTCATCTATGGGCATATATTGGATGTATCGGAAGTGATTAAAGTATTTAGTCATTTCCACCCCCTGCCTCACAAGTGTAAGGTCCTGAGTTTGATCCCCGGTAAAAATAGTATTTAGTCATAATGTGGATTGAAAAGAATAACCATAAACCAGATGCTGGGATTACAGAGCAGAGTCCTGTTGAACTGAAGTAAATCTTTTGCCTAAACCAGCCTCCTTAAAGATTTAGCCCTCAAAGGGGCCTCCATATGTAATTAACACAGCCTAACTTAATGTGCATGCAAGTTGTAACCTAACCAAAGGGTACTCTTGTAACTAAGCAACTCAGCCTGAACAAATCACAGTAGCCAACCCCACAGCCAATCCCATATCATCCCCTAATAAAGTAAATGCCAAGTTGCACCGATCAGTTAATCTCTGTATTCATTTCTTGTCTCTCTGGTTATAAAAATAGCAAAGGGGAGCATTCAAAAGTGTCTCTGGAGCCAGGCATGGTGGCTCACGCCTGTGATCCCAGCATTCAGAAGGCTGAGGCAGGAGGATCACTGCAAGTTTGGGGCCAATCTGGGCTACACAGTGAGTTCAAGCCTTAACCACATAGCAAGACTCTGTCTCAAAAAGAAAAAAAAAAAAATCTCTGGTATAGAGTGCTGCCTGGTTCTAGAAGCTTTTTCTTGCTCAAGTAAACTGTTTAATTGAACTGGTCATAGTTCTTTTAACAGGTATCATGGCTTTTTCTTCTATATACAGTAGCAACTTGTGATTTGAGATTTTTCTCTCTTTGGGAAGGGAATTAATACAGCTTTGGTTGCACTTGGGAGAGTTGATGAGCATGTTGTGAATTATTGAGATTGTGTGTGTGTGTGTGTGCAAATGTACACACATGGCTTGGGTATTCAAGAAGAAACTGTCATGAGCATATATTCCTCTTTTCTCTCCTGCTGTACCCCCTCTATTTGAGGAGTTCTCTCTAATATTGTCTTATGACTTGTATCACCTCTCTCTTCTGTTGGAGCCCTTCTTCTGTGACTTTTTTCTCTTTATTTTATTTATTTATTTATTTATGGTACTGGGGATCGAACTCAGGACCTTGCACTTGCAAGGCAGGCAGCAGAACCACTGAGCTAAATCCCCGGCCCTTTTCTTTTTAGATTTAATTTGTTTCTGTGATGAAATACATGTTCTCCTAGCTTTTTGAGAAATAATACCTGAGAAATAAATTTCTTGAGATATTGCACATCTGAAAATATTATTTTACCCCTTTATACTTCATTGCTTATAGAATTTTAAGTGGGAGTTTGTGCTCAGAATTTTGAAGGGATTGTTCCTTGTCCCCTGGCTTCCAGTACTGATGCTGAGAATTTCAGTGCCATTCTGCTTCCTAGTATATGCCATATTTTGCTCTTAAGAGCCTCTTTTTAGCCCCAGAATTGGAAATTTCACACAGAAGGCCTTTGAATAATTTCTTCTTTCACTCCCTGCAACTGTGTTGGGTACTTTGTGCATCATTCATTCTGGAAATTAATGTCCTTCAGTTCTGGAAATTCTTACAGTTTTGGTAATTCCCTTGTCTGCATTCTCTTTTCTCTCTGGTGCACCCAGATATGAGGCTTTCTGACTTCATCATCCAATTCTCTTATTTTCTGTCCTGTATTCATTTCTTTGTCTTTTTATTCACTTCTGTGACAGTTCAATTACATCTTAAAAATCCTTCTATTGGATTTTCTTATTCCTGCTGTCTTATTTTTCACTCCCAAGTTTTCTGATTTTTTAAAATGTTGTTCTGTTTCCTTATCTCTTTGAGAATATTAATTATTGTTTCTTTGAAATATTCCTTTGTTCTTTGCAATGTATCTTTTCATTGAATTTCTTTGGCTGGTTTTGCAGAGAGTGTTTTGTTTTTTTGTTGTTGTTACTGGTTTTGTTTTTCTGCTTTTCCAAATATCTAATAATGCTTGGCTACCCATTAATGTTTAAGAACAAAGCACTGAAAAGTATTTGAAAGTTCCATGCGCATGGATAGGGTCTGCTAAATTGGGGATTTCATAGGATTATCAAGCAGTGAAGGACCTGTCCATTGTATTTGGGGATGCCAAATGTTTGTGTCTGTAGGTGCTCTCTCTTTGGTTAGTCTATTTCTGCTCAGTGGACTGTAGTCACCACCTGGAAGTGGAAGCTTAGCCTTTAGTGTCTGGGAGCCCAGCAGGCAGAGAGGTGAGTGGCAAGCTCAACATTCTCCATGAAAACTTTTATGTAATCTCCTTTCAACCTTACATCTTCCTTCCTCCTCTAGCATTTCATGTCCCCATGTTTTGAGCCCCTGGGCCCAGTGGCTCATGTGAACTCCCCTGAGAATATAGAGCAGAGGAAGTTTTGCTGGTTGTTGGGAGGTGGCCAAGGGGATTTAATGTGCAACTCTGGCACTCATGTATCCTGTGCCCTATCACAGCCTTTAGCTCCCAGTATGAGTGACCCACGCCTCTCATCCCTGAGCCTTCTGGGGACCTAGTGTACCAACCACTTCCTGTTTTGGATCCCCAGCCTCCTTCCTTCCCCTAATCAGTTGTTTAGGTCCCTTCATCTTCTGAAAGTCATTTATCACTTACCTATTTACCTTCCATATTTGAATATTTTATTACTATATCTGATTGTTCTCTCTCCTGCTTTGTTTTAATAGATTTTATACCATCTCTCCCTCTTTTCTTTAGGTAGAGGGGAGTTGTTCTATGTTATGGGGAGGGGGATGTTCTATGTCATGCCCCCCACCCCCATCCTCATTGCAGTTCTGTGGAGAAGGCAGTGTTAGTGCCCTATCACAGACCAGGAGCAAGGACCCAGAGAGGGGAAGGTCCTTTCTTCAGGTCACTTGGCTGATGAGTGGCAGGAACCCAGGCACACTTCAGAAACCCACCCTCCTCCCACCCCGTCACACTTTTTTTGATTCTCTGGAATTGCTCAGGGATTCCTCCTTTCCACATCGGACAGTATTAATCAAGACTACATACCACACACAATCCCATGGAGCCACATAGTTCAGCTAACAGGGCTCTTTTTCTTACCTTTGTTCCCTGAAGCAATTATTTCTTTATTTCATTTAAAGACTCACCCTCTGCAGCTGCCGTGGACAGCTTGGAGTTGTCTAAAGGTTGAAGACAAGAACCAAAGCCTTGAGCTTACAAGCTACCAAACTTGAAAGATGTATTGAGTTGAAATCCTGCTGCCAAACCACTCCACCAAACCTTTTTAAAGTGAGTTTTCTTTCCAAAATGAAAAAGAACCACTTGTACTGTACATGCATAAAATCGTCAGCTCTGGCATGTTTGGGACAGTATTTTTTTGTACCTGCCCACCCCAACAGAGCAGACAGCGTAGTCTTCTAAAGCCAAAGTAATTGTGTGTGAGACACTGATATTTAGAAGTCAAAGATCATTGTATGTGGGTGGGCTGAACCATGCGCCTTTCTTCCTCTTTTTTGGAGAAGAATTCTGTGCTAACAGTTAAAGGACTTTGTTTTTATACTGAATACGTACATTGCAAATTTGAGCCATGTGGGCAGGGGTTTGAAACCAAGACATCTGAACTGCTGCGGTGCTTTTGGAGTTCAAATATTTGGGTGAAACTTTGACTGACTTCATGGGGAAGCATTCAAGAGCAGTTTTTCATCCCACTTATGACCTTGCCCTATTTTTTTTTTTAGCCTTACCAGTCTGATATTTCCCTTGGCGTTTCCAAAGAGATCCATATAGTCATTGGCAAGTATGAAGTGCTGTAACATGAGGATTCCAGAACAAGCCTGTTACAGCTTTTCAGAAGTATTTAAATTAGTCATTTTTGAAGGGAAAATGTGAAGGTATTGTTTGTCTTTAAAGTATTTGTTTTCCTAAGCACAAGTACCTTAGCAACTGTATGTGAAGACAGGTTTATTTCAGCAGAATTTGTAATAAACAATGTGTTCATTTACAACCAGCCAGTGGATGGTACAAGTAATAATTTCACTTGCAGTTTTCAGAGATGATATAAGCAGTCCATAACCATTTCAAGTGATGTTTTGCTATTTTGTGATCACTGTTTCAGACTACCAGGCCTGCATCCATACGCACCTAGATCTGTCCCGTATATGTACACATGGGTATCTTATGTTCTGTAATTCACTGGGCTTGGCCCTGATTCTGGAGGCAGGCCTAGAGAAATGAACCCAAGTAGCTCAGATCAGAAACTGTTGCATCTAAGACAGCAAGTAGTCTGGGCCAGAGGTACACAGAAATATCCTGGATATGCCTCTTTTTGAAAAATCATCACTTCTTTGGGTTTCCCCATTACTTTTTCCTGAATGTAGATATTTCATATTCAACATGGGCAGAATAGTTTTGTGGCTCCTCAGAACCAAAGACCATGTTGTAGTCAACCAGATGCTTCCTGAGGTTATTTATTAAAAATGCAGATTCCTGGGCTGGGGATGTAGCTCAGTGGTAGAGAGCTTGCCTAGCATGCTGGAAGCCCTAGGTTCAATTCTCAGCACTGTAAAATGAAAATTGGAGATTCCTGAGTCCAACACAGGCTTTCTGGGCCTCGAAGTCTGGGAATCTGCTTTTCCTTCCAGCACCAGTCCCAGCTTTTCCTTGGTAAGCACATCATTTTATCCAGATCCATATTTTCCCAATTTCCCTAATGATAAGCATCACATAATATTCCTTCTAAAAATACAAATTCCTGGGCCTTGTCCTGGAACCACTGAATCAAAATCTCCAGGATTAGGGCCTGGGAAGCTGAGAGAATGGAACCTAAGATTCCAGAAAACTTAAGATGCTGAGGCCAAGGTTGCCTGCTGGAAACCATCAGAGGAAATAGACCGAGCCTCACCCATGACTTTGAAAAACCTTTGCATCTTTAATTAAAACATAAAACCAAGGGAGAGACTGAGAAGGAGATTTGGGCCCTAACCAAGTTGAATCAGTGTTTTTAGGTTAATTTAACTTGTTTAGCTATTACCTTTCTAAGAATTGTAGGAGCTTCCTAATTCTGCCACATTGAATTGTAAATAATAAAGTCAGCTATTATTCTAACTGGTTAAAAGATCTAGAGGCAACATTGCATTTATTTTCTTCTCACTGATTATTTCAAAGAGTATTCTTCATTTGCCATGACTTTTCAAAAGCAAGACTAGTTTAATAGGCTTTTAAGGAAAAGCTCTTTAAACAACTGTCATTTCTCATATCTTCTGAAGTTTCCTACTTCATCTGTATGTAAACTATGAGCTTCTGAGATTTAAAAAAATGTATTGTTTATCTCTGAATCTCCAAGGTGCAGATAAATGAATGCTGCGTGAATTACAATGAAAATGTTTTATTTTGTCTTTAGGTTTATTTTCTTTAGCTAAGAATATCAGAGTTAGTTCAAGGTCAGCCTGAACTACATAGCTAGACCCTATCTAAAAAGAAAAGAAAATTTGCAGGGCATGGTGGCACATGTTTGTAATCTCAGCATTTGGGAGGCTGAGGCAGGAGGATTGCCATGAGTGTGAGACTAGCCTGGACTACATAGTGAATGAATTCAAGACCAGCCTGAACTACATAGCAAGACCCTGTACCAAAAGAAATAGAAAGAAGAATATCAGAGTTAACCTTAACCTTGTTTGTTTGTTTTTGTTTTGGTGAGCCTTTTCATATGTGTTTTGAGTATTGATTTATTAATTTGAAGATTTATGAAAAGTAAAATGCTGATTTAAGAAAAGAAAAACAGAAAACCAAGAGACAAACCATACAATTGTACATACCTGAAAAGAGCTGTCCAGATCCCCTATATCCTGCTGAGGAAATTTCGTTGCATAAAAGGGTTACTATTAGTTGATGGAAAAATTAAGTTAACTAGAATCCCCAGTTCACCAAACGTGCCAGTTAACTGAGGTATTAGTGTCCTGTTTAAACTCTCAGAGCTATTAAATTAAATGGTCATGACATGAAACTTCAGAAAAGTCTGTTGTCTAGAAAGATTGTGTACAGGTGTTGCTAGCCTGCTTTAGAATAAGAAAGACTTCAGTATTCTCAAAAATCATTTCCTCTCCTGAGGAAATGCACCATAGTAAAATAGCCTTTCCAGTACTGTAATTGCTGGCTTTCAGCTTCAAAAGAAAATCCTCAAATATTTTTCAGGTTACAGTTTCCACCAGACTTTTCTGAAGACTATAATAAATTTGTGTTTGATTAGTAAAATAATTCCAAAAAAATGAAAAGAACTGTAACTTAATTCACAGAGACTCAAGCAAGTTTGGGAAACATTTTAGTTGTTTAACCAATTGTTTTTGTTTGTTTTTTGGTACGGGAGATCGAACTCGGGACCTTGTACTTGCAAGGCAGGTGGTGGAACCACTGAACTAAATCCCCAGCCCTAACCAATTGTTTTTAACTTAAGAGGACGCACACAGTAGAGGGCTGGGATAGAACTCAACTCACTGGTGGAGCACTTGCCTAGTATGGACCTTCAGATCCATTCCCTGCACCGCCAAAAAAAAAAAAAAAATGTATACAATTGATGCAAAAACTACACTCTGAGTTGTTACAGTGAGTACTTTTAGAAGAAAGCACCATGGATTGAACCCAGGGCCTTTTCACTGAGCAATATCCTTAATTCTTTTTAATTTTTATTTCGAGACAAGGTCTTACTAAATTGCTAAGTTTCCCACACTGAGCTTGAATTTGCAGTTCTCCTGCCTCAGCCTCCCAGAGTGCTGGGATTAAAAGTTACAAAGACCTGAGTTCGATCCCAGGTACCAAAAAAAAGTATGCACAACCCACCTGAGAGTACTTCTCTTAAATTTATATTTTAAACTAGTGACATGAAAACTTTAAGAATTCTGTTTCTTTTTAAAATTTTATTAGTACCTATTTTAAAATTTGTATTAGTACATGTCTACAGTACATGATGATTGCATTCCTCATGGGGAGTTGGTGCATGTATATAACACGTCTGAATTCTTTTTACGTCCCCTTTCCCTCCCCTCCATCCCATCCCCCTCCGCCTCTTGGTCCCCTTCCCATTTGTACCAGACTCATTCTCTTTCAAACAGAATAATGTCAAATATTTATAGAAAGGAAAAAAGCTCTTTCATTTAAGAAATATATTTTTTCCCCTACATTGTTGGAGACTAAACTTGGGGCCTTGTGCATGCTTGACAAATGCTTTACCACTGAGCTGCACCCCCAGCTCAGGAAAAGTAATGTCTAATTATCTCACAGCTTTTGGTCACAGTAAAAATATTATTCAATGGCAGGAGGCTCAGATGTTATCATAAGCAGAACTGTGAGCTTCATCCAATAGATTCTTTTAGATATTAAACATACAGGGTCACCTCAGTTAGGGGTCTGTAATTCTGAGTGGTCCATTTTTCCTCTTGAGGGTACCTATCAGGTTTTTAGGATCCTTCATCCCCTGCATAGCCCCTGTCTGTGTACTTTGATGAGCATGTAATGTCCCTTGCTTCATGACTTTCCACCTAACCTCTATTGGTGCCTTAGATACCCATTTGCTAGAGCACAGATATGTGCGATTCTTTAGTTTTGGTAAAGAGAAAGAGAGAGAGAAAAAATTATATCCACCAGCTGCTCTCTCATGTATTCAAGTTTGTAAGCTTATTTCTTGCCTGAATAATTTTTTTCTCAGAATTTTTAATTTAGATGTACTGCCACTAGGTGAGAGGCAAATTCCAATTTTCTTAGCAGTGTAGGTTGGGCAGAGGAGTGTAAAAGGCTCTCTTTCCTTTGGTTGATTTTGTTGTTGTTATGCAATGATAAATATTTAAGTCTAAGTTATAAGGTGATATGGATAATTATAAGTGAAGAAAATGAATATCTGGAGACACTAATTGTGTTATCTCTCCACTGCTGTGCTAAAATACCTGAGAAAATCAACTTAGCATGAGAAAAATTTATTTTGGCTCATGGTTTCAGAAGTTTCAGTCCATGGTTGGTTAGCTCTCATATTTGGGGGCCTGTGGTGAGGCAGAACATAATGGTGGAGAATTCATCATGAAGCACAGCTTCTTACATCACAGTGGTCAGGAAGCAAAGAGAGAAAGAAAGGGGACCAGGGTCTCAGTATCCCCTTCAAGGGCATACCCCCAGTGACTGAACTTCCTTCCCCTGGGTCCCACCCAGAGGGTCCACCACCTCCCTCAGTGCCATCAGCAGGGGATCAAGCCTTCAACACACGAGCCTTTAGAGGACATTTAAGATCCAAGTCATAACACTAATGTTTAGTAGAAAGGACGCTTCGAGTCACATGCATGTCCATTGAAAACTTTTTCATGATTTGAAAGTGTGTTTGAAAAAATACAGTGAAGGAAGGAATGCATTCTAGTGTGTCAAATAAGGAGGGATTCTAATAAAATATCAGCATCAAGTAAAAAAAAATCAAATGTACCAAAAAAAGAAAAAATATGCAGCTGGGCATGATGGCCCATGCCTGTAATCCCAACCTCTTGGGAGGTAGAGGCAGAAGGATCACCAAGTTTGAGCCCAGCCTGGGCAACTTAATGAGACCCTCTCAATATAATAAAAGCAAACAGGCTGCGGCGCCTGCCTCGCAAGCACAAGGTCCAGAGTTCGATCCCCGCTACCAAAAATAAATAAATAAATAAATAAAATAAAATAGGCTGGATGTGTAGCTCAGTGCTAGAGCACTTGCACAAGGCCCTGGGTTCAAACCCCAGTACTAGAATAGGGAGGAGGGTGTATCTGGGAGTCTCAGAGTAGAGGAAAAAAACAGAAGAGTGGCATCTGACTTGGTCACTGATAGGGGAGAGGGAAGAATACCCTAAGGAGGGCCTTTCTGGGGAGTCTTTACCAGCTGTTGATGCTGGACCCATACCAGAGCCCCTTTAACACTTCTATAGTCATTTGATGGGCTGTGTCTGCTTCATGTTTCTGATACTCAAAGTACTTGTAGGTCTGTGCACAACTCTCCCCACCACCACCAGAATAGGAACATTTCCTGTAAGGCTTGCTACCCAACAAGTTTTCTGTAATCCCAGTGAAAGAAAAACAAATATTGTGCTGTCAAAACTTGCTTACAATAATTCCAAGATATCCAGAACTGGGTTTGTGATCTTCTCCAGCCCTACTTTTCTTTCTCTCTTTCTCTATTTTGATGAACAAGACCACCATCCACTCAGTTCCTCAAGCCAAATCCCCAGACATCATCCCTGATTCTGCTCAGCCCCTACATCCTGTCAGAGGCCCATTCTCATTGAGTCCACCTCCTTAGTGCCTACAAAATCCATACACTGCTTTCCTTCCCCACTTCTTCAGCCTTCTTGCAGCTCCCTGTCATCTTCTGGATGTTTCCTACCCCATCTCCCTGGCTCCCCATGGAAGCTCAAAGGAGCTTTGGAAAATGCAGATTTGCTTTTGTAAACTCTTCCCTCCACCATCACTATTCCTGCTAAAACTTTTCAGAGACTCTCCATTGCCCATATTCATTGTAACCACACTCAAGGCCCTCTGTGACTTACTCTGCTCCTTTCAGGCCGACGCACATAGACACACAGCTCAGCATCGAACATCTATGTGATTATTATTATGCTGGGCCTTATTGTGCTCCCGTGTTCATCTCCTTAAAATGGATTCTGCCTTCTTTACCTGAGCCTTAATTTTGTTATCTGCAAAATGAGAATAGTACTAGTTGCTTCTCTGTAATTTGGCAAGTTCCTAAAAGAGTCTATTACTGTTTTTATTATAATTAGGTTAAATGCTTTGTTGTTGTTTTATTTGCATATATTTGTGCTGAATTTATTCCACTGTCATAAGTTTTTGTTCACTTTCTTCAGGGATATCTTTTGTGCACCCTCCTTCTCTAGTGTGGAGACAGTTTGTTCCTTTTCAGTGAGGATCATCTCAATGTGATGAGGGTGCTGGAGTATGGGCTGATCTAACCATGAGCTCTGTCAATGCACTGGTGCATGCTGCATGCTTTGTACACTAGAAAGTGTCCAGGCGACATCTAAACTCTTACACATAGCATTACTCTGTCCCTTTTTAAGCATATGCAGCAAAAGCTCTCAGCCCTCTTTTTGGACTACTGACCCTGTGTCCAGTCCTACTCTTTGGCCCAGGCACACCTACCAACTCCACCATTTTTAACACTGGAATGGCACATATTACTTCTTTAAAGTGACATCTTTCAGATACTTGGTAGCTTTTCAAATCTGCATATCCTTGATGGCCTGGACAGTTTAATGAGTGTTCCTTAAGAGACTGTGAAGATTTGAACTTGATGTGTGTGGTTTTGTGGGGGTATCTTGGTCACGTGAATGGCAAACCAATTTCACAGACCACCTCAGGCCACTTAGAGAAATAGCTCAATGTTTCTGTTGAAGAGAATTGACATGCACACAGCACTCAGTCTGCCCAGCCAGAAGTATAGTATGTCTTTCCTTTGTGTCCTTCAGTAACATTACAGAATTTTCTAAATTTTGCTTCTGCTCAGTTTTATTAATTCCCTTGTTTTCTGTTCATTAGTTATTGGTAACTTTTTTTATTGCATTTTCTAATTGAATATGACTAGCTTATTAGAAGGGAGTTAGAAGCTATCAGTGTATTTTTAACCTTTTTACTTTAGTTCAGATAGGTTTTCATTTGATTACATTTTGTTATTTCCACATTAGGCATTCTTGTTATCTATAAATAATAACTTTGTCTCCTAGCTCTTGAAGGGAAACCAAGGAATAGGAGTGGTTAAGCTTTTGAGTTCACAGTTAAGAAGGTTGACTTGAGCAGCAAAAACAAAACTATGTTGATACTAGGGATGTTCTGTGGTCAGGAAGAAGTAAGAAATCTCTGATCACCTAGTCTAGAACTCGGCATCTGGCTGTGGATGATTTGGAAGTTGCATTATTGGTCTTAGTCTGTTTTTTGTTGCTATACCTAAATGCCACAGTCTGGATGATTTATAAAGAACAAAGGTTTATTCAGTTCACTGTTCTAGAGACTGGGAGGTCCAAGGTTGAGGGGGTGCATATGGTGAGGGGTTTCTTGCTTGTGGAGACTCTGAAGAGTCCTGAGGCAGCCAGGCCATCATCATATGGTGAGAGATGCACATATAAGTGGCTTTAAACAATAGACCCACTCTCCAGATAAGCTGTTAACCATTAATCAATTCTTAAGGGCACAGGCCCCTTGACTTAATTATCTCTTATTTTTTTTATTAAATTCTTTTATTGGTACATTGTAGGTATACAACACAATTACATTTCTCATTGGGAATTGTGCTTTTACATAATGCATCTTGGTTCTTATTTTTTCCCCATTCCTAGCCCTCCCTTCATGCCCTTCACCCTTCCCTATTTACAAAGACTTTATTTCCATTTTTTCCATTTCTCATCATTTTTCCTTTCCCTTCTTTCTTTTCCCCTGTGCCTCCCACTACCCCTACCCCTTTGGACCTTTTCTTCCTATTTTACATTATCGATTATTCATTCTAATAATTGGTACATTTTAGGTATACAATATAATGACATTCATCATTGGAAATTTGCACCTTTACATAGCTAAGTGGATGCACATTGAGGCGATACTCAAGTGAAATAAATAGGACACACATGAATAAATTCCGAATAGTTTCTCTGGTGTGAGAAACTGAAAGTGTAAATAAGGACTAAATATATAAGAGGTAATGTGAAATAGGAAGAAAAGGGGCAAAGGGGAAGGAAGTGGGAGGGCTAGAGGAAAGGATAGAAGGGAATGGGATTAATATGAGAAAATGGAAAAATAGGAACAAAATCTTTGTAAATAGGGAGGAATGGAGGGGTTGAAGGGAGGGCTGGGAAAGGGTGAAAAATAAGAACCAAGAGAGACTATGTAAAGGTGCAAATTTCCTAATTACCTCTTAAAGGTCCCAACTACTCCCACCTCCTAAGACCTCACAATGAAGTGGCATTTCACCCTGAGTTTTGGTGGGAACATTCTAACCATAGTAGTGTTCTTGGGTCTATTTCATATATAATAATAACTTAATTGTATACTCTTTATGATTATGACTGTTGGAGTTGCTCAGACCTGGGCTTAAGTCCCAAGCCTGACACTGAAGAGAAAATCGAAATCATCTATAATCTGCTTAGTGGTCCTGAGCTTCAGGTTCATCAAGAGTAGTAACAGCAGGGGTGGTGGTGGTGGTAGTGATGATGATGGCAGTTTCCAGTGTGACTAAGGGGATTAGAGATGATGTATATGAGGTGGAGAGCCTAGTTCTGGGTGCACAGCAGCCCTCAGGAAATCTTGTCAGTAGCTGCTGCTGCTGTCCACCGTGGCTGCTGGCAAAGCCAACTCTTCTTTCAGCCCCTCCACCAGCCCTTGGCCCTAGACAGCCATCCCAGACTCTGAGCTCCCTCTTTCCACCTGCCCTCTCCTAGCTTCTGGCTGCTGCTCCTCTTTGACCCCTACTGCTCTGGCCTCCTCTGGTCCCTCCTCTCAGTACTTCTTTGGGCTCTCAGTCTTTCACTGTCACTGCCACCCCTCAAGACCTCTTTTCTGAGCTCTGTTATATTACTACTTGCACTGTGTCCTCTCAAATCCCTCCACGTATCTAGAAGCCCCTGCTGTTCTCTGTGTCAGCAAATGGCATGCACTCATCCAAGCATCCAAGGTAGAGACCTTGTTTCTTCTCCTTCTCTCACCATGACCCCCTCCCATTCTTATCCAAAAGGAAGCTCTAGTAATCCTAGTCTAAAATATGTTCCAGATCTCTCCATCTCCACTTCCACCTCTCTTGCCTGGGTGGCATTCTCTCAAGTAGTTCATGAAACAGGTCTTGAGCTGATTTGTACCTGAACATTGCCCTCCATCCAGTCTCCACCCAGGGGCAGTAGTGACTGTTAACCTGAGATATTGCCAATCCCTCCTTAAACCCATTGATAATTTCCCTTGTACTTAGGATCAAATCCAACTGCTGATTGTGACCTCCAGGGATCTATAGAGTCAGTACTGACTCTCACTGAATTTAGCTTGATGAACTTATCTTTATTTCTCTCCTCCCTGGCCAGTTCTAACCACGGTGGCTTTTTTTTTTTTTTTTAAATTGGTCTCACTGCATTGCCCAGACTGGCCTCAAACTCATGATCTTCTTGCCTAAGCCTCATGAATAGCTGGGGTCATAGGCATGGGCCGCCATGCCCAGCCATTGTGGCTTTCTTCCCATTCTGTGATCAGTTCTTCCTTTGACCAACTTCACTTTTAGCCCTCAACAGATCACCTCCTCAGAGGGCATCATTTGACCATCTCCTTAAAATACCTCTTATCATAGCACCTTGTTTGTTTCCTGCTTAGCATGTACCCATGATCTGTGTTGTTCCATTGTATGATCATCTGAAGGTTTGTCTCCCTCACTAACCTATAAAACCTTAGGGACAGGTACCTTGTCCATCTTGAGCATTGCTGTATTCCCAGAACCTAACATGGTACCTTCCACCGAGTGGGTTAGCAGTGGACGGAGGCTGACTGGCTTCTCCTCTCTACTTAGCTTGGATCCCATTCTGAGTCATGTAAGTCCTGCTTTCACTAACCTCCACCAGCTTTCATTTCTAGCTATTCCTTCCATTGTTTCTCCAGCCACACCTTGTCCTCCAGAGGTTTTCTCATTTGAGAAATTGTGGTAGGGATATTCTCCAGAGTGATGAAGAAATTAACGAGGACTGTGCTCTGTACTCACCTTAAGTCATGAAAGTGTTCATCCTGACTAAACTTGTGGACGTTGTAGAATCTAGATTTGAAATGGGAGTGAGTTTGAAAGGAGAACTGTGACTGAAACTACTTTTTTTTATTCATTAAGTTTATTGGTACATTTTAGGTATACAATACGATGACATTCATCATTGGGAATTTGTACCTTTACATGATATATCTTGGTTCTTATTTTTTCCCCATTCCCCTTGCAACTATGTTTGTTCATATCTTGAAAACCTCAATGATGGCCTGGGAGGTCTAAATTCAGAATTGCTGGAAGCCTTGCACACATTCTGCTGGTGACCCAAAATCTCCCAGCTAGAAATTTATTCTTTAGTTGAAATCTGTCCTTTATTTAAAGAATGTATATTTAGAGTATGAGACAGATATTAAACATTTGTTCTTTGGGGGAATCTTTTCATCAGAGTGTGCCCAGAGACTCACTCAATTTCACAAAAAGTGGCCTTGTTCCCGTTGTTCGGGACTTGGTCAGCTTGCCTTGCTCCTATTCATAGTTGAACTGCAGAGAAAATGAATCTGTTTTCCTACCTCAGCCTCATGTACTGGCCTCACTCTGTATGCCCAGGTCCCCATGCCTCAATGGGTAGGACCACGGTGCATAAATCACTCACAGCTACCTTGGCTCACTGCTCAGCCGGATCTTTGGTCAGACCAGATTTCCTTGGGATGGGCTGTGGGCATACCATGATGCATGGCTGCCAAAGCCTTCATAATGGGAAAGTGATTATTTAGCACTTACTGTGTTATAGACACAATTCCCAGTACATTGTATACACTGCAGTTATCCTTGTTTATAAGTGAGTCTCAGATGTGTTAAGTGGCTTGCTCATAATCACACAGATGGAAAGTAGAGTAGCCAGGTTTTGAACCAAGGCAGTCTGCACCAAATCCCTGGGCTTACTCATTCATTACTCTACAGATGATAGCAAGTGTAAATGGACAAGTGGGAATAGTGGAACTGCACTGAGTAGAGAGAAGGCATGAATGGTGGTGCAGAGAGGAGTCGTGGTCTCCCTGTCTCCGTCAGGCCAGCTTCTATATAGAGGTGATGGGAACGTTATGAGGATAAAAGAGTTCTGCTTAGGAGATAACAGCTGTGGGGAAGAAACTCTCATGGATGCTTGGAGTGAGAAGGAAATATACTGAGGAAAGGACCCAGAGCTCAGTCCTGATAGGCTGGTGCTAAAAGGATGGATAGTTGTGTCATCAGAAGCAAAAGAAGCGGATATTGTAAACAGATCATTAACTTTAATAGCCGAGTAATGGAGATGGTGGGGGTTTCTGTGACTTAAGGAGAGTATAAAGAAATCATTGCATTTTTGAAGAGTTTGTTTAAAAACTTTGTGGATATCACTCATAAATTAGTTTCTTTAGACATGAACAAAGCAACGCTCAAATCCATTCTAGAACAATGGACCTGATCACCCCAAGTCAAGCAAGTGGGTGAAAGATATGAACAGGAAAGCATTTTCTTTCCTGCAACAAGACCAATGAAGTTCAAAGGCAAAATGGTACAGTGGTGAAGCTAGATTAGATGGCAGACTTTATAACTTGAATAAGAAAAATTATCTTATATAAAAAGGTTAAAAGTCAGCTTTTTGGTAGAAAATTTCATGATGAGGGCCTCGTTGTAGTCATTTCCTCAGAATCAACATAAGACTGTAATGATAAAAGTACAGGTTATATCGCTTCTCAGCCTTTTGGCTAAGATCAAGTATAAAAGTATAGGTTGTGATTCAGTTATTCAGATCTTATATTCAATCCCACAGAACAAGAATGGAAAAAGAAGCAGCACCTCACATCCAGGAAACTGTCAGAAGGGACCACTTAGAGCAGATTGCACAATGTGTTAGACTATACACCAGTGGAGCCGCCGAACTGAGGTCTAGGCACATAAACACACGCCTGCTCCATGGCAAGGCTGAGCAGCTTGAATTTCCAGAGTGCGACTTCAGAATGGGTGGGAAATCGCCAAAGCAGAAGGGCCTCAAGCCAGTTATGCAATTAGCCCATAGCTTGTGCTGGCCTCCATGCTTGTTAAGATAAATTTTGAAATCATCAGCAAGCTCTTGAGCCAGATCCTTTCATTGCGAGGAGAAAGTCAGACTACATAAACCTGCATAGCGCCACGCAGTAAGGCTGTGGGACAAGTTCCACCCCACCCCCCGCCCCCACCAGCAGGAGCAGAATGAATCGCCTGCAGAGAGACCTCTGGCTGTGTGTGGCCTGGCATGGTCCTCATAGCAGTGGGGGAAGGGTCCCTGCTGAGGTTGGTGACCGGAGCCTCAGCCAGAACCTGGGGACCAGGCTGTCATAATCATGTGCCTGCCCCTGTACACCCCTACCTTATTGAAACCTACAGGAGATCTTAATTAGCAAAGACTGCAGCTCCAGGAGAGGAGGAGTGTGTTTAGCCCTTTCCGGTCCAAGAAGATGACCTTTGGGACCCAGAAGGGAGAACTGGGCTCCAGTTGCTTTTATTCAAGGCACTCAGATTGCTTCCCACGTATCTCATTTATCCTCATGACACCCCTGAGAGGTAAGTTTGTTTGAGATTTATACAAAGTTATGATTATGCCTATAGATTCAAGTTCCTGACTCTGTGTCATTCTAAACCTCAAGACTCATCCCCATCTCACTTTTCCTAACATAACAAAACCCTTTGGGGAACGAAACGTCTTGGGCTCTAGCCTCGCCAAAGGGTGATTTTTTTTTCCCCTTCCCTCTTTGTTGTTGTTAAGTTTGATTTATTACTTAGCATTCTAGCCAGGCTCGATGGATGTTCAGAATATTATAAATAATGTGGATTGAAAAGATTGTGCTGAAATGTTTATTGCATTCTTAGAAAGAGAACAAGGAACGGTGTGCAGAGTGTGGCAGTGGGGAAGGAGGAGTGCAAGGAGGGAGGGAGGCAAAGCTTGCTCCTAGTATATTTTAGTGTGTCAATAAAAGACAGTGCGCAGAAGGAAAAGAACTTATATTGCAATCTGCTATCAAGAATGCAGAAGTGTTCCAGTGAGTGTAAAGATAGACTTCAAGAATGTAAGGACCATAAGGAACTAATCATTAGACATTCCCTCTCCCATTTCCTTGCCCACAGTGTTCGAAGAAGTCCATTCACGAAGAGGCTGCCTGTGCATAGAAACTAACTATTCAGCATGCTAGCTTTAGGTGTACCGTCCAGGGTGACAGGCACTGACACAGTCCTCCTTTGACTTAGTTTGCACCTTTAGAATCTGGAATCTTTGTCCTTTGGGTGCTTTAAAAATGCAAATGTTATCCAAGATTAGGACCCTGATATACAGAAATGAATGTCAGACTGGACCATTTGAAGCCGAAACCATCCCACCTTCTTCCTGCTGGATAGTCTTCATCTCTGATTCTTTTTCCTCTTTTAAGGCCTTTCCTTAGGCTCTGTGGGGAGAAAAGTCAGAGTTCTTAGCAGCCAAGGTCATCTGTGTCAACCTAGTACTAGATAGAAAAATCTGGCAACCTGGTGGAGATCATTCATCTAAGTCTCTATTTATTCTAAGAAGGAATGGTCCTTTGGCCACTGTAGCTGCTGCTCTGGGCCCTGCAGACCTCCACAGGACAAAGCCGTCTTTCTTTGTCAAGAGCAAATGAAGCCAAGGGAGTATTGGCATAAAATTGGGAGTGAATTGTGACAGCAAACAAGTGTTGTGTGTCAGACACATTCCAGGCCGCCCTACTTCTCACGAGGCTGTGTATCATCAACAATATGTCCACTGGGTACCTACCTCACCTCTAGGACAGTGGCCTTCCTTCTGGGTAGAATCCCCCCAGACGATTATCTTGTAGTGCCCAGAGAAAACTGCACTTCTTCCAATCATGTTAACAGAAATTTTGTTGCACGGCATTTGATCCTAACCTCTAAACCTCAGGTTCTCAAACTTTAGCACCAGAAGAATCTTGTTAAAATATAGATTCCTGGATAGCCACCCTTGAAGTTGTATTTCTCACAAGCTCTCAGGTGATCCAATGTGCATGGTCCCCATCATAGTAGCACTGATTTCAACATAGTTTTCTGTTGTTAGATAACTTTTGGTAACTTCCTTCTCCGGAATTTCTTTGAACAGAGGGTGATTTTTTTTAAAAAGTTACAGAAAATGAAAGAAATGTGAACTGGGGCTGTTTGAGTCAGTACAGAAAAGGATCCACATGGCTGGATTAACTCAGAAAAAAACCCATGAGCATCTGGTGAAACCCCAACATTTCACCAGAATGTAACTATTGATTTGAAAGGTAAGAATAGAGTATGACCTCCCAACTTTATATTCATGCCACTACCTACCAGTGGCGTATCAATTTCGATGTACTTATTTTACTTGAAACTTTTATAGATTTTTTAAACCATTACTCCCTAATACCTCATTTATTGATAGTTTAGTTTTATTTATTAGTCATTCATTTATTCACATATTTATCAAGCACTTACTATGTGTCAAGTACTATTTTAGCAACTAAAATATCCCCACATTAACTGTCAATAAGTCACACTAGTGACTCCTAATATTCAAGGCAGTATTTGATTCTAGACTGTAAGCTGCTGTCCAGTCAACCAAAATGCATTAAATGTATGTTGAACATATGAAGTCACACCCTGTATAATGTCAGTTCAGTCGGTGATTGACCAAATGTATGATAGCAGTCCCAAAAGACTGTATCACCTACTGAAGTTGTGGCCATCTTAGTCTGCATAAGTGCACTCTACTGATGTTCACACACAGTGAAATCACCCAGTGGCGCAGTTCTCAGAACCCATTCCTGTTGTTAAGCAATACTTAACCATATCTTAAGATCTCTGTGCTAGGCACCTGCAGTTCACGCGGGGACACAGACATGGACACACATGGCCTGTTGTCTGCAGGAATTTTCAGACTATCAGGAGTGGTAATTCACAAACCCAGTTAACTGTTACCTAAGTAATATGTTAATTTCTGTATGGAATGTGTTTAGTATGCACACACATAAAGTAGCCCTCAGATGCTGTGAGGGTAGGGAGAGTGTTCCTGGGGAAAGAGTGTGCTGGGTACATGGAAGCTGGAGGAGGCTTAGAGTCCACGTGGACCATCCCTGCCAAGGCACAGAGGTGTGAGCGAGCCTGGCGTGTTGGACGTGGGAGGCCAAGGAGGGAGAACTGGATCATTTCATTGGGAATGTGTCATGACTCACCTTTTTTTGTTTTTTGTTTTTTGTTTTTTTGCTTTGAAATATCTGAAACCTCTGAAATGTCTGACAGACCATGTGTATTGTAAACCAGCAAATATTTCACAGCCAAATCTGACTTTCTGGATTGCCTATCCTTTTTTCCAGAACAGTGGATAAGCAGGAGTTGATGACATCATTTTAATATTATCCCAAAACACCTTTTATTATTGGCACTAACAGCACACATTTGAAAGGCAGATATTTTTTGTTCTTTGTGTGGTATGTGACAGGCAAAACCCTGGTATCGGCTTGAATAGGCTAATGTGTAACCTCTAACACTGAGTTACAGTCATCAGTGTGTCTTTTGCTGTGATTATCTTTCTAGTCTCTTTCAGCCCCTTACACACTGAACATCTCCCCACACACATGCTCCCACTGTGGTGCTGAGGATGGAACCCAGGGCCTCCCTGTATGTGCTAAGCATGTGTTCTGTGGCTGAACTGAGCCACACATACTGAACATCTTAAGAAGGGAGAAAGGACTTCCACCTTGGTTGCCTTATCCTCCAAAGTGATTTGAGCCCCACTCCAGAATGCTTCCCACAGACCACAGATGCTTCCCAATCTTTTAGCTCTGTGCACTGAATCCTTGGGAGCTCTAGTTATCCTCCTTCCCAGTAGAATCTCTGCTCCAGTTTTCAAATATTCTAAAACTTCTGGCCTGGGACCTTGTTTGGGTCTTTTCAGTAGGCTCAGCGGTAGCTCTTAAATCTGCTCCCAACACCTGCACATGTGTCCCAGAGACATGAAGTCAGTAGGAGGGCACAAGGTCTCGCCTGAGTTTTCACTTGGGAATACTGACAGTTTGCTGCTACACTGACAACAAGCTCTGAAAGTAGAAGCCTCCCTATCTGAGGGCAGGTTTTACAGATCCGAGATGATAGGCTGTTCACTCACCTTTGGGGGTTGTGAGAGCGTTTGATGGTAGTAGTGAATGGAAGCGACATCATTGCAGATCACCGTCACAAAGGGAGAGCTCCTTCACTGGACTGTGAACAGCCCATATTCCTACAGTGCACTTGGTGTGGGAGCCCTGTGGCCAGAATGTCCCTGTGCTCCTGGGTTTCCTAGATGGGCCTGTGAGCTCTGATGCTGCTTGGGGTAAGAGGCCCTTGTCTTCATGACCCAGTAGAGAGCAGCTTCAAAATCTCTGCTTTTGTTCTTACTCCCCCAGTCTTGGTGAAGCCCACGCAGCGCAGAACTGATGGCTCCCATCCTGCTCCTAATGAAAAGTTAGCTGATGACCAGTGTGTAGTTTCTACTCCATCCTTGGCACTAAGCATCGTGTCACAGCAATAGCATTAAATTCATGTTCCAAGCCCTAAGAAGAGGGGAAATATGGACAGAAGATACGCTTCCCTTCTAATAGAGCAAATGTGAATTGCACTCTATTGATGTGCTTTCAATTTAGGTATGTTTATTCATGTAGACATATAAGCTTTTGGATAATTTTATGTGGACATAAATTTCAAAGTATGTTTTCACAGGGCTGGGGATGTAGCTTAGTGGCACCACACCTGCCTAGCAAGCTCAAGGTCCTGAGTTCAATCCCTGGTACTGGAAAAAAAAAATGTTTTCACAGTCTAATATGTCCATCAACAGATAGGTAAGGAAAATGTGATATTTATATACAGTGGCATATGATGCTGCCATGAAAAAAGAGAAACTTGAGACATTTGTAGGTAAATGAATGCAACTCAAGAACACAATATTAAGTGAAATAAGTCAGACACACAAGCTCAAATCTTGCATGGTTTCTCATATAAGAAATTTTATATATATATGAAGAAAGATAAGTAGGAAGTAGGGAAAAGTTCAAATACTTCCCCAAATTCCATATTCCATTGCCTTAAAAATATTTCAATGTAAAAAGAGGGGGCCGGGAATTTAGCTCAGTGGTGCTGCCGCCAGCCTTGCAAGTGTAAGGTCCTGAGTTCGATCCCTGGTACCAAAGGAAAAAAAATTTTTTCAATATATATGCTAATTTGTGTTATCTGTTTTTTTGTCAGAATCTTTTTGTTTATGTTTTGTAGTGCGAAACTACTTTGAAAATAATGCACAGTATTGGGCCAGGGATGTAGCTCAGTGGCACTGCACCTGCCTCGAAAGCTCAAGGTCCTGAGTTTGATCCCCGGTACCCAAAAAAAAAAAGAAATAAAATAATGCACAGTATCATAACTACTGTTATTCTCTTACTTGGTTATAAAAATTTGTTTTATTTTTTCATAAAAAGGAAAAAAAAAAAAGAGTTTTCCTGTTGTGCTCCTCATGTGGGAGGGAGGGAGGGAAGGTTGTTGGAGAGGGGCCTGTTGTCCATGTATGGTTGTGCTGAGTGTCAGGCCCAAGGGCAGGAGCCTGGCCAGCTCTCCTCAGAGTCCCTCTCTTGGGGTTGTGTTGTGCAGTGGGAAGGACGTGGGCAGTGTGTTGAAGACTGAAGGTGATCACTGGTGGAGGAGGATCAAAGTGTTTTGTAGCAAAGGATCAATGATTGTGGATGCCATTGTTGTAGCAAGAACAACTTAGCAGGGACCATGTGCCAGGTAGTATGCTTAGTTAGCACTGAACGTCACATCTCCTTTCTCCTCCATGGCAACTTTGAGCTAAGAGTTGTTATTCTCTCAATTTTAGGCTTAGAAGTTTGAGTCTCTTACCTACATGATAGATCCGTGATTTGAACATAAGCAGTTTGACCTTTCAGCCCATGATGCAACTTCAGCTTCCCAAAGAGGGAAACTTTGTAGTCACACATATGTTCACACAGTGACTTCCTCTGTCATTTTGCTGCACATGTGAAAAATGATGCAGTGCTGGAAGCTAGTGGGCCACAGAGCTTAAGACCACTTAGTGCTGACCACTTGAAAGCTGAGGTGAACCTTTGAATATAGTGGAACCAATTTTTCTGCTTCAGTAACGGGATAAGGCCTCACAGCCATGCTGAGTAATTATGACTTATGTTCTGGTTATTTGGGAAAACACTCAGCTCTTAAAGTGAAAGGCCCATGTCTGGCTGTTCTTTCACCGGCCCTTATTTTTCTTTTCTCCCTCGGTCTTGAACAGTCATCTTTCTGCTGCCCTAACCACCATGGCCCTCAGTTATATGTAGTCTGCATCACCTTGGGGCCATAGGAATGTGAGAATAGTTGAGGGCAGATGTGCTGCCCAGGATGACAGCATGGCTCTCCACCTAAAGCATCAGAAGGGCTGCTCGCAATCCCAGCTTTATTAGGAACGCATTTACTTGAATTCTTCCCAACTCTAGGTGACATGTTGTCTCTCCTGTTTTATTTAACTTCTACCAAAAACCGGCTTCCTCTGGATTTCAGCAACCAGCTGGTGGCCAGCAGTTTGCAGCTCTGAGCCAGCACTGTGCTGAAGTGAAATGGCCCTTAATAAAGGCAACAGCCATTAGTTTAAGAAGTATAGTTTTCATTTTGGCATAGAACAGTCAAAACAGACTATTTGGTGAATAACTGCTACCCAAGAAGCAGCACACTCCTTCTCATATCACATGAGACCCTGTGTCCCCTGCAGACCATGCAGGTACCACACAGTTCATTTGCCAGGTACCACTGTCCTGGAAAGTGCTGGAGCCCATTGACAAATTTTTCCTCTCTTATTCTCCCTTTCTGTGCTCCATAATAAGTCTCCGTTCTGTTTCCAGTTGTCATTACATCACCCTTCATTCCAGCAAACCTGCGTAATGTGTTATTTCAAAGCTTACATATTATTAACATTTAAGGATGGCAGCTTCCTATGCCATGTAGGAAGGTACCCTAATCTTATTCCAAATCCCACTGTAGAGTGGCAGTTTCTGGAAAGTATTAGCACTCCCTGCCCCATATGCCCCTCAGACCTGAGGGAAAGAGACATGTGCCTTTGAGCTGTCACCTAGGATACATGCTAGGAAAAGTGTCTCAGTTACTTTTGTCATTGCTGAGACAAAATACCTAACACCCACAAGTTAAGGAAAGGAAAGTTTATTTCAGCTCACAGTTTGTAGAGTTTTCAGTTCATAGTCAACTGGCTTCAAGGCAAAGTGGCATGGCAGAGGGGTAAGACAGAGGATAAATATTTTATGGGAAATGTTTCAGGCAGAAGGCAGCAAAGTGGCGAAGCAGCAAGCAGCAGCAGCAGGCTTGCCTCCCCCCTCCCTTTTTTTTGGTACTGGGGATCGAACTCAGGACCTTGTACTTGCGAGGCAGGCCACTGAGCTAAATCCCTGGCCCTCTCTCCTTTTATATTCCTTCCAGGATATAAGCCTATTGATTGATGCCATGCAACACAGAGTGGGGCTTCCATTATGCAAACCCAGAACTATGTTAATTTAGTACCACACACCCTTAATCTCAGTATCACGTACCCTAGATCCATCCATCTGCTATGGGCGCATGAGGCTTTGGGAGAACATCTAGATACAAGACATAACAAAGAGATAAATTATATTTTTCTTTATGGCACTTAGCATCTTCTAGTGCCATTATTTACTCATGTTTTGCCTTCTGTCCCCATGACTTCCATCAGGTCAGTGAGGGTAAAAATTTTTGTCTGATTTGTTCATTACTATAGATTCTAAATCAGAATTTGCTAAATCAAAAGCTACCCCCCAGAAATGGAGAATACAGAGATATCAATATTGTTTTTGCTTTCCTAACCATATCAGGAGTGAGAACTTTCTATTTCCTTTATTGATTAAATATTGATTGAACAGTTCAGTGTGTAATCATTTGATTAAATATTGATTGAACATTGTTCTTGATTAAATATTGATTCAATGTGTAATGTACATAATGTATACAAAGTGTATTTAAAAGGCCTAGCACCAGTAATGGTGATGGATAGGGCCCTTGCCAGAAGCGTAGAAGCGCTATGGTTGAACCAGATGTGATGGCATATGCCTGTACTCCCAGCACTCAGGAGGCTGAGCTTTGAAGTATCTTGAATTCAAGGCCAGCCTGGACTACATAGTGAGACTGTCCTTTTTTAAAAGGCACTGTGGTACCAGTAACTTCATACATTTACCTGGAACCTGCTAAAAACAGTACTCAGTGGGCCTCTTACACTGGTGCCCAACATAAGGAGGGTTCCCCATCAGGAAGGCTCAAAGCAACTTGTTTGCTCCATTTACCATTTTATCATTAGCTTTCTTTACAGTGGGTGAGCTCTATTCCCTGATATTTGCTCCAAGAACCTTTGCCCCAGAATATGAGCCCATCTTTTATATATTTCAACTCTTCAGGACAATATCTGTAGCATTAGTCAAAAAATATTTTCGCAATAATAATAGATATGTGATTGTTAAAGAGAGGAGTTTGTAGGGCTGGGGGTTTAGCTCAGTGGTTCCGACGCCTGCCTCACAAGCGCAAGGTCCTGAGTTCAATCCCCGGTACCAAAAAAAAAAAGATAAAGGAAAGAGAGGAGTTTGGTATCTGAGAAGGCCCTGTTTTAATAATGCCAGCTATTTCTATTGGGTCTTTGACTCATTCAGAGAAAGGAGATGCAACTTATGACTGCACGCTCCAAGGAGTAATGCCTCTGAACTGTCCTTTCAAGACTAAGCCAGAAACCAGGGATGGTGACATGCCTGTAATACTGGCACTTGAGAGGCTGTGGCAGAAGGATTGTGCGTTCAAGGCCACACTTGGCTGCTCAAAACAAAACAAAACAGAAAAAAAGAAGAAAAGAAAGACTAAGCTGGTAAAGTAAAATCATTCTTATGTTACTTTTGCATTTTTCCAAGTGAGTAGAGACAACTATTCTTGCTGATGATCTCTTCACTGAAAGAGCTTGGTTATAAGTAAGAGGAAATGACCCTGGCTCATTTAGGTTTTTAAAAAATGCAGAATTTATTGGAATGAGGATGGGTTACTTGAAGTATCTAAGGCATGATGGAGACAGCCAAGTTGAGGGAAGAGTCAGAAGGAAGGCAGTTGCTGTTCAAAATCTAAAATTCCCAGAGAAGATGACCTGTTTGGCCTCCTGTGGGTGTCGCATCAGTTGTGTATGCAAAGAGAGGGTCAAGTTGAACACAGATGGTGCCAGCCATACCTACGACATGTTGTTCTGAGGTTTGGAACTACTGGTACATCTTGGTCAGATGACTTGCATCTGATTTGTTGACAAAGTTGTGCCTCTCTGCCTTGCCTTTCTCTATCCGAGTGAGAACTTCAGTGGCAGTAACCTTGTGTCACCTTGCCAGGTGTGCCTAATTAGTGCCAGTTGATGTAGCCCAATCCAGATGAAGGGGTCTGTAGTGGTGAATCCGTTGCCTGGCTGGAGCCATCCAGAAATCTTTTGACACTCAGTCAGGAGGGAATTGTCAAAACAAGATATCCATAACAGAGTTCCTGACTATTTTTTCCAAGACACTTGAATTCCTGCCAGACTCCAGACAGATTCACATTCCCAGGGGTAACTTGCAGCACAATAAGGAGAGATTTCTTAGCAAATATTAATGCGCCAGAGAATTGGCATTAAATTATTGACTTGACAACTCATAATAGGCTGCTTTTGATTGCTGATATGAAGGATTATCTATTTACAATTGAATTCTGCTGTTGAATTGTGTGATTGCTGAGCTGAACTTATTTCGGGGAAGGGAAATGAATAACACTCTAAGAACACAGATGGGCCTTAGAAACTACTCAGCACTTTCTGTGCAGGAAGCAACAATAATGGCCAAGTGTTTTACCTACTGCCACTAGGGAATGGTTATCATCTGCAGGGGTTTGTTTTTTTGTTTTAGGGATGAGTAGAGATGGAATGGATTTTCTTTCTTGCTCATGAGACTGGCAGTCCCAAAAGAGCCAAATATGCACTGTTGTACTCATTGGACCTGACACACATAGGCACTCAACAAACATTTGTTGAGCCGGGTTCTGGTGTGGGTACACCTAACTATCTCAGGTAAATCCTACCCAGGGCAGTGCTTCTGGTCAGCAGCCCTTGCTGCAACCTGATCTGCCCTGGCTGGTGAGATGAGTTCTTATGGGGGTCTCTGTCAACCAAGTGTTGGCCTGGCTGTGGCCTGGGGCTGCAACTGCTGCTCCAAAGCCACCTGACGCCTGGCCAGGTGCTCATGCACCAGATTCCGGAGCCCAGACTCGGAGCCTGCCTCTCACTAGGCCGCCATCCAGCTTCTCTGCCCCCGCTCTCACAGTCTTAATTCCTTTTAATTTCCTGTTTCTAGACCAGTTCTTTTTTCCCTTCATCCCTATCCCCACTCCTTTCAGGTCACCTCCCTGATCCCTACTTCCTGCTGAGAGTGCTCTTGCTCCCTCTGGCCCCCAGATGTCTCTCTCACCACCGCTCTTCCCTCAGCTGCTGCCTTCTGTTTCCTGTATTTCCACAGAGCATTTGTTACCTCTTGTCAGCGTTGCATGGGGCACTGCCCTGGGACCACAGGAACCCAGAGGTGTCTCCTCTCCCAGTGGGGGATGGGGTGCCAAGGTCAGGGAGATATTTCTGTCCTCCCAAAGTCACCTCAGCTGAAATCCAACGCTGATACCTGTTAGCACCGGCCTGGCCACTCCAGAGTGACTTCAAAAAAGACCCCAGTTCTTACGTTCAGAAAGCTGGTACTTTTTAGAAGAAAGCAACTACCAGTTAGCACCATCCCTGTGCCAAGCCTCGGGCTCTTACGCAATGTCACTCAGTCTCCACCAGGTTGGGAAATGCATGCGTTGTCTCTTGTGGCCTCGTGCAAGTGGGCTACAGACGTGTTGGTTGAGTTGCTTACAGATGGCTGAGGAGGGCCAGGCTGGTGTCTGCAAGCCCTTCCTCTTCCCACTGTGCTGCGTTCCTAGACCATGGTCTTGTCAAAAGGCAGAGACTGTTTATTACATTCAGTCAGCATGACACAAAGCTGAGATAAAGTGAAGATCTGTTTAATTCCAGTGTTTCTCTGTTTTCAGTCAGAGCCAAAACACAGGCCAATCCTACTTGGTGGCATTTTGCTTGCGTTGTTTTGTTTTGTTTTGCTTTTGCCTTGTAATGTGTTTTTGGAGTCACACTGTCACTTGTGTGTCCCAGACCATGGCTTGTCACCTTCACCCTTAGGACTCCTGCGTCCTGCCCAGGTTCCCTGCTCCTGTCCTGACCTCCCAGCTCCCGAGCTCAGCCCAGCTTCACAATGCTTCCTGTCAGGGAATGTGGCTGTTTGCCCAAAGCCAGGCCTGCAGTTGGCTGGCCGCCTTCCTAGGGCTCCCTTGGGGGAATGTGGCATGGTTTTGGCATTAGGAGCCTTACTCTTCTTATCCTGCTTGGCCTCTGAGCCTCTGTTTTCTTACCTGTAAGTTGGGGGAAATCATTGCCCTACTGGCCTCATTGCCTTATGATGAGAATAGCACGGGATTTGGGCACTGTAAAGCTTTATGAGCACATGTATTTACTGGCATAAGGGTACTCTTATTTTATGACTTCTGTTCTTATTATACTGCTATGGTCATTCTAAGCATCGTCTTCATTAACTACTCCTAGTTTTGCCAGGCCCCCAGGCTCCTCAGCCCCTAGGTTCCTCTCTGCCCCTCCTCCCACTCAGCTGAATGTGCGGTAGCATTGGGTCCTCCTTTTGGTTTGTTTTTAACGTTCTCATTCTCTTGCCTGTGACCTCGTCCTCTGCCTGTGCCCTGGCTCTGACCTCTGCTTCCTCAAAGGCTTTTACATTTTGGTTTTTCACAGCTTCTCTCACCTGGTGTCCACTTGGCTGTGCTCTGCTTGCCTTTTGGCTCCAGCCAGAACTTCGCCCGGCACAGCTGTCCTTCCTGTAGCTAATAGCCGAAGCGGATGCTGCCAGATATTCCACTCTGAACTTCCAACCTTTCCTGGATGCCCGTCATCACCACCAAGCCCAGCTAGAATTGGGCGCTCTGTTTCTGCACCAAATGCCACCCAGGTGTTCCTCTGTTTTTGTTCCTCTTCCTTCTCTTTTGGAATGAATGACATATGTTATTTCTCTCATTAAATTGAGAGACCAGTTCTTTCATAGGACATCCACAGAGTATCCGTCATATATCCAGGGCACTATGTATGTACATACAAGTCACAATTCTCAGGCAGGTGCAAGATAGGAGTGATCATTATGTCACCACAGCTACCACTTATGGAGATCTGGTTATGTTCTAGAAATTTTATGTAGTTTCCCTTATCAAATCATCATAACAGGACTGGGTATTTAGCTTAGTGGTTCAAGCTCAAGGTCCCGAGTTTGATCCCCAGTACCAAAAAGCAAAACAAACAAACAAAAAACCCCATCATCAAATCATCACAACAAGCCTATGAAGTTGGTATTTTTTAGTCTTGTTTTAAGAGATAGTGAAAGCAAATTCAGTATTAAGAAACTTCCAACATGTCATAGCTAATAAGTGATAGATTTGAAGCTCAGCATCCTTAACTGTAAAACCAGTGTCCCTCCACCACATTGGACAGCACTGTTTTGGGAGATCTTGTGATGAAAGAACTATTAACAGTAGAAGAATTGAGAGATGCAGGACAGTCATTTGTGGGCCATAGCGTTCATGTCAATGCTCCTTGGAGACAGGACATGTAGGCCTGGGCATCTCTTGGGAGAACATGTAGTCTGAGCTGAGTATCAAGGCTGCAGCCCTGGAGCACTCTGTGAACAAGACGAGGTTACACACAGTGTGAAGTCCACAGAGGAGATGGAGGGTAACGCCATGGAGGTGCAAAGAAAGGATGCCCCACAAAGCAGAAAGGAAAGGCTGGAGGGATGGTGTAGATGCCACACCGAGAACAAAACCAGAGAAAGCTTTTGCGTAGTGTTTTAATGAAAGCATTCTTCGTGGGAAATTAACATGTAGAACCATAGGATAGATTCAAGAGGGACAAGATGAGGGGCAGGGGGATGCCCCTCTCGTCACCAGTGTCTAGTTCTCTGGTCCTGCTGGGCTGCTAGTTCTCTTCGTGTCCACACCACAGACTGCTGAGCAGAGCAGGCAGGTCTGGGTGAAGAGCTCCAGGGTGGCTTCAGTTCCCCCAAAATCAGAATGTAAATATGCTTACCTTCTCTCCACCTTTACTCTTTTCTTAACTTATTTGCCTAGTAATAGGATTAAAGGGAACATTTACATGAACTTTTGAAAACAAATATTCCCATTTTGTCTCTTCTCCTGTTTATTCCCTACCTCAGCTCAGGAGTCTGCTCTAAAAAAAATCCATGTTTAATCAGTGAGAACCTACTGGTAATACATAAGCAAATGTCACCTACTGGCAGCACAACTGAAAAGAAAAACCAGCCCACTACAGGATTCGTTCATAACGGTGCTCTGTTCACCGTTAGAGGGCATTGCTTGGTGGTCCTGACTCTTCCAGTGTGAAGTATAAGTCAGACAAGAATAGGTATTTTGGTTCAAAACAACCAAAAGTGGTGGGCAGCCAGAATGGATTTCCTTATGACAAAAGCAGACAGAAAGACTTCCAGATAAGGGTGCCCGGGTCTCCCTCTCCCTCCCTCCCCCACACCCTGCCATCCTCCTTCCTGTCATTATCCCCTCCCCAGCTGCCTATAGCCACAGGTAGAAGGGGCCAACATACAGACCCATCCTCTGGCTCCCAAGAAAAGGCAGGCTCTGTACTCAGCTCTCCTTTCCTCTCCTCCTCCATGCCAGGGCACATGGAGAGCTGTTACCTACACCGTCACTTGCTGGTTTCCAGTGTTTCACTGGAAAAAAATATGGACCATTAATCTAGATGAACAATCTTTAGAAAACACAGCCCTGTTCCCGAGACACTGTGTTTAATGTCCTTTCCCAGTTTGAAAAGGAGTTTGTTTTCTTACATCGTTTTTTAATTGCCATGAGCTGGACTTGTAAATATTGTAAGTGGTTGAGTAATACTCATCTGGTAAACTGACCAAAGGAAGTGGACATTTTTTTCCACTCCTGTAACCCTGGCACCCATGTCTGCCCTTGAAAGGGGCTCTTCAGTACTGGCAGGGGACATCTGCCCTTCCAGGTGCTGCTGGTACCAGGGAAGGAGCTGAGTGAAGTGTGGAGGAAACGATCCCGGAGTCAGGAAGATCGCCAGGTGTTCCATGCTGGGGTCAGGGGCAGAGAGCAGTCATTGTTTAGAAGTTGGCAGGTTCCCAGAAGTTCAACTGTCTTTCTTGTTCTGAAATGTCAAACATTTCCTTAGCTGGGGGATGGATGACGAGACCCCCTGAGGCTTGAGCACTATTCAGAGGCAAAAGAACTAAGTTCTGTCTTTCACATGTGACTCAGTATGGCTCGAATCAGGCCCCTCCTGCGTCCTGGAGGCTGGTATGGGTTGGAGGCTTTGCCCTGCCTCTCCCTTTGCGAAGTTTCAACTCTCTGTGCTTATGTGTGTGTGGTGGTGCTTCTTTAACATGGTCCCTTATCTTTTAGTGACACTAAAATGCCTATGGATAAAATGTGCCTAGGATGTGCTTCCAAATGCTACACAGTGGAGACAGGGTACAGGTGAGCATGCAGATAAAACCAGACTGGCCATGAATTGACCCTTGCTAAAGCTGAGTGATGGGATCATCACGGTTCCATGTACTCTTCTATCTACTTTTGTGTCTGTTTAGTTTTCCAACATAAAAAAGTGAAGGACAGAGAAAAGGGGAGAGGATGAAAAGAGAAGAAATTCTATATCCCACTTTTGGAGCCCCAAGGAGTCTGGGTCTCTGCTTCATAAGCCCCATGCTCTGTGGGGGCTCAGGACCCCTGGAATGGCTCCACTGGTGCAATGAGAGGTCAAGAGCATGGCCGCCTGCCAGACCCACCTGGATTCCATTCTAGCTCATCCTCTTACCAGCTCCAGGTTCTTAGTCAGGACAGTTCACTTCCAGAGCTTCCACTTCCTCGAGATTGAAGGGGAAAGGAGATTGATTTATTGTGGGGATCGAGGAGAGGCAATACACATAGCCTGTAGCACAAAACCAGGCATCCCAGCATATTCTGTGTCCAGGGGAGCTTTGGAAAGGTCCTAGTTACTCTTCCCAAAACATCCCTCAGAGGAGAGAGGCCCCATCAGGAAGGTACCAGACCTGTGCTCACATTCCAAGAGAGCCACTTCTTCACAAGAAAGGATTGCAGCGATAAGGTCTGTAAATACCTTCTCCTAGGCACAAAGGCTGCAGTTGGCTTTTGCTTATCACTGTCACTTGCCATCTTAAAATGACTTCCTCGGCTGACCTTCAGTACACACCAGTTTACCTAAGCCTGTTGACACACACACACACACACACACACACACACACACACACCCTGAGAACCAGTGTTTGCTGTTTAAGGGTTTAAGGTGTAAAAATGTCATTTGTCATTGCTCTTAAAGTTCCCCCTTTCATCTTTGGGCAAGGACCTAGTTTATCACGTTATCAATCACCATCTAAGGTGTCAAGAGTGAACTGTGTTTTGATTACTCATGGGTAGTGTGTACCCCTTCACAGAGGCACAATTTGTCTAATTCACAGTTTCAATGACAGATCCTCTTTTAAAAGGCATCACTGGGGCCGGGGGTGTGGCTCAGTAGTGATAGAGCACTTGCCCAGTATGCCAGGCCCTGAATACACACACATACCGCCACACACATCATTCTTATATTAATAATTCCAATAGGCCCACCCACCTTTCTGCTAAAACTGTCCTATTAAAGGTGTCTAGAACCCAGGAGCTTTCCCTGTCTTAGTGTTTCTCCACAGTATTTGTTTGTTGACACTGACCACTTTTTGGACTTTTTCCTTAACTATCATCTTTGACATAGCTTCTAAGCTTCTCCCTCCCTGTTTACTGCCACTCCTATGTCTTTCATGTTGTCTCTTCTTGTCCCTCTCAAATACTCAGTGAATTTATTTCTTTATGATATTTACATGGTACCTCTTTTGTGTGCCAGCTCAGGGTTGAAACCAGGATATGTGCTGAACAAGAAGGCACAGTCCCTGTTGCAGAGGAGAGATGCACAGGAGCTGATGCCAAATGATTTTGATGATAGTTACTGTGGAGACAAAGGGTACTGTGGCAAAGGGGTACTGTTGATTTCAGGTCAAGGAGTTAGTCCAGGAAACGACACCAATGCTGAGGTTTGGGGGACTGGCTGGGGCAAGAAGGGGAGAACTCTAGACAGACAGGACAGCATGTGTCACAGCCTCTGGGCAGTCAGGAGCCTGGGATGTTGGAGAGTGAAAGGCCCAGTGGCCAGAGCACAGGTCACAGAGTGTGGCTGCGGGGCAGCAGGGCCACCACAGTGTCTGATCTGTGTAAGCCATCGGAGGCCTTGAAGCAAGGAGGCAACTTGATCACTTTCCATTGAAAAAGATGGCTGGGGCCTGGGCTACGTGGAGCATAGGAGCACAGCACTGCAGTGGTCGGAGTCTGAGCTGGGGGAGCCACCCACACCTCAAGGCCTCTTCCCTTGTGTTTCAAGCTTCATGTGTGTGAATAAACCAGGTGGATGATTTGGTCTTCCCCATCTGTTATTCTTTATTCCTTTGTTCTAGTCACCCGTTTAGCTATTCTCATTATCACCCTGGTTTGGAAGTCAGGGTCACTTGAATGAGCTTCAGCCCTGGGCCATCACAGCCTCAGTAGAGACCACTTGCTGCACAAGGAGCATTCCGGCCTCCAGCGTTTCCCCCACTGTGAGCCCGCCTGCACCACACCCAGGGGTCATGCCTTGGCCCAAACTCTGCTACTCATCTCCCTTGTTTCCTCAGTCAGCCCTCCCCTTATCCAGGATTGAGCCCAGGCCCTATAGGTCCCCTTGCTCTGTCCACCACCCCACATCTTCTTCTTCTCCTCATACTGCACCACGTAATCTTTTCACCCCAGCCAGGAGCAAGTTCTCAACCAAACATCACTCATGGAGCAGAGTGACAAACTGCGGCTCCCATCCCCATGAAACTTTTGGTCAACCTGAAGATGTTTCAGGAGATAGAAGTAAATGAAAAGATGTATTTTTCTAGTTCTGGCTAGAAGTTAAACTAATATCACACATGTACCCTTTCTCACTGCAAGCGTCTTAAAAGAAATCCTAGCTAAAATATTATACTCCACCGCACAATGTTAGTGCATAGCTGAATTCACAAGGAAGGAAGGAAATCCCTAGATAAAAGAAATGAGCAGATTGAAGACCAGAACCCAAGGGAATGAACTGATGCTGCAGCTGGGTCATTATCAGTCCTGGTGACACACAGCAGGGGTCAGCAATCTTCTATAAGGTGCCAGATGATAAATGGTTTAGGCTTTGCAGACCACAGATGGCATGTCACATCTCCTCCTCCTTTTACCTTTATGACAACCCTTTAACAATATAAAAACTATTCTTAGCTCATAGATTGTGCAAAAACAGACCACAGACAGAATTGATCCATGGACTGCAGTTTGTAGTCTGCAGATCCCTGATGTGGAAGCTTCGTTTTTGTGTTCCATGAAGACAGGGAAAAAGAGAAGCCCTGGCTCCTAGAGAGGAGAAACTCTCACAAGATAGGATTCCCAAGAAAGAAGGCACATTAGGAAAACTCACCCAGGGAAGTGACAAGGAAGCTTAACATATATTTTAATTCCTTTCTCAATATTCAAAACCATGGGCAAGCTGTACTTCATGAGTTAGGTTTAAAGCTTACACTATGTGATATACATTGAACCCTAAGGATCTGTGGATCAAATTCAGGAAGTCTGTGGATTTGAATGGAAAGGCAAGTTGCATTCTTCTTTCATGAATGTCTTGTTGAGATTTAGTATTTCCTTCAAGTACTAATGTAGGTAGCAAACCACAGAAGTATTATTGTGACTACCTTTTCACATCACAATATATTATCTCTGAATTTTTTTTTTTTAATGTTTTGATGTTTTGAGACAGGGTCTCACTATGTAGTCTAGGCTGGCCTTGAACTCATATAGCCCAGGCTGGCCTCAAACTCACAGTGATCCTCCTGCCTCAGCCTCCAGAGTGCTGAGATTACAGGCATGTGCTACCACGCACAGCTCTCTGAATTTAAAAGACATATATTTTTATTATAATGTTTCAGTATAATTGGAAATTTAAAAACATACTTCTAAGTAATGATGGGCCAAGAAAGAAATCATTGCTGACCATTTAAAAATATTTAGGGGCCAGGGATTTAGCTCAGTGGTGCCGCTGCCTGCCTTGAAAACTCAAGGTCCTGAGTTTGATCCCCAATACCAAAAAAAAATTAAAAAATAAAAATACTTAGAATTCAGAAACTAACAATGAAATCACACCATATCAAAACTTGTAGTCTTAGGGATATATGTCCGCCACAGTAACCACTGGCTGTGCACAATGATTGAACCACTGAAAGATGATTAGGGCAGCTGAGAAACTGAATTTCAACTTTATTTAATTTTAATTATTCCAATGTAAATAACCAGAGGTGGCCAGTGCTTGCCCAGAGGGTGGCTCATGCTGGTGACTGGCCTGAAACCTGTGGCCTCCTGGGCAGAATAAGGAGTTGAACTCTTGGAATCCTGACCGTCTTAGCCTCCTTGGTCTTCCACAGGCCTCCCTGCTGGCCAGGCCTCGTGACCCTGTGCACTTGGCTCCCCCTGTTACTTTTCATGTCCCTTTCCTCATCTGCTTGCTTCCCCGCTTTGGGCCTTGGCGGCCAAGGAAGTCTTGGGTGACCAGGGCCTTTGCACTGAGCTGTATCCCCAGCCTTTTATGTATTATTATTTTTGAGACAGGGTCTCACTAAGTTGCCCAGGCTGGGCTCAAACTTGTGATCTTCCTGCCTCAGCCTCCCAAAACACTGAGATTATAGGCCAGCACCACCACATCCAGCTTGGATGCTTGCTTTGTAGTGGCCCTGCACTGTCTCTGTTAGGTTACACTGGTCCCCTGCAGTTCCTAGCGTGTGGGAAGTGCACAGTCTTAAACACTGGGTCGGTGAACATGGAAGGCAGTGAGCAAAGGACTGCATTCTCTCAGGCCTGTGTCCAGCATGGATACTGACTTTGTAGCAAGGATCTGTGCCTGTGTAACCACATGGTTGGAACTGGAGTTTCCAGGCACCCACGTCCTCACTTGTCTGCACCAGCATCTCAGTCTCGCAGTCTGGAGCAGTGGCACAGCTCTCTAGGGGCAGGGCTGTTTCAGGGTTCCCTGGTGGCCCTGCCTGCTGCACTCACCAGCCTGCAAAGCCAGAGCTGTGTCTGCCTCCCTCTCCGTAGGTACTTGATAGAATGTGCATTGCTGTTCTGGTCTGATCACTAAAAGAGACATATTCTGCTTTTGTTTTTCAGGGATGATAATGGTGATTTTATTGCTGCTCGTGGCTATTGTGGTCATTGCAGTCTGGCCAACCAACTAATAGCATTAAAGGGACCACCTGCTGTGACACCTGCCAGTGCCCAATAAAAGCCCAGCATCTTTTTGGTATGCAAAACCTACTCTCAATAAACTCTCCCAAAGCTCTGAACTCTTGATGTACACTGCTTCACTAGAGGCACAGAGCTAGAACACTGGCCCAGTGTGGCTCTTCTGGTCTCCACCTTAGTCATTTTGGTGCTAACCAGAGGCCCCTCAGGTGACCACTGCCCCTGTGCTGCCAGTGGATTGCAGCCACCCCAGTGTGCTGGGTATCCAGAAGGCAGTTGTAACCTTGACATCTGGTCTGCTTGGGAAAGTCAGTTGTGTGCCCATGTGGGAAATGAATGGCCATTTTGTGTCCAGTGTCCACTGTCACTCCAGTAGTGGAGTGACATGAGATTGTACGGAAAGGGCCGAGGAGATCCATGTCTGAGAGTTAACTGCCATCCCACCACCCACCCTGCCCAAGGCACCCCAAGGGGTTCAGCACACTTAGTGGTGCTGGCTGCCACTGCTCAGAAGTATTACTCGGCTCTACTCGGGGGACCTTCATCCTTCAGACACATTCTTATTCAGTTTCTCTGTGATAGTAAACTTGTTATTCAAGGCCGAAACATCTAAGAGGCCAGAATCCAGTGAGGTCGTGTAGGGAGTGCTGTTGATAGATAGATGCAGTTACAATGTGAGGAGAATGTCACCATTCATTCATTTGCTCATTTGCAGTACCGGGGGTTGAATCTGGGACTTCATGCATGCCAGGCAGGTGCTCTACCACGGAAGTACATCTGCCGCCATTACTTATTTATTTTAGACAGGATCTCACTAAGTCGCCCAGGCTGGCCTCAGACTGTGATCCTCCTGCCTCAGGCTTCTGAGTAGCCAAGATTACAGGCATGTGTTACCACAACCAGCCAGAGCATTGCCTTTATTTGGTTCAGACACTGGTTCTGACAACCCTTAATGTGTGCACATGTGCTTGTCAATGGTGCCTGTCTCACAAAGGCCAGGCCAGTGGGGTGGCCTGCAAAGAATGCCAGGCCCACAGGAAGGTGAGTTCTGAGCTAGAAGGGCACCGAAGGCCCATCATCAGCCTTCCCTTCTCTCTGTACAGGAAGCAGGATGGGCAGCTGGCTTGCTTTGTCCTCATGTCAGAAGGAGGAAAATGACAGAGTAATTGCCAAAGTACACAGTTTCACTGAGGAAAAAAAATGGGCTTGTGGTAGGACTTGGGGTGGGAGAATCTCCTGTGGATTTCCTCAAATGTGATCTGAGAAGTCCCCTCAGGACAAGCACAACCACCAGGAAGGAAGCCACAGTGCAGCCTGGTGTGGTGTTGTTTCCTAGAACTTTGAGACCAAAGACTCCAGATGTGTTAGGGAGATCCGGGGTCCAGGGGTCCAGACAGCTGCTCAGCTCTGACATATCTCCTTACTCCAGAACCCAGGCCAATGGGACAGTTATTGAGGACTCTATGGCAGAGGAAAAGGAAATTCTGGAGGCCAGTAGTGACATGGTCAGCCCAAAAGCAAATCCACCACCTCTGCTTATAACTCATTGCCCTGAACTAGTTACCCAGCCCTGCTCCGGCACAGGGGCAGGAGGTTCCTGATGGCAGAGTGCCTGAAATATGCAGAGATAGCCCAAAGGACCACACCATGTACCAGCTGTGACCAGAGCCTCATCTAGAAAATGGAGGAAAGGAGACCCCCTTCCCACCTGGTATGGCTGCTGTGAGCACTGAGTTATACGTGCAAGCACAGGGCCTGCCCCTTGGCTTAGCTGAGAAAATGATTCTCTCTAACCCAAGTCTGGGCCCTGTGGGCCATATGGTCTCCAAGTCCAGAGTCCAAGATCCTACCACCTGCTTTGAACCTAGAACAACAGGATGAACTGGTGAGGATGTGAAAGTGAGCCAGCCAGGCAAAAGAGCTCTCCTGTCTGTTTGGACCCCGATGCCCACTGACCTCCTGACAATGCTGAGGCCCTTGCAGCAGACTTAGGAGGATGGTGGGGGTCATGTCCAGTGGGGAGGTGACAAGAGGCTGAGCAGATGAGGGCCAGGGCAGCCATGGCAAAGAGCCCTGCTGTCAGGGAGCCTGGCTGCAAAGGGAAGGGAAGGGAGAAGCAGCTTGTTGCAGGTGGGTAAGTTCCTGAAGGAGAGAGACCAGCATGGAGACCAGGGCTTTTGGACAAAACTTACCCTGGGATTCGATTCTTGTCAGGGTGGGGTGGTTGCTAATGGATCACCCAAAGGAAGACCAAGAATTCCCAGAACCACATCACCAGTCCTGTGTGAAACCCCAAATCTGTACAAACAGCATCTCCTTGGAGCCCCCCACTTGGGGGCTCAGGGGAGGTGGCATTGACAGCCTGTTTGACTTTCTCACCTCCTCTTGACTTGCTCAGCACGGAGCCCCGGCAACTCGTGGGGCATCTTTGAACCAGAGCCATGGCGTCCTGGCTCAATCACACTGAAAGGCCCTTTCAAGCAAAACACTGAGCCGATGTCTGCACACAGCAGCTTCTGTTCTTTTGGCTGAATGGGCTCTAGGCACAGCCCTAGCATTGCTAGCTGTGTGACCCTGGACAAGTTTCTTCACTTCTCTGGGCCAATGGGCAGTGGAGGGTGAGGAAAGCTGCCCAGGAGCGTAGAGTACAAGGACCTGCCATCTATGCTGTGGGCAGTGTAGGCTGCAGACATGCCAGGAAGAAAGTCCCAGCCACCCTTGGTCTTCATCAAGGGGTGGGTTTCTCACGTGAGACACCCACCATCCCTGTCAGGCTGGGGGTGGTAAGGCATATCCGAGTGGCTGACTTGTGCCATTTGGGGGGACCTAATGCCTCATGACCTACCCTAGAGTAACGTGGCTCATGTAGTAGTAGTAGTATTTTCAGCATGCTTTGCAAGGCCTGGTTTTCTCCTCAGACATGTCACCACCACAGCCCTGAGTGAGCTGCAGCAAGTGCTCTGGAATTGGCTGGTGGCGTCTTAAGCCCTCACCCCTAGCATAAAGCAGAGCAGCAGCATAGGGGCATAGCACCCATCACCTCGGGTGCTTTTTCAATGAAAATAAACTTTATTAAAATAACAGCATAAGAATTGTTTAACTTATCAGATTATTAATTATAAGCATTTTAGGTCAGGATACCATATAAAGAAATCCAGATACCCAGGTACAACTGGTACTTTTGTTCCATTTCGGCTTCATGATTATTAATAACTGCACTCAACTTTAGCTGTCATTAGCCCCAGGACAGTCTGCTTCTTTCAAACCCCACAGGCCTTGCCTGGACACAGCCTCCACCCAGGCCTTTGTGGCTTTGATACGGAAAATCCTTGCGCTTCTTTTTTCTGCTGCGCACAGCCAGCTAGCCTGGCTGGCATTGTGCTTTCTTCCTGAGCTCATATCCCTGGAACTTTCCTTCCTTGGGGCTGCTGCAGAATTCCTTAATGCCCTTCTGCTTCCAGAACTGTCCGACCAGCTCTCTCCTGACTAGTCAGAGAACTGGCAGCAGCTGGCTGTGTTGCTCTTTTCCCTCCTTGTCAGAAAACAGTGCCTTCGCTGCCTCAGAATCCTGTTTCCTGCTTTCTCGGGTTCAGAGATAACACTGGCAGCCTCTGCAGACTGAAAATCATCTCTTATCTAGTTGGATTTTCTAACTGAGCCTAGCTGAAGTTAAGTGGGGTTCCCCCTTATTTATATTAAAAGGTGTGTTGAGACTCTTTTCTCTGATTGCATTGTACGATTTCTCAGACTTCCTCCCAACTACATGCTAGTAACAAAAGGCATTGACCTCTTTCCAGAAATGACCTGCCGTCCTGCCGAGTCTCCAGTGTGCTAAAGCAATAAGTTAATCCATCCCTGTACTGTATTCCTCACTGGCTCTGTTCTTCCTTTCACTCCCCGTTTTTCTTGGCGCATTTCTCATGTCTTTATTTAGTCTTAAAAAGAACACGGAAAGAGATGTGTATTAAACAAAATCTGAGAGCAAGGGGTGTGTCTGCTGCAAGTGGGCATCCCCATACCAGGCCCTGTCCCTGGGAGATGCAGGGACAGAGAGAGGGCCTGGTAAATGGGAGCCAACCTGACAGCTGCTCGGATGGCCAGGCAGGCCCTCTGACTGGCCCCAGGATTCCTGATGAGGATCCTGGGCTTTCTTGTGCCTAACCATTCTAGACTCTAAAATGGGCTTTTCCCACCACCTTGGGCCAGTGCTTAGCAGTGATGCAGCTCATTTCAAGTTGGACAGATGTCAATGCCTTGTCTCCTCAGCCAGAATGCGAGACCCTGTGAGGTGGCTGTTCATGGCTCTCATTCTGATCAGCAGTGTTTCCCGTAGGCCATGGGTCTGGGGCTGTACCAGCCAGCACAGGGTCTGTGTGTCCTGGAGTCCCAAAAGACGCACAGCACTCACAGGCACAGACAACTTTCTAGACAGAGAAAAGCAACATCATGAAAGTCCTTGGGAACTGGACCCTTGACCTAAAATGGCCATAGCTGAGAAACTGCCAAGTGCATCATAAACCTCTTAGCCCGGGTGTCAGTGGGTCCTAAATCCTGCCAGCAGTCCAGCTGGCCCTGGTGAATGTCTGAGACTGCAGAAAAGGCTTGCTTACCCTTGGCCTTAGCAACTGAGACCTGCCCTGTCCCCACCTAACCACTGTCAGTCATTGTCATTCAGCAGGGACTCACTCCTGAGATTCACTGGTATGCCCTCGGTCCATGGATGTGCTCTGAGCGCCCAGCTCCTTATCCTTGCAGCCAGGCCCCTGAGGAGGCTGGGCCATCACAGTATCATCCTAAGAAGCAGCTGACCTCCAGCCAGCTTGCCACATGGCAAGGTAAGGCTTCCTGGGCCTTTCAAGGAAGGGCGGCCAGTGGAATCCGCATCACTGAGGGTCCAGACCAGGCTGTGGCTGAGCCTGGTCTTGGAAACAGCTGGGTGCAGAAATGATCGCTTCCTGGTACCCATCAGCTCCACTCTGCATGGCAACACAATGTGTTCCTAATGGCTGAATTGTTTATTTAATACAGAAATCACAACCATTTGGAGGTTTAAATATAGCCTCTCTGAAACCCAGTGAGCTCAGCTCCTGGTAGCTGTGTGGTGCTGGCACCGGCCCAGTCTGTGCACCACATGAAGCCTTCAGCAATGGATTGGAAAAATGCCTTTTGCAAGATCTCTTGAGTTTCACCAACCCTGTTGTATTTCCTTGTGGGTCTCTACTTGGCTTTAAGAAACAAGTTATATAAAAGGCAAAAAAAAAATGACTTCCAGGTTCAAAATCAAACAAGGAAAGGTCAAAGGTTGCTCTCTCCCTGCTGCTGCATGTGGGGCAAGTGAGAAGAAACCCTCTTTTCCCTGTACCCTAAGTTCCTCCGTGTCTGGGAGCTCCAGGGAACAGCATGGATCTACCCCAGGAGCGGTGACTGAAATACGTATTGTACCATTTTAGAGCCTTTTAGCTCAAAATAGCACTCAGAGCCAGCAAGTCCCTCAGACTCTCCAAGGCAAGCTGCCCTTTTCCTCTTTTGGGGGGTAGTTAGGGCTCTTTACCAAAAAGTAAATAAAAATCCAGGGCTCTGTCTTACTGGGGAGTTGTCCTAAGGCAAGAGGCCACGTTCCTTAATGCTGTGGGAAGACTTCACTGTTCTGCCTCCCCACGTGCCCATCACCCATAGCTCAGGCCACCAAGAAAGACTGGAGACAGAACAGTATACAAGAGTTTATTTAATGATATCTGAATTTAGTTCTATCATGTGGGGCCCAAATTACAAGTTCCATCTGGGTCCATTACAACTCTAACAGGAAAAAAAAAAACCTTAAAAAAAATCCACAACTTTTTCCATGTCATTAAATATATTCATATATAATAACCATAATATATTAGTATGCCTTGGAAAGGAACACTGACCCAAACAATATGTCATGGTCACAACTAAACATTTACAATTCTGAGTGAACAGAAATCTGCAACACAAGAGGGAACTCGGGGTGGGGGGATGGGAAGTGCATTTGGGAGCAGGGGATGGGAGGGGCTGTCCAAGGACACAAGGAGGGGATGTGGCGTGGGTTTGGGCAGGGGCGAGGCCCCACAGGACAGTTTTTGTACCCCGGGTATGGCGTGGCTGTGGTCTACAGGAATGACTGTCCTGAACCGTGGCACATCAGTGAGTCTATTTTGCTCTCTCTCTAGGCTCCGGGAAAGGAGGGGTCCTTCAAGTATTGCAACCCCAAAGGAACTTTTTCCCAGTCCCTAAGGGTCTCTTCTGATTCCGGTCTCATTCCAACCTGGGGCAACTCCAACAAAGTCTGTACTCATTTCCTGCATATTACTGGGGCAGCTCCCAGCCTCTCTGGGCTTTGACCCCACAGGTGTCCTTCCCTCCCAGCTGAGGTTACCTGTGGTTGCTGCCTCCCACCTTGCTTTCCAAGTACAGAAGCTGTAAGCAGAGGCCACAGCCTGCAGGTGCTTCTGGGGGGCAGCCTGTTTCCTTCCCCCTTCCCTCCACCTCACACCTTTTGAGTTTCTGTGCATCAGTAAAGCAGGTACTCAGCTGTCAGGAGCACCAGACCGCCCAGCTGGTAAAAGGGACAAGAGGCCCTGGGAAGCCGTTTTAAAAAACGAAAAAAGACTAATCTGGTCCTCAAAAACCTACGTATCACAGTTCTGGTTAATATACTCTTTAAAATTAAAATCTAATTCCGTTTTACATCCCTTTCTAACTGTACAAACTGGAACTGCAACACCTTGATTCTTATTTCCATAGCTCCTCCCTGGGGTGGGAGCGGAGCGGAAAGGCAGCTGCTTTGCTGAGGCTGGGTCCTTACCATGGAGGTCAGAGGCTGGAAGCAGAGGAGTGGCGGGTTGGATTCTGGCTGGGTACACAAGATGAGGGAGGCAGCCTGGGATGGACTTTGCAATCCCAACAGTCACCATATCCCCGACCTGGCTGATCTGACCACCCTGCCACAGTCCCTCCAGGGCCACACCACTGGGTGGATGGCCTTTGCCCTGTTGAGGAAAGGGGTGGCTGAGCCAGAAGGCAAGGCTGGAGGCTGGTTTGATTATCAGCAAGATGCCTTATTGCTGTGCAGGCCCCTGGCTCCACCGTTGAGGGGTCCTCACTGGAGATGACACCCAGACCCAGAGTCGGCGTACTGGGGCTGCCATAGTCCTTCTAGGTAAGGTGATATAGACAGAAACAGGACAACTGCTCCAGCAGCAGGATGCTAGGCCTAGAGCCTGGTGAGAGGTCCTTGTCCTCCAGCCTTAGGCTTGGGTTTCAGGGAGCAAATGCCCCTCCCTAGGGCAGTTGTCTTCTCCTTGTTCCAGAGGCATCTCTGCCAGTCTCTCCTAGAATCCCTCCAGCCTTAGGCCCCACACTCAGAGCAGCCAAACCACTTCTCAGAACTGAGGCCTGCCTTCCTAGAACATGGGGTCTCCCAGGGCTCCCCTCAGATGAAGCCACCCACCACTCTGGCTGTCCCTCCTAAAGACATTGTGCGTGTTTCTACGCCACCCCAGGCTCCTGTCTCTAGGCCAGCTCGGAGGTCCTCAGGAGGCAGGTGCCATGGTGTAGGCAGCAGCCTGCTACAGGAATTGAGGGCAGGTGGCAGCTGGGGCGGGTTCTGGGGTCTTCGACCCAGTGCTGCCACACACTTGCAGCATGACCTTGGGCAAGTGTACACCAGCTCCCTCCCTGGTGGAAAACGGTTGAGAATCCCCACGGGGTTGTCATGAGAACAGGCTGGAAGTGTGGGGATAAAGTGCCTGGCACAAAGCAGGTGCTGCATAAATGGCAGTGGTGACGTGGGCAGAAGTAAGGGAAGCAGAGGGAATCCCAATCGCCAAGGGGCTAAGCTTCATTCTTGGTATACAGAGCAGCCAAGCTCTGGCAGGGAAAATGAAACCAATTTCCTGCCTGAGAGGGAGCCAGGCTTCTCATTCTGTGTGCCGGGTGTTTGGATGGGGCCAGAGGCCCAGCATAGTGCACAGCTCAGGAAGGCAGGGAGCCGCGCGGCTCTGGAGCACAGGAATAGGTCCCACAAGACAACCAGACCAAAAGGCTGGGGGCCGCTTGCTTGAGAACAGTCTCTAAGGGTTTGACAAGGGGTTGGGCACATTGGCGGTGGGGGGGGGGCTCTTCAAAGAGGATGCCCTGAAAGGACCGGGTGAGGTGCTACCCAGCCTAGACAATGACAGCCCCCAGGGTGACTGCAGCAGGCTATTTTAGCCCAGTAGCCTCGTCTTTTCCCTTGGAAGCCAACAGTGAGGGCAGCAACAGGAAGTGGTCGAGGCTTCCATGGCTCCCAGGAACCTGGCCATTCCTGGCCCTGCCCACCTGTGGCTTAGGCACCCCAGCACTTCGCTAAGCCAGCAAAGCCTGTCCTGACTCCAGCAAGCCCCTTCCCCCAAGGCCCGCCCTGCCGCTGCATACCCTGCCTGTCCAGGCCCTTTCCAGCTGTTGACACTGCTGAGGGGCCTTGTGGGAGCTGATGTCATTACACAAATAGTGTCATTGCTGTAAACCCAGCCAGTGCCCCGTGCCCCTTCCCTCTCCCCTGGAAAATGTCATTAAAGGGGCTGGTTCCAAGTTTCCAGAAAGGAAACTCTCTGGGAGGTTTTGCCTTTGCAATGCCTCCTCCCACAGGCAGCTCCAGCGTGAGGCAGTGACCACCCGGCTTGGGCTTCTCAGGGGTGTCTTTGGGCCCACTGCTGGACTAGCCAGAGGCATGGGCCAGCCCCCCCCCCCCCGCTAGATAGGGCAGGCACCAGCGGGAGCCTCACCTTTCCCCACAGATGAACCCCCTTCCCACACCCTCCACCCAGCAGGCGAACCAACCCAGCAGGTGGCCATGCAGACCAGAGGCTGACATGCAGAACGCTGGCTGGACAGACCCCCTGCAGTGCCACCCCAGCCTCTTCAGATGGGGCCCAAGTTGTCACAGCTAGGCACCCTGTGGGGATTCCTAGACAGCAGAGAGTCAGGGGAAAAGGAGGGACTTTGTCTCTTGGCTTGGGGTGGTAGTTTACTTGCTCAGCACCCCTGTCCAGGCTGCGGACCTAAAAATTCACAGTTCTCCTCATGTCCCCTTCTCCATAACCATCAACGACCTGCGTCTGTGGCCTGCCTGTGCCATTCTGTGTCTGTCCCCTGGCACCAGGGAAGGCTGCCCCCAGCCCCTCCACGGTGACCCCACCTAGCCCTAGGGAAGCACATCTCAGCTCTGGAAGGAGCCCCGTGAGGTAGCTACGTCTCGTCCTCATTTCTCTAGGGCCTGGCCTGTTGCGCACCCTGCACCCTGCGTTGGCAATCTGCATGGTGTGTGTTTACGCAGCTCCCGCCAGGGGCGCACAGGGTGGGGCTGGGGGAGGGGCCGTTGAGGGCCCCGCCCCACGCCGGCTCTGGCCCCGCCCCCCTCCCCCCACCTGGAAAAGCCCTCCTGGGCCAAAAGTCCACCGCGGCCGCCTGCTCGCGCTCACCCGGCCGTGGCGCCCTGCTGCGCCACGCTAGGCCTTCTTGCACTTGCCCTTTTTCTCCCGCTGCTGGAATTTGCGCAGCCGCCGTGCCCACGTGTCCCGCCACTGGATCACCAGGCTGCTCTTGTCTGCCACGATGCCGCTCTGGTCAGGCGAGTCCTCAGCGTTGCCCAGCAGCAGGTACTTCTTGAGGGGCTTGATTTTGGGGCACTTGCAGGCGATATCACGGGAGCGGATCCACAAGCTCTGGTCACCGCGGCGGATGCGGCTCGTGCCCTGCTTGTACACGGAGATGATGTTGACTGTGAACTTCCACCAGTCCCCTGCCTTGTCTGCCTTCAGGATGTGGATCTGGACGGCTGCAAGGAAGCACAGGCCAGCAGGTGGGCCACAGGTGGGAGAGCAAGGCCTGGGGCTCCAGCCCTGCTCCTCCCTCTCCCAGGGCCTGGGGCAAAGGAAAAGGAGACCAAAGCAGTAACTGCAGAAGGTACCCAAGAGGCAGTAGGTGAGTAGGAGCAAGGGTGATTCACAGCCACCCCTGCTGAGACCTGGGCCAAGGCCATGACAAGAAGCCCCACCTTCTGCTTACTGTGAAGATGCCACCCAACACTACCTTTTTGGCTTTTTAAAGATCCACTATCTCTCTAGGGCGGGGGACGACCTAGAGATGACCACACTCCACCCTCAAGGCAGGTGCCCAGACAGCAGTGCTGGCCACTCCTCGAAGGCTGCAGAAGAGACCCTCCTTGATGTCTGCACCTCCCAGAGCCCTCACTGGACACCGAACCTCATGACGCTCATGGACACACAGGTCTGATCTTGACCCAGCCTCAATACCAGAGTGTGAAGGACTGAACTTCCCTTCAAGGCGGCCCCAGTGCCTCTTCTGGAGTCCCAGGTCCTTGTTCCTCCTGCCCCACATGCCTGAACTGTCACATCCCTGCCAGGCTGCCTCCCCCTGATCCGCCCAGTTTCCCCAGGCCACCTCAGCCAGATTCCCTGTCAGCACCTTCCCTGGACCCGGGGTGGGGGTGGGGGTGGTTGTTTCTCAAACTGAAACATTCATCAGAATCCCCTGGAGGCTTCTGCAAACACACTGTGGGGCCATCCAAGGGTTTCTGATTCAGTTTAACTACAGTGGGCCCAGAGCACCCATTTCTCACACACTCCCAGGGTGCTGATGCTGCTGACCCATCAGCCATGGAGGATCCAGTGCACAGTAACAGACACTACTGTATTTCTGCGGGACACTGAGGGACATTCTAAAAACAGGAAGAAATGCTTTAAAAAGGGGTGGGGACTTTGTTTAACCTGGTGCTTCCAAAACCTATCTGACCAAAGTCAACTCCTGCAAAACTTTTCAGGACCTTTAATCTCTGAATCATGTGTGTGTTACTTTGTTTCCCAAACCCTGACTGTAGACCCTTCAGTGAGGTCACCAGAGCCTTATGGGAAACTGCTGGGGCTTGAGGGACACTTCCCACTGGTCCTAGGGGTACTTGGAAAAGGCCTCAGTGCACTCACCTCCACTCACAGAAAGCAGCCATCTTCCTCATCCTCACAGTCAAAAGGGGCCTGCCCTGCTGAGCCACTCTCCACACCCCGTACCCTCTATCCCACTCAGCAGAGACGCTCCCTGTGGACCTGAGGATTTCCCTGGCCACCGAGTACACTTGAACCCTCCTGAGAAATAGGAAGGAAGCAGCCTGAAGAAACTAAGACACAGGTGGCTCAGTGGTTTCAGCAGACCCCTACCATGCAGCCCTAGGCATAGGCCCAACCAGAGCCCTGCCTGCCCTCCTGCACTGTCTGGCTTCTCTCTCTATTGTGTGGTGCTGGGGATGAAACCCAGGGAGTTGCACGTGCCAGGCAAGTGTTCTCCCACTGAGCCACATCCCCATCCCTGTGACTTGTCTCTAGGGGCCACTCTGCCACCTTCACTCCCCGGGGACTGGCCCAGGGTGACAGGAGGGGCAGGGACTGCAGGGCCCTGGGGTATACTGAACACTGTCAAACCATCCTCCTGGGGAAGGGAAAGGGCAGACTTTCCTGTATTTTCATTTCAGCTATTCCTGGGCATCCTGAACTTTGCACTCCAGTCTGAGGGCTCCAAAGAATGGCTGCCATGGCAACCGTTTCCATGTTTCTGTCACCAAGGGACTCAACATTCAGTGTGAACTCTGAGGGGTGGGGGCGGGGAGCCCTCCAGTCCAGAGAAGTGGCTGGGCTGTGTGTATTTGACTGTGCAGATGGAGGTCACCGTGGCAACTGAGTGCCCTTCAGCTATGCAATGGGGAAGCCACCTGGTATCCCTGAGAGCCCCGGTTTCCTCTCCCCAAGGCTGAGCTGAATACAGGATGGGCCTCCCTCAGGCCACGGCCATTCCCCTACATGGCACCTCAGACCTCTGGCCCAGCCACAGTGTCCCCCAGCCAGCAGGGGTGGGCCAGCCTCCCCAGCTTGCTGCAGAGCCACCGCTGGCTGGGGCCCCTGGAAGATGCAGCTTTGATCCCAGCCCTAAGCACTGATTGGTTCTGTGGGCTGAACCCACACACCCCACCCCATGTTCATGCACTGAGGCCCTAACCTGTGTACTTTACAGAGTGACTATATTAAAGACGGGGTCTTTACAGAAGTAACGAAGATGAGGTCCTGAGAGTGGGCCTGATCCAATATGACTGGTGTCCTTATAAAAAGAGGAGATTAGGACACAGACACACAGGGCAACCACCTGAGAACACAGAGAAGAACCTATCTACAAGCCACGGAGTGAGGCTGTGCACAAAACCAGGTCTACACCTTGATCTCAGACTGCTGGGCCCAGAACTGTGAGAAAATTCATTTTGATTTTTGATGTCACGCAACCTGTGGTACCTTGTCTGGCAGCTCAAGGAACTGGACTCGAGGCATGCTGCTGGGGTCTCTCAACTTGGCTGAGAAGAGCTGGTCAGAGTGAAAGCTGACTGGAAAAGGTCTAGCCTCGGACTAGTGCCCCAGGAGACCCGGCAGAACACGGCCCTTCATGGTGGAAGTCTAACCCCACCCCAGGCATCTCTCCTCTTGGTGAATGTCCTGCAAAACCCACAGGACACTAGGGGCAGCCCATCCCCTCCCTCCCCACAGCCAGCACAGGCCTGAAGGGACCTGCTTAATACTGAGGATGAAACACTGAGGACCCCCTAGACACCTCTGTCCTCAAGAATCCAGAGGAACAAAGCAATGAACTGGTCAGTTAGGACAGAGCAACTGGCTTCCGATCCCAGCTGGCCCCAGTAACTCCCAAGGTGGGAGCACCCTGGCCATAGGGTGGCAGAGGAGGGTGGTGCTGAGGATTCATATGATTATGCTGGAAATACTCCACATTTCCGCTGCCCTTGGCAACACCTCCACGCATTACACAGCCCACCAAGTATGAAGCTGCACACGCAGCACACATGCCAGGTCCCTGCAGTGCACATAGAGCTGAAAATATGCACGGTACACATTTCAATGGTGACCTCAAACAGACCTGCTCCCCGCTCAGGGAATGTGCTCTCTGGTGGCAAGTGGCACACCACAGGGCTGCTGCCACCTCTCACCGCTGCTGGCTCTGAGCAGGGAATGCCAAGGGTCTCTGGGCTACAAGGAACTCAGGGGCCCCACAAACCCAGATGTCCCTGCTACATCACTCAAGCAGGGGGGCTAAGCAGTGTGAGCTGTAGGAAGTGCTGCCCATTCCTAGGACCATGGCCCCAGGGACAGAGCCCTTATACCCTGCTCTTCAGTGTCCCTCCGGGGACCTAATACACAGTGTGGAAGGGCTAAAAGGTAAGTCTTTGGGTTGTGACCAACTCATGAAGGATTGACCTCACAAACAGGACTTAGTGCCCTTTGGCCTTCCCATCATGTGAGGCCACAGCAAGAAGGTGACATCTCTGAGACAGAGATGAGCCCTCACCAGACAGACTCTGCAAACACCTCGATCTTGAATTTCCCATTCTCTGAAACGATAAGCAATAAATCTCTGTGGTTTACAAATTATCCAGTCTGAAGTGTCCTGTTACAGCATGCAGAACAGACTAAGGCACACCCAATCCAAAGCAACTCAACCCAGGCCTCAGCCCTTAGGATACCTAAACCCTCCCTATCTTTATGCTAACGTCCTAAACGTCCTCAATAAGGCCAAAACATGGGCTCTGGTGAGGATCCCTAACTGGATTCAGGAGGACAGACTGCAAAATCAGACCTGGGAGATGAGAGGTCCCTTGCATTTGAGACTGCTAGTCAAAAGGAAGAAGGTCCCAGCCTGGAGCCAAAGTGGCCCTTATCTAAAACATACACAGGAGTCAATGAGGCAGATGCTGGTGCTTCTGGCCTGCCATAAGTGAGAAGTGGCTCCATCTCGGGGTCTGCACTGCAAACCCATCCTCTCTTCCTCTGAGCCCTTGCTCAGAAAATGAGGGCCCAGCCTGAGTGACTCCCAAAAGCAAGGTACTTGTCTCTCAGGGTCTGCACCAAAGAATGTTCTTGGTGTAAACAAAATCAGGAACCTCGAACCTTCAAGGCTGACAGATTGAGCAAATCCCCAGGGAAAAGCATGGAGAGAGTCACGGTCTCCCAAGAGCCCAGGAGGTGGCTTCTAGGATCCCTGGCCTAGAGCTCTGGCTAGACTGTCTCCAGGCTTTGAAGTCTGTGAGCTGCCTCCTCACGTCACTATAGCAAATTCCCCTTTCCTGTATTAGCTGCAGAATCTAGCAGGGCTCAGCAGCTGCCCCACATCCAGCAATTCTGGGGTTCACAGGAAGGACTGTCACACAAGGAATGCTTCTGAGCCACCAGGGCAAGGCAAGCCACAGGACGGATGTCCCTGGCCCTAATTCAACACTTGATCTTAGCCAAAAGGCCGAGAAGTGATCCCTGGCCCTAATTCAAGCCCGCTGCCTTGCCAGAGGCCTCATTGTTGGTCCCAGAGTAAGGAAGCCGAAGGCAGGGCCCACAGGAGCAGATTTGTTGAGGGTGGCCCGTGCTGGTCCTGGCCAAGAGACAGGAGGATAGGAGGCAGGCTGGGTGCCTTGAGACATGTTCCTCTTGGACCTGCTTCTTGCTGCACTGGTGCTGCAGTGTGAGACACTTGCATGTCTTCCCAAAGGAGCAGGCATCTGCCGATCCTTCCCAGGGGGGCTCCACCTCCCCAGAGTCCCAACACTGAGGAAATTGCCAAGTCTTCAAAGGCAAACTGCAAGGCAGATTGTTCCAGGCTTGAGGCCCCATAGTAGTCCTGTCCTCCGCCCAGAGCCCCAGCTCACCCATAACTGAGGGAGCTCCTTTGCTCCAGCCCTGGCCCGGGGGCCATCAGGGCCTATGAGCTCTGGGCCTTCTGAAAACCTAGCATTGCTGCCACCCTGGGATGTTAGGGAATGTTGGTCCGCTCAGATGGACTGATACCTCTGCATGAAGATTTGAGGGAACTCCAGCTGATATTAAAGCTCCCCACCTGAGCCAGGTTCTAGGAAAGCTGTCCGGCCAGCGGAACACTGATGCAGTTCATTTTGTGCCTGCTGGGAACTGACTTAAAGAGAAAAGGTCTGGTGTAGGATAAGCCACCTGTTGGGATGGCCCTGGGGGAACAGCCAAGACCCTGGGCCTGCTGGCCAATCCCCTCTCCCCAGCAAGGCCTAAACACGCGGAACACCTCAGCAGGAAGGCTTCCCGTCTCTGGAGGTCTCCTAATTTATGGCCTGCTCGGGGTGGGCCTCCCGATCCTCCTGCAGCTGCCCTTCCCAGGGAGGCTTGAGTGGCTGACCCTCGGCTCCCGGCCCCTCCCGCACCCAGCCATACCTTCCTGTTGGGCCAGTCCAGCTAGGGAAAGCTTGTCACCCATCTGTCTCTCAGGCAGCAGCCAGAACAAATGAGGGTGCGTGTTAACCACACAGAAACCACTAAAGCCACACAGCCCCATAAATCTTCTGGTACAGAAAGCGTGTCATGAGCCACAGCTGCTTCCCAAGATGTACCTCTGACCGCATGCTTTGCAGTCCACCCAAGCTTCCTATCCAGGGGTGCTCATTTGCCCATTTAAGCATGGAGTCCCTACTGGGGAGTGCAGAGAGGGAGCGACATGCCCAAGGATGGGGTCACAGCCCTGCCTAGTTTTTCATCAGTGGAAAGGAAGGTGGTTGTGGCCAGCCTCAGCCTCAGAAATCCCAGACTGCCGCCTCCCTCCACATGCCCCTTAAGTCCCTGCCTAGACCTGGGGTAAGATGGGCACATCCAACCTAGGGCTAGTAGAGGGCTTTTCCTTCAACGAAAGAAGTGCCAGCGTGACTCCCTCTCTCCAAACCAAGAGTAAGGTGGGTACTGACTCAGTTTCCTCTGTTAGCTCCTGGTGCTTGGGAGGGGAGAAGGGCCAGGTGCCTGGGACTATCTGGTTGCCTGGGGACCCCTGGAAGAAGGGACATCAGGAGGTTTGAGAATCAGCTAGACTCAGGCCGAGGTATCAACCCACTTCCCCGAGAGGTGGGCAGTCAGGTCTGGCCTACCCCACTGTACCCACAGGCTCACAAGTCAGAGAGGTCACCCTGCTCACCCTGCTTTGCAGGAGGCGCAAGTCAGAGCAGGGACCCAGGGCCTCTCTGGACCCAGGTGCAGCACCATCATCATAGGGGCCGGCCCCGTCCTGGCAGCAAGCCCGTCAGGGAGCCTGCTGCCCAGGGTTAGTGGCTGGGGACTGAGGGCTGCTTCCCTCTCCCCTGTGAGGAGAAACCAAAATAGCCTGGCCACCTCCTAACCCAGAGCTCTGCCCTTCACCCTTTCCCTGGCCTGGTCAGCATTGGCACCTCATGCCACAGGGTGTTCTTGTGTGACCTCCGGAGGAACACAGCACCAAGATGGACAAGGCTGCCAGAGAGCTGCTCAGAGGGGACGAGCCCATGGGCCCAGGGCTCCTCCCTGCCCCTGAGGCCTAGCATGTCTTCCTGAGCTCTAGACCCTCACTCCTGCCTCCCAACCTCGGCACTCCCAGACCAGGTTGGCGGGGTGGCCCAACCCAGCCCCGTCCATGAAGGGCAGCAGTATGTGGGGGCCTGCTGGATGCATCATCGAGAACCTCCCAGTGGCAAAGAGCACTCCCCTCGGCAGCAATGGGGCCCGGCCTCTGGGGGAAGAAAAGATGGAAAAGGGTGTGTCTCCCAGGCATGGCTTTGGTCGAGACCCTGTCCCCATGAGGCCCTCCCTGGCAGGCCTCCCAGAAAGCCCAGTGAGGAGGTGTTTCCAGCCAGAGACCCTGCAAGGCTACAGATTTATACCCACCCCACCAAGAGGTACAGACAGCCCTGCTGGGAGCTACAGGAGAGCAAAGAGTGTTCCCCTCCTCCAGCTGCAGGGCTCTCACTTGGGGACTGCTCCCAGGACACCCACATGTGGAGCTTGGTGCTAAGCAAGGCAAGCACCTACGTACCCTTTACACATGGGACTCAGCTCTGAACCTCTCGGCTCCGAAAAGTCAAACTTCCCTTAAAACTTGCTTTCACCAGGACACCTAAAAAAAGGGTCTCTTATCCTGAAACAGGAGCCAAAGAACAGTGAGCAGCACTATGTACCAGGCCTGGGGAGGACCGGGGCCTGCGCCCTTTACCACCTCAAGGCCCAAGCCCAGCACAGCTGGCTGTGTGAAGACAATCAGGAAGGTCTTGGGGAAGAAGCCCCAGGAACAGCCTCTGTGTGGCTGTGTCCCCACCTGTCATACAGAAAGAGTCACTATTCACCAGATGGCCTCTGTGGTGCCCTCGAACTGTCCCTAGCCACCCTCCTTCCTACAAGCAGGATGTTAGGCCAAGGAGTGGTCCAGGGGCTGCTCAGACCTCAGCGAGCCTCTCCCCTCTGTGCTGGCAGGGTGAGCAGGCTCGGGGCCCCCATCTGTGGGGTCAGGGAGTTGCAGTGCCAGGAAGGCCAACAGTCTGCCTCCATCCCCCACCCCGCCCCTCATCCACACAGCACCCAGCCAGGCTCCCGAGGGAGGGACGCACATGTGGGCACAAGGGCTTTTCTGTCCAGCTGTCCCTGAGGCTGACTGGCCCTCCCTGTCCAACCTGGTGGTCACCCGCATTCCAGGACCTCAGGCTGACTCAGACCCAGCTCCACATCTGGACTCCATATGGGGCTGGCACTCTTGGGAGGAGGTCACATCTGCTGGGGAAATCGGAGGATCCCCAGGGGGCTGGTGACCCCAGGGAGGGGTCATGAGCCTCTGCAACACCATGCCACATGCTGCTGGTGAGTGTGCATCCTGTTTGCTGAGCCCAGGGATGATGCCCAGTGGAGCTTCTGTGCCCTGCCTTTGGGGGACAGTCCCCCAGTGCACCCCTAATGTCCATGCCCACATCCAAGCCCGCGAAGCCACTCCTTGCCATAGATGTAATAACGTCATCTCCATGTCAGGGCTGATGACCTATCCAGTTCTCTGCACCTGAAAGGACTGAGCCAGACTGGGAGTAGCTACCGACCCCGAGGTCAGTGAGGGGAGGGGACGGGAATGGTGCTCAGGAAGGGGAGAGCCTATCATCCATGGAGGCCTCCTGTCCTTGGGGCTAGTCAGAGTCTCGAGAGACGCTCCTGTCTCTCACACTCCTCTTATTCCCAGTCTGAGCCCCTGGATAAGAGCTGAGCAAGGACTGGGCTCTGTCCACTGTCCCCACTGGTACCTCCACCATTACAGCATCACCACTGCTGCCATGCCCTGTAATCCGCACAAGCTCCACACCACCCAGTCATTTCTACCACCACCTCCACTGCCTGCCGGGTCTCCCCCACCACCACTGTGGGTCTTCTATGGCATTCTTCTACCATCTGGCCAGGCTGCCACTGGAATGGTCGTGCCAATCCCACCTCCACCACCATCACTGACATCCCTGCCACAACATCCATGGCCTCCACTCTCATCTCAGGCACTTCCCACACTACGGGGACTGTGCCTGCTGGCCTGCCCATGAAGATGCTGGGAGAGAAAGATGCCTCTCTGAGTTCTATCAGAAGCCCAGCGCCAGTGGAGATACCAGTTCTGGAACCTTCTAAGGGACTGCTGTGCCCACTCCCGGTCACTAGAGCCTCAACTCCTGGTGGTGGGAGCCAGGGGAGCAAGGGGAGAAGACAGATCTCAGGCCCTGGCATTAAGGAGCACTGAATCACATCATTTTACCTGGTTGAGTCTTGGTGTCCTGCTGACAGGAATAAAAAATCCCTCCCTCCCACAGTGTCTGTGGGGATTAAGGAAGGATGAGAGCAGGGCTGCAGAGTGCCCAGTCTGGGCCTGCAGGGGAAGGAAACAGCACCAGCTCAGTGGTTTCTCTGGGTTTCCTCCTGCCTCTGGAGGTGTCAGGGCACCCTGGGTGGTGGCGGGGTGCTGAGACAAATCAAAACTCTGCCAAGGTTCCAGGCTGTGTGGCCACAGGGTCCCCAAGGATGCACACCAGCACACACACACACACACACACACACACACACACACACACACACAAAGGACCTGACAGACTCGGCTTCTCTCCACTGATGCCAACAGCACTTCCCCTTGAGTTGTGTCCCCCACAATCATCCTTGTGGGACCCTCAGGAGGAATACTCGAGACGGATCATCTGGTGAAAAGCATTCTGATTTTTCCATCTGGTGGTGCCAAAATGTCTCTCAACAAAAGGGGTGACTAATAAACATTTCTGGGAACGAATCATTTTTCCAAGAACTGGCAAGTGAGATGATCTCACCTTTCAGAATGGGAGCTGTCTTCTCTGTGCTGTCTGAATCCCAGGGAAAAGGAAGAGATGGGCAGCAGCGCCCAGGCAACTTGAGGTGGCCAGCAGGGGGCAGGAGTTGCTCTTGGGGGATCAGAGTGGTGCATTTGGACATGGCTAGGAGGCCAACACTGTCCTCTCTCTCTCCGGTCTCCCTGGGCAGCTGTCTTATACCCACTACTCCCACACTGGCACTTCTCCCATCTCACCAGCCTGTGTCTAGCTTCTGTGCAGGGAGACTCCCCTCTGCCTGGCATCCCTGCTTTGCCAGGTGATCACCAGTACTCGGCTCTTTCCTCCAGGAAGCCTTCCTTCTTGAGCTCCTGCAGAGGAGAAGCCATGTCCTGCACAGGCCCACTTAGCTGTCAGGCTGCATGCCCACCCTTTGTGGCTCTTGTGTGTCCGTCTCCCCTCCTAGACTGTGAGCTCCCTGGGGCCCAAGACCATGTCATGCTAATCTGTAAGTATGGCACCTAGAACTGAATAAGGCATACAGCAGGCACTCAGTGGATGTGCGTGGGGGCTATGGCTGGGGTAGAGAATGAGTGTGAGAGACCGGGACTTCTGTGGATGTCCATTGCTGTGCTAGTGTATGTGGGGTGTGTGTGTGTGTGTCTGTGAGCAGGAGCTGTATGAGCTGAGGAGGGAGGTTGTGCAAACAAGAACAGGTGAGTGGGGGCCAGACTGCAAAGCCTTCCCTCCAGGGGTGGAGGATGACACAGTTTGAGGAGGGAGGAAGACAGGAAAGGAGAGCAGACAGATGAGAAGGAGCTTGTCAAAGCTAGGCCTCAGGGGAGGGCTCTGGAGCCAGGGCCTCCATGCGAATGTGTGACAGGGCAGGTAACTCAGCCAGGATTCGCTCTGCTGTCTGAGCCCACCCAGTGGGAGGTATGCTTGATGGCGAATGTGCACACTTACACACTCATACACACCCAAACACTGACTTAGAGCATCCCGCCAAGAAAGGGCCCCTCCAAGGCGAGGTTGTCCTGAAAAGTTGGCAGGAGTTGCTAAGATACTTGGAAAGAATAAAACCTGTCTTCTATGAACAAGGGCTCCACATTTACCCTTCTCCTTGACTTTTTTTTTTTTGGACAGTACTAGGGATTGAACCCAGGTCTCTGCATTAAGCTACTTCTCCAGCAGTTTGTTTATTTATTTATTTATTTATTTATTTATTTATTTATTTATATTTTGAGACAGGGTCTTGCTAAGTCACTAAATTGCCCAGGTTGGGCTTCAACTTGTGATCCTCCTGCTTCAGCCTCACAAACTGCTGGGATCACAGGCCTGCATTATCACACCCACCTTGGCTCTTTTTCAAGCATTTGTAAGGTGAGCTCCACTCCATAAGAGCAACAGGGGACTGCGGCAGCCCAGGAGAGGTGGGGACAGGTGCGATAACAGTGTCATCATGGGCTCCTGTCCCTTAGAAATGGTGCCTGGCTTGGCAGGAGATGTGGTCCCTGTCTCAGAACAATATCAGGTCCCCTTGACTGTACCTCATCTAACACATGAGGAAACTGATGGCCAGACTGGAAAAGGACCCTGTCCAAAGTCACACAACAAATTAGGAATCTATGTCTCCAGACTCAAGCCTGTGAGAGTTAATCTTGACTGTCGACTTGATTGGATTGAGAACCACCTGGGAAATTAAAGTACACTTCTGGGTGTGTCTGTGGAGGTGAGACAATCAGCATGTTGACAGAAAACCGAGGCGGAGACCCATCCTGAATGTGGGTGGCATCATCTAATAGGCTGGGGTTCTAGGTGCAACAAAAGGGGAAGGAGGAGGAAGTCTTCCAGCACAGGCTCTTTCCCTCTCTCTGCTTCCAAGCTGCCATGAGGTAAGCAGTCTTCCTCCACCACACCCTTCCACCAAGATGTTGCCTCATTACAACAAAGGCCTAAAACAATGGAGCCAGCTGACCATGTGAAACTGTGAGCCGAAATAAACCTCACTAAGGCAAGAGATCAGGGCATGACAAACTCGCTGGGGAAGTGAGCATGACCTGTCAATCACTGAGCTCCAGGAAACAGGCACAGAGCATTTCCCAAAGCCTTGCACTTGGAACCAATCAGAGAGAGCTGTCTTCAATTGTTCTCAAGAGAACTCAAGCAGGCTTCTGATAGGACAACCTAGATCTGACCTCAGCCTGAGGGGTGGGAGATACAAAAGACAGCTGCCATTGAGCTCTTGGCCACTGTACTCCCTCTCCCACAGTGGTTCGCTCTCAATGTGTACCCCATTTCCTGCTTTTAACTGGCCCACACTCATTGTGCTAAGCACATTCTTTTCCTACTTTTAATAAATGTAGAACCTCATTACTTTTGCACTTATTTTGTCCAATTCTTTGTTCAGGACAGCAAGAACCTAGAAAAAAACCTCCAGAAGGAGACTCCAGCACCCTAGAACCCAGTAACGTTACCTCCTTTAAGTTGCTATTCTCAACTATTTTGTCATAACAACAGAAAGACATGTATGGGAGTAGAGTATGGGGCAGAGCCAGAAAACACTGGACCAGCCAGCCCAGGTCTTTTCCCATCAGCCTCCTCAACCGGCAGTCTTCTGGCCACTGGCCACTGCACAGGGTCAGGCAGAGCCCTAAACCAGTGTTCTCTACTGGTAGCTCATCAAGCCTCTCCTGAGCAGGTCTGGAGGAAGAAGAGGTCAGGGCCTGTGGGCACCTGGGCTGGGCCTCACTCTTGGCAAAATAGGGGTGGCAAACCTGAGGTTCTAATTAGAGGCTTCTGGAATATCTAAGTACCTGGATGAAAGGAAATGTGTTTCCTAATTGGCCCCCTGTGAGGTGTCACTCAGAGAGCAAGAAGAGATTCTGCATCCAGGGAGCTGGGTACCCCTGCCTGGCCTCACCTCCTCTCTGATCCCCAGGCCAGCTCCCTCCTGTCCATTTTTCCCTGGCATGGCTTACATCTTCCCTAGGGTTGGGATGGATACACCCCAAACACTTCTCATGCAAGGATCCAGGGTCCCAACCAAGGATGCATGGAAGATTCTCCACACGGCACAGCAGAGCCCTCGCCCCCAGCCTTACAGCGAGGTCTACACTGCTGCCAGGTGGCCCATGCAGCCTCCATGGATGCCACTTACTCCTTCCTTCCCAAGCCATGCTCCCCTGCCAGACACTTTGGACACTAAACTGGGGTGGGGAGACTCAACTTTTAGATGGCCCTATGTGGCAGGGACAGTCCTGGAACCAGAAGCTTCCTGCTATGGTTTGAATGTGGTTTGTCCCCACCAAAACTTGTGCTGAGGCTTGGTCTCTGGTATAAGAGCACTGAGAGATGAGGGGCCTTTCAGAGGTATTTTGGGTCATGAGGGCTCCACCCTCATGAAGGGACTAATGTAGTTCTCAAAAGAGTGGATCAGCGACCTTGAGATAGGGTTTTATAACTATCCATCTGCTCCTTCATCCTCTCCTTTCTGTTGCACAAGCCCACTTCCTATCAGGAGCTGACACAGCACGAGACCCTCACTAGAAGCTGAATGGGTGCTAGTACCTTGCTCTGGGACTTCCAGAACTGTGAGCCAAAATAAACTGCTTTTTTAAAATAAATCACCCAGTCTCATGTATTTTCTTACAGAAACGTAATGCAGACTAATATAGACCCCCCCACACACACACACACCACCACCAAAGGATACTGGAGAATGAGAGAAGGTGGTATGACGCAGCAGGCTAGGGACATGATTAGGACATTAAAGTGGGGGACACAACAGTGCCAGGCCTCATCAGCTCCTAGTGGTGGCACCTCACATCTCCCCTGCAACCTGCTTCTTCTGAAGTCTGATCCTGCAACAGACATGGGCAAGACACCTGGGTGGCAAGGAGGGGGCCACCATGAGGCTGATGTGCCCCCTCCTTACCTCTCTGGGCCTTGTGCCAGGTAGGGTACCGGGGCTGATCTTGACAGGGAAGGAAAAGTCCTGGGGAAATTACCGCAGAGGAGGCAGGGCCACCACCTGGCTGTGACTGAGCAAGCCCACATCCCATCTGTGACCCAAGGGAACTGAAGCCCACTGCCCTGGTGCCTGCTTCACTCTGACAACCAGAACAAGTCCAACGAATGGGCTAGGGGACAGGCAGGGAACAGAGGTCCACGGGGACCCCAGAGGCTGGTCCCATGCTTCTCCCCAAGAGTGATGCTCACTCCCAGGGGTGCCACAGCAAGGGAAGGGCTCTGGGAAGCCCCTGGACTCCTGAGCCTACAGAGGAAGGGGGTCAGGTGGGAAAGGTAGAGAGGATCTGCCTGTGAGGCGTGCAGGCGCCAGGACAGCTCTGAGTGGGGCAAGACGCCTTCTGGAATACCAGAGGTGGTGGAGGCAGAATTCACTGGAGGAAAAAAAGTCCAAGGAGAACGAAACCAGACTGAGTCTAAGAGACTCGGGTAGAAAACAAGGTCAATTTGGGGTATTGAGGCTGATTTTTCCTTTTATTCACTTGAAGAACAGAAGTTGCAGGCCAGCACCTTTCAAAAAGACCATCTAACTCTCTTTTCTCCCAGCCTCACTAGCCAAAAGTTACTTTAAGAGTGAACTCCAAACAAGCAAATAATCCTGCCCCCAGCAGCCCCCGTTCCCTTGCAAAAGCCCCAAGTCCTCAGCCCCACAGCCCCCTCAGCAGACGCTGGAGACCCAGGGCTGGGAGGACACCCTGTGGCTTCCTTCAAAACCACCTGGTCCCTCCTTGTGGCTTGGAGACAGCAGTTTCCTTCATCTTTAAACAACCACATGTTTGTTGTCAAGGTCCAGGTTTATTTCCCTATGGGAGTCGGAAGTTTCTAGCTGCCCTGAGATGCCTGCATTTTAAAAGGGCTTCTGGGAATTTACTGTGGATCCCAGAGGGACCGTGAACTTGGATGCCCACAGCCTGGCAACTTCTGACTGACACATAAAACAGGCCATTTGCACTTGCTTCCTCCTGTGGGAGGCCAGGCAGGCTGTGAGGAGGGGTCTAGAGAGCTGGGGTCCTGCCCTGGCTTCAGTGCGGGGGGGAGGTGTACATGTGCACCCACAAACTCACACACACACGGGCAGTGAAACAAGAAAGCTTCAGATGTTCTCAAAACTCCTTTGGGCCTCACCGCTCATTTCGTTATGCTGAGAGGTCCTGACCACAGTCCATACTACAAAAAAACCTCTAAGTCTAGCTGAAGCAGGTGGCCCAGCTAGGATCCCCTGAGGCCTGGGTTCCAGAGCAGGGCAGCGGGATCCCTGAGTCAGGGACGGGATGGAGCCATTTACAATGCAGATCCCCCAGCCAGCTGCAGCCTAGAACATTCTAAACACACTAGGAGTTCCTATTCCCTTTCTGATGCCCAGAGGACACTTCTTTGAGCAACACAGACTTGAGGTGAGTGCCCACTCTATTAATGACGATGTGGCAGACCAGAGAGGGCAAGTGAGTAGTCTGCAGCCACAGAGCGGAGTGAATGCTGGAGCCCAGCCTGGGAATTGCAGCCTCAGGAGTCCTCACTGGCCTGGGTGCCCCTCTGTAAGGTGAGGGGGAGAACCCAGGCCCCTGTGGCCCTTCCTGCCGTCTGTCCCTGAGGGCCAAGGTAAAAGAAATGAGAAATTCCGGGAGGTGGGATCCCTGATCACAAGGATGCCATGACCAACACGCACCTCAGGCCAACTGTACTCCATCCCTTGCTGATCAGCGCCCCCCCACCCCCATGCGCCTCGTCCCAGAAAAGGGGGCTCTCACTCACCATAGTCCTTCTTGCAGTACTTTTTCATGTTAATCTTCAGCTTCCCTTTGGAGGCCTTGCAGTAGGAATCGCAGTCTGCAGGAGGGGGAGAACACAGACAAAAACTAATTAGGCTGGCCATGAATAGGCTGGCGGGCCAAGCGGGAGGCTGCCTCCCTAAATACCCAGAGGCCTGTGATACCCATGGGCCAGGCCAAGCAGGCGGCCATTCAGGGCAGGCCTGGCCTTCTAAAGAGGCCCCTGGGACAAAGGGCCCCTGCCCGACCCCCCTTCTCTGGCCTGACGAATCCTTTCGCTGCCTTGGCCTCTGTGAGAGGCTCTGGGGGCTCCTGAATCATGCCACCCAGGGTTTCTGAGCACCACATAAATTCCCCCTGTTCTTAAGGCACAACTGGAGCCTGATTAAAGCTGATAGAGGCCTCATTGTCACCCCTCGCTCCGGGTCTGTGTCAGGCGCTGGCTTTCATGGCGCAGAGCCTCTGGCTGGGGTCAGGCCCCAACAAAAGAGGTCACAGAGGAAATTAGCAGTCCATGAAGCATTAGAAAGCCCCTTTGGTGTCCACTCCACTGGAGTGTGCAAATAAAATGCCCCACGAAGAAGAGTTCCGTTCTAATGGGCCCTACTGCTGAGAGGCAGGGCCATGGAGGCAGGCCTGCCTCTACTGGGTATCACTTCAGGGCTTCCAGACCCCGAGCAAGAGCTGGGTAAAATGTGCATAGGACTGGGCCTGCCGGCTGTCAGACTGCAGCCCCCAGCAGTGGTCTCACTGGCCTCCTAAAGGCAGACCCCACTCCAACCTTGCTTGCCCTCTTCCTGACAGGAATTCTGCCAGGCTTTTTGCTCTTTGGCCAAACAGATGCAATTCCATCACTAGACCCCACGTGACATGATGATCCAGCCCATCACAAGTCCCACTAAATCCCCCCTCCTCCACTCGACATGCCAGAAATCACTCAATTCCTACAGCCATTCTTGGATGTGTGAGAGTTCTTCCTATTCTGCAGACAAGAAAATCAAGCCTCAAAGGAAGTAGGCCACCTGGCAAGGTCAGGAAGCAGGAGGAGAAAAAGCCAGGGCAGGAAGCTAAGCCTCTCCATGCCACCTGCCCCAGCCTATAGTGAAGGTTGAAAGGGGAGATTCAGAAGTGAGCTCCCTGGAGGCAATCTCTGGTTCCACACAAGGTAGCTGCCTTCTTCAAAGTCCTAGGGTACACTGACGTGGGCCTTAATTATTTAGCATAGCTCCACTCCACTGCCTAGGAGCCTGGGCCTGGTAACCCCAACTGCCCCCAGGCTAGCCTGCTGCAGCCCAAAGTTAGGAATCAGTGTCAGGAAATGGGAGAGAAACAGCCCTCCTTCCTGTTCCCCTGTGGTTGAGCCCTTGGAGCTCCCCAAGAATGCCCTGGTCCAGGGACACTGGAGGCCATAACATCAGTCTCTCCTGCCAGATGGACAGAGGGTCAGTTACTGGAGCAGGAGGCTCTTGAGGCTCTCTCAGAAACTAGGCTGTCCAAAGAGCACGGCCTTCATTCCACTGTGGCCAAGCCCAAGAGATCAAGATGGGAGGGATGACAGCCCAAACACACAAACATTACCACAACCAACACAGTTGTACTTGCTGGCTGGGAACAGCTGTGCTGAGCCAAGTTTGTGGCAACTCAGGGACAGACAGATGATGCTCATAGCAAAGCCACTGTGCAGCTGAACCTGATGCTGCTGAGTGTCACCACTGTGGGGACAACCTCAAATCTGCTGGGTGCCTTTGTGTTATTTTGGGGGAAGTTTTGACCCAAGTCAGTACTTTCATTTCTAGTCAGAAACCACTGGACACCCCCTCACATCATCCCCGAGAGAGGCACTCAATGACAATACAGGCCAGCGGGCGCCTCTGAACTTGTCAGCTCCCCTGAGGCCATGGGGACTCTGCAGGAGGGGTGTACTGCTCAGCTTTCAAATGGGAAGCCAGTGCTCAGAAAGGTGCAAGGGCAGCCTGCTCAAGAGAAGCCGGGGCCCGTGGGCAGAAGGGAGGTAGACAAGTCTGGGCACGACCTATTCTGGCACCACTGGCCCAGGCGCAGGAATAGCCATAGCTCTTCTCTTCCGAGCCAAGGGCCCACCTCGGACAGAAATCACCCTAGACATGCACGGCACCCATCATTGCCTAGCAAGGTCGCACTCCCAGGCCCCACTCGGCAATTTACCTCCATCACTCTGCATCTCCAAGTCTGTACTCACTGATGGTGGGACACAGGGCAGTGGCGAGGCCTGAGTACCACTCTGATGCTCTGAGTCCCCCTCACCCCTTCCAGGGGCCTCCTTTCACAGATGAGAATTTTCAGCCCAAACAAACTGGGGGCCCACTCGCCAAGGGGGTGTATGTGTAATGCAGCAGGCTGGCTACAGAGCCCGAGATCCCAACCCAGTTCCCAATCCTGGCACTGGATTCTGCCCTCAAGGGGTTCTGATTTCCTTGGTCTAGGAGTGGCCTGAGTGTTTGGATTTTAACACTCCCTAGGTGATTCCAATATGCACCTAGGGTTAAAACCAGCACCTGGCTTGGCAGAGGAAAGGCAAAGAAAGGTGGTTGTTAACTCAATGTCCATATCAGAGCATTGGTAGTTGTATCTGCCTTGGTGTGTATGTGCAAGGGGGTGGGGGATCTATCTTTCCTTTCTGGCAGCTGGCAATTCTTACCAGGTCAATACACTTGTTGCCAAATGTCCCCTTCTACTTTCAGTGTAACTGACTCTAACTTAATCATAAGCTAGGAAAACAGAAAGACCAAGCCTGTTAAAACTGTGTGTAAAGTACAGGTAAACAGGCTGGGAAGGAGTGAAGCAAAGTTCTCCTGTGGGGAACATGAATAATCTTTACAACACAGATACTGTGAAAGCTCTTTGGCTGCTTGTGGGCTCTTTGTTTGGGTTGTATTCCAGATAGCTGAGGTCACTGGACAAGTGGTCCCTAAATAAGAATGTCCCTGTATTGCTGCTTTTATCAAGTACACACAAAGCTACAGAGACTGCTTCAAGATGGACAAATCACAGCTTTAAAATACAACCATGATTCCTTCCTCAATATGGCATCTACTTGGCAGCCACTCGTGGGGCCTCTCCTTGTTTTGTTCCAAAATAGCTATAAAGACAATGAAAAATGAAAATTCACATGAATGCCAAGAATGAAACTGATAGATGACCCAATGCTGGAATCTGGGAGCAATCTCTATTAATTAAAGGCAGATGGTGGTAGAAGAGGCAAAACCTATCTGGATTTTACCTCAGGACACAGCTCTTTGTCTGATGAACAGAAAGATCCTGAAATAAAGGAGGAGGACAGAAAGACAGTGACTAGAAAACAAATGGGCAGGAAGTGAGTGGGGGCACTAGGAGTGACCCCTCTGTCACGGAAGGGAAGTTAAGGAAGGGTAGGGACCAGAAAGACAGCACTTGAATTGCCTATCTGAACTTATAATTTTATCTAAATTAAAGTCAGGCAGTGGAAATAAGAGAAAGGCAAAATAAGAGGCTGGTGGCAACTGGGAGTCGGAGCTGTGCACGCTGCGCCTTAGCTCTAAGATGGGAACCTCGTCCTCATTTCAGCACAAGCATCTGCAAAGCTTTCTCTGCAAAGGGCCAAACAGTAAATGTTGGAAGCTCTGAGGATCATACACTTTCTGTCACAACTATTCAATTCTGTCACTGTAGGTTAAAAACAAACTGTCAACAATATGTAACCAAATGGGCAGAGCAGATTGAAAAACTAAAAAGATACAGCCTCTATGAAATAGGAGAAGAAATGAAACTAAGTTGAAAAGGCCATATGATGCATAAGAAAACTGAGGTGGAAAAATAAAAACTAAAGCAAACATCTAGATCCTAGTAGCATAATTTAAATCCACTTTGGAAGCAGCAAAGAGAAAATGATACTGTAAAAACTAATTCAAGGATGCAGAAACATAAAGGACACATCAGAGAAACTCACAAAACTTGGTGGAAAAGGATAAAAACATGGAAACTAGGAAAAGATATGAGTGGAGAGTTGACATAGGATTGGAAGAGAACTGAAGCAGGGGCCAGATGGAGATGTAATAAGAAGCAAAGACAGGATTCTTCAACCAAAGACAGAACTAATAAGCAGAAGGAAAGGGAAATTTACATTTTTTTTTAGAAAATTAGGAAAAACCAACAACTACCTTTGCTAAATATATGAAATACCAGGGAAAGCAATATATGTATACATACACACGCATGCACACACACACACACACACACACACACACACACACACACACACACAAGAGATTAGAAAACAACAGTTAGTCAGATCCTCATGGCACAATGCCTACATGAACTTCAGGGAAAACTTACAACTCAAGAATTTTATACCTAGCTAGACTGTCTTATATATACACAGGCTGCAATGAACAAAAGATATTCTCAAGTGTGCAAGGGCTCACAAAAGATTCTAATCCATGTATCTTTTTTGAAATAAGTACTTGACAATGTTTTCCAACCAACTATGAAATAAATAAAATGAGCTTAGGGAAAAAGCATGGTATAAACATATCGGTAATGAACACCAAAACCAATAAACACATAAGTTTCAAACTTTGTTCTAAAATGGAATGAAAATATCAAAATAATTTTTAAATATGTACAACAAAATACCAGACTATGTCTATAAAACCATAAAAATTATATTTGACACTTCAGAACCATACAAACAAAAATAAATAGAATGATGTAGGGAATAAAATACTTAAATAGAATAAAATTCTTAAATAGAATGTAAAAGATGCTTTTTCATACTTGACTCTGATAAATAAAAGATACAGATTAAACACTACTTTTTTAAAAGCTTACAACTTCTGTAGTGGCAAAGGCATATCAGCAAATGAAATGATAACAAAAACATGAGCCAGGACCAGAAATGCTAACATCAGAAAAAGTAGAATTCAAGGCCAATGTGTTTAAAACTGACAAAGAATATCACCTAGTAACAAAAAAAGAATTATTTTAAATGAGTGTGGAGTAACATTTCATTGATATATATTACGCAAAAACTGTTAGAAATACAAAGAGAAGGGCCAAGGGATGTAGCTCAGTGGGGCCGCGCCTGCCTTGCAAGTGCAGGGTCCTGAGTTCAATCTCCGGTACCAAAAAAAAAAAAGAAAAAAGAAATACAAAGAGAAACAGACACACACACATAAGTAATGAAAGAATGCTAAATTAAATCCAAGAAGCTGAAATTGTACAGGCCATGTTTTCTGACCACAATGTAATAAATATTATGTTATTAAAGAGGAAAGAATGAACATAAGCAAAGTATATTCAGCTTTAGAATTAGAAAATGAGCAAAACAAAACCCACAGCAACCATGAAGAAACAATAACAGAAGTAGAAATTAATAAAGTACAACACAGAAAAAAACCTCAAAAATTATAAATGCATCCAAGTCCTAAATCTCTGAAAAGACCCCAAACTTGAAAAAAAAAAAAAGACAAAGCATTGTCATGTCTAATTAGAAATAAAAGGAAGAAAACAGACAGAACACTAGGAAATAATGAGAAAAGGATATTATCATGATCTAAAGAACATTTTACGAATTATAAGGCTATTGTATACAATTTTAGGCTAAAACTTGGAAATATGAATAAAATGCACTATTTCTAGGAAAATGTGAATGACTAAGTTAGTTTTAAGAAATGTCTGGATGAAACCAGTTTCAGAGACAGGACCATGTAAACATATAAAGACACATCTATTTCTTGCTATCTGTGTTGTTCAGAAGCAGAAAAAGATGGAAAGTTAGGATGAACCACCTTAAAGTACTGAAAATAGACCACTTTGCAACTTTAAAAAGTTGGCGTATTTTTATACACACTAGCCCTTAAGGCCAATTCATCAGTCTCATCTACTAGTAGAGACCCAACATTTTATGCGCAACAAATTACCACCCCACCCCACCCCACCTAGTGCTGGGACTCCAGTCAGCAGCCAGCGCGAGACACTCTCCAGGGCCCTGGGGACTTGGGTTGGGAGCCCAGGTAGATGGTGGCATCTCTGTGGGGCCCTGTACCAGAGCCACCCTTCCTCCTCTCCCTTCACCCACAAGAGACAGGGGATACCAGGGCTGGACACAGACACCATCTGGCCCCCTGTTGGGCCGCACTCTGTCCCGGGGAGGGCCACTGAGACCTGGAGGTGGCCATCTGCCCAGTTCTCAGCAGGCCCATCCTGGCTGGCTGGCATCTTGGCCCCTCCTGGGAGCAGCCTTCCCTCCCTTTCATTCCTTCCACCTGCTCTCCTGACCGACCCACAGCCAAGTGCCAAGAGGTGGCCCCGCAGGCCCAATCCCAGTGGCCGCCTCCCTCCCACCTCCCCTTCCACCTTGGATAGCTGGCCTCGATGGTCTGCCTCTTCTCCCAGGTGCCAAAATCCTGCTGGGCAGGCCTGCTCGCCAGCTCGGGTCTCATCTCTGAGCATATGGCAGGCAGAGCCCGGTGGGAGCCAGGGGCACCGCATCTGGCACCTCCCCTCGGAGCAAGGCGGGGAGCTGGCAAAGGTCTGACTCTCGGCAGCCCCAGCCAGATTTCTTGCAACACCTCTGCCTTTCTGCTCGTGGGCTGTCGAGCCGAGGAAATAGGGGTACTGGATGTAATGAGCCACGGGCACCCTGCCGGGGAGGTCTGCCTCCCAGGGTAGAGAAACCTCGAGGTTCCTTGAGGGCAGAGGAGAGCAGTTCCTGGTCCCTTCCATCCTGGGAGAAAGAGCTTGAAGGGAGAGCGGCTGGAGCTGGGACAGGCAGCCACCTGGCTCTGTGCAGTTCGTCTGGGCCATTCTGCCCACCAGCAGGTGACAAAAGGCAGGTGGAGCCAGGCTTTCTGGGGTCCAGAAAGCATGTTTTGCTCCCATCTGACCTGGAGCCACCAAACTGTATAGATCCTCACTTAGGCAAGAGCCCCATCTCCAATGTGTTCAGTTTTCAGGGTGCTGTAGGCATCTGCCTAGGTTTCTTGATGGCCAGTGTAGAGGAGGCAGGGGGTGATAGGCACTACCCCTGATGACAACTCTTGCCTTTTGGTCGCAGGTGGGAGGTGACTTAGTGACTCCCCTCTTCCCAGGTAGGACACTTTCCCACTTCCACCAACACATACTTTGTCCAGTGGTATAGGCACTTGCCAGTTCAGCTGGGCATCAGGCAGTTCCTTAGCCACTGCACACCTCTCCTATCCTGTGCCAGTCTCATCTCCCCAGTCCATCACCCCCATGCCCTACCTGCTGCAACAGCAATTAACACTCATTGAACTTTGGGCCCTGGCACAGAAAAGCCAAGGACTCCTGAAATGAAGAAGCTTTTCTAGCAATGGTCCGGCAGGAGAGCTGGACATGGGGTGCCTTGCAACCTCTGTTGCAAACAAGTTGAAGAAGCCCTGTTTATAACACAGAGAGCAAAGGATTGGTGTCTTTAATATAGAAAGAGGTCTTCTGAAGTAATAAAAAGATAAGCAACCTAAAATTCAAAAGAAAGAAATAGGCAATTTCCAAAAGGGGAAATAAAAAGGAGATAAGGAGATGTAAACATGTTCAATCTCAAAGAAACACATCGTAAACCAGGGGGAGCAAGGCAGGCACTTCCGCCTAGCAAACAGGCAAAGGTAAGTACATGTACACTCATACAATATGGTCAGCAAACAAATAAATATGAACTTTCCTGAGAGTAAGTGGTATTGAATGTTATACCCATAAAACCCACCACACAGAGAGAGAGAGAGGGAGGGAGGGAGGGAGGGAGGGGGAGGGGCTGACCTAGGCAGCAACCCCACTTCTATTATTTCATAAGCCACTCATTCACTTAAAAAGGTTTACTAGTTGGCTCTGGGAAGAGCTGGGTGCACCCTGGGATGAAAATAGTTGGTGGCAATGCAGCAGGAGGGGAGAGAGTAATTCCATGAGTATCACACATCTGTAAAGGAAGGACGCAGGGGAAATGAAGACAGTACGGCAGGTACAGAGGTAGAGAACAGGGAGGCAGGTGGAGACCCACTAAGACAGGATGGCCATTCTGAGGAGTGGACACTTAGACGTCAAGGAGCGGGCCCCGAGAGTCACAGGAGGAGCACCGAGGCCCGACTGGATGAAGAGGCCCCACAGCAGCAAAGCCCCAGGCAGGTGGAAGGAGTCCAAAGAGGGGCTGCATGGGAGACTGTCAGCCACGGCAGGGGGCTCCGATTTTATTCTAGAAAGGCTGGGGGTGGTGAGATCACAGCTGGTTTTTAGACTTGCTTTGGGGCCGGGGATTTAGCTCAGTGGTTCCGGCACCTGACTCACATGGGCAAGGTCCCGAGTTCGATCCCCGGTACAAAAAAAAAAAATTTAAGCATGTCATAGACTTGCTTTGCTGCCTGATCTGTATTTTAGGTTTTACAACCAAGACACAATTCCTGGGTTAAAAAGAAAATATACTAAAAAATATTCCAAGGTGAGTCTCTTTTTTGGAGATGATGGGGACCATTTACTTATGGGGGCTGAGAATCCCCCATAAGGGTGACATCTATATTCAACAAGGTGACATTTGCATCCCTAACCACTGGGAAGTGCTACATCCTTCCTAAGGGGTGGCAGGTGTGTACATGCGGGAAGCTGCATCTTCTAACTCCTTGAACGTTAATACCAAGGGACAAAGAGCAAGCTAATTGGTACTTACTGGACACCCGCTATGTACACAGTAACACCCCAGCTGGGAGTGAGGCTGCTGCTCTTTCCAGGGTGGTGGGGAAGCTTCCTGGGGTGGTAGCCCTGGGCAGTGTGGAGGAGTTGAGGGCAAGGAGATCTGAGGGAGGGAGTGCAAAGCAAGGACAGCCTGTGCAAAGGCCCAGAGGCTGAAATGGAAGCTGAGGTGCCCTGCACAGAGTGACAAGGAGAGGAGCAGAGAGATAACTTGCAGAGCCTGTCTGGCTGCCTGCATCACTCAGGGCTGCTTGGTGCTGCCTTTAGATGCACAGGGCCCAGATGAGCTCTCATTTCTCCCTTAAGGGGCGGGTCCCCTGGCTGCCTAGGTACCCCTCACACTTGAACATGATCTCTACTCTGTACCACAGTTCCAAAGAGCCAGGGTTCTGGCTCTGAGAACCCTAAGGGGCACTTCGCTACATCGGCCTCATCCTTTCCAAGGACTGCTGGTGAGCATGGTGAAGTGTAAAGCTGAGCTGTCTGCATGTGTGAACCCAAGCACTGCTCCTCTCCTGCACTGTGCTGGGGACCTGGAAGATCAGCTGGCTAGAGCTGGGACACTGGGCCCCAGTAAGTGCTCCCAGGGGAACCCTACCCTCTTTCTAGCTCCTTCCCCAAGTGTGGCCACCATCCAGATGGTTCCCTTTGCTGTCAGACCAGGTAGGGTCAGGCTCCTGAAGGTCATATACAACAAGGCTGGCGCGCTCAGGGCCAGCCCTCTTTCTCATGCTTTCCCTGGAGAGCCACCTGCTGTGCCTTCCTCAGTTATGCTGTAAGAATGCAATAGATCTGCTATGTGCTCCTCAATATCCATTATCCTCTCTTCCCAAATAGCAAGCCCCAGTGTTTGCAACTTAAAATGCTCTTCTTCCAAGTCTCACCTGTAGCTCACCATGCCATGACCCACTTCTGACCCTGAGGGTGCAAGTGGAAATCACTGGAAAGGGGCTCCAGGGAAAGCCACTGTCTAGTTTAAAAAAAAAAAAAAGGATCCATTACCTACCTGCTACTCAAGACTTAGGAGCGAATGATCATGGTGCATACGAAAGGGGAGGCCGGAGGCTGACGTTTCAGCTCCAGGAGGCCTCAGGGGCTCCCACTGCGGGTGGAGGGCAAAATGATGGAGCAGAGAAAAAGCAGAGCCAGACTGAGGCCTCATGGTGCAAGAAGAGCTTGGATCTAGACGCAGTGATCCAGGCCCAGGACAACTGATGTAAACCCTAAAACCTGCTGGTCTCCCAGCTCCTAGCCCAAGTGGATCACCACTGACTGCTGGTGAAGCCCAAAGGCACACAAGTGGCAGGGGCCGTGAACAAGGCAGGGTAAAAGAAGCTGGCTGTGGTTGCTTCTGAGGTACCAAGTCCTTCTGGGCAAACAAACCTACAAACACAGGTTCCCCAACAAAGACAGTCATCGGCTCCCTATGTGGTCATTCTGCTGATCCTCGTGAGAAAGCCTGACAGAGGGGCCTCGGCACCTTTGAAACCTGCTAAGTCCATTGACAACAAAGAAGGCATGAATTGGGTAGGGGAGGATGAGAGGCACCCAAAGTCAGGCTGTCATCTGAGAATGGCACCCTCAAGCTTTTGTGTTATCTCAGCATGCTGTCCTTTGGGTGTGGCTTTACTAGAACAGATTGACTCTCCCTGGACCTCAGAACAGAATCAGCTGCCCCAGTGGGAAGGTGGACCACACATCAAGGAACTTCTGGGCAGCCGGACACTGGAGAGCAGCAAGGATCCAGCAGGCTAGTGGTAGCAGGAAGACTACGAAGGCACCGAGATGCTGTCTTTGTGACTCACAGCTGTGTGTCCTGGGGCACTGCTGTTCTTCTCTGAGCCTCAGATTCCTCATTCATTCAATAGAAATAAAAGTCTGCAATCTTTTAAAATTCCAACAAGATGATGCCTGTCCTATAATAAGCACTAAAAATATTAGTTATATTATTCTTACCCTAATTTAGGAACCATGACAGAAAACCCATTTCATTGTCTTACTGGCACATTTATTTTTTCTTTAGCCCCAAAGATATTTCTAGCTCAAGTACGTCCTTGATCACTGAATAATGACTGGTCTCTGGCTGTCCTGTCCATCTTTAGGGGGTGTGGTTCCTTCAAGGCCCTTGTCATGCTGTGCAGTTCAACAGTTTTCAATTTGTTTATTGTCCCTTTTTATTATTTCCTCTAGAAGTCAGGGGCATCACTGCTATATCCCCAGGGCCCAGGACACATCATAGCCCTCAGCAAGTATTTGTTGAATGAGTTGAATAAAAGCAGGCCCAGCTGCCACCCTCCTGTGGCCAGCAAAGTGATCCTTGGCCCCAGCGGTTCTTGCACACCCTAGTCTACTGATGGCAAACCTTTTAGAGCCGAGTGCCCAAAGTGTACTTATCCCAAAATGCCAAACTGCAATTAAAGCTGAATACTGAGGTTTTAGTACAGAAAAAACAACTCATGCATCTTGTCTTAAAAGACATCTTCTTTTAAGACATCTGTCTTTAAGATATCTTCTATCTTAAAAGAAAAACACAGTAACACATGTGCTATAGGTTCGCCACCACTCTGTCTAAAGGTGGAAGTCAGAGGGCTCTGCAAAGAACCTGCACGAGAGGCCATCTGGGCCAACAGTATACAAAAGGAAAGGCTAGAAACAGGATGCTGAAGGGTGGAAAAAGGCAATTTTCAAATATGCTGCAAAACACGAAAGGCAGAGCTTGGAGCCCTCGGCTCCTTGCCTAGGGAAGAGAGTGGGAGCCGATAAATCTTCCCTCTCCGGGGAGGTTGGAAGGGCTTTGGTGTTTTGTTTGGACTTTAATAACACAGATCTTAAATTCACTCCCTTATAATGAAAATATATTTGCAGATTTAAAATACTGAGTCTGGGATTCTGAGGGTGGCTCTTAGAGGCACAGCCAGGAAGACTGAGCTGGGGAAGCCCCTAGATGAATGAGCATCCCCATCACTGGCCTCCAAGTCCATCCTGGTTCAGTCCTGCCTCACACACAGGATCCTCCAAGGGGGAAAGACACAGAGTGGCCCTGGGCTGGGCTTCAGGGATGGGAGACAAGACAGCCAGGCCTTTCCTCCCTTGGAAAGGACAGTGTTGAGTGGCCCCAGCCCTCTACCCACCAGGCTGGGCTCTGCCGCCTAGCCCGGGGGTGGGGTGGGGTGGCTGGGAGAGGTTGGGGGCCGCACTGACCACATGAAGTGGGGGTGCCACCCTTCTTCCCCTCTCAGAACAAGAGGGTGAAAATGAGTCCTCAGCATGCTCTTTCTTCTTGCTGAACAAGATGGATTGAAAAACAAATTGGCTCAAATAAAGCATGTAATTAGATTAAAGCCTCTTGCCCAGAGCCTTCAGGACTGCAAGAAAGCCCTCCTGACTTTGGGCAGGAGACAGACTGGCTATACCAGCTTCTGGACATCCAGAATCATCTGTTGATTTTATCTAACCACCCCCGGGTCTCCCCAGCCAGTGTCAAATATGCAGAGGGGATTGCCATGAAGGTCGCCCCAGTCTCTGCCTTGCCACCAGTCCCAGACTTGGGGGTCACCCAGTTCTTGCCTGCAGATGCTGCCTCAGCCTCAGAGGGAAGCTGGGTCGCATCTAAGGCAAGAAAACCTGATGGTGATGAGCTACACCCGCACAGCCCTCACCCACCTGACCTGCGTACTACAGGAGGAGGCAGGGAAAGTAGTACAGTTCAGAGGACCCTTGACTTACAAACTCATTTGGTTCCCAAGGGGTGGTTGTAACTCAAGTTGGTTGTAAGTCAATACAGCAGAGATCTGGATGTTTACCTGAGCACACGCTATAGATGACAAGAGGCAGGTGAATTTTCCATTAAATCAACCCAGGTTGTTCCTATGTCAGGCTGGTTGTAACTTGAGGGTCCACTGTATAAAATTGCCCTGATCATTACACACGAGACAATGGAAGCCTGGAATGTTGTGTCCAAGGCTGTGAGCCAGGAGAACAGGTTACTAACATCAGCTGCCCTTGCTGTAGTATAGGCCACTCGTAAGGTCTCTATCTCCAAACCATTGTCAACTTGTTAGGCTCTGCAGCCAGGCACTAAGCCTAACTGCTCCCAACCCAATGCAGCGGCTGTCCCTTCTCAAGGGACCATCCTTTCTGTTTCCCCCTCCTCAGGGACGAAGCTCTATGTGCCTGGCCCATCCATTCCCACCACCATAACCCTTTCTCAAAGAGTGGCCCCTACATCCATGATGCTCCTCATGCTACCAGGCAAGCTTTTAGGAAATAAAGCCATGTTCATAGCCTGCCAGAGGAAGAAGGTCACATTCAAGAAATTTCTGGGTACAAGGAAGAAACTCCTCTTCCTGAAACTATTTCTGAAATTCTGCATCAAAATGGCAGATGAGTTTTGGCCCTCAGTGGTGAATGAGAGTCCAGGCAGAGAAGAGGAGAAAGAAAAAGAAGACAGTGTAACACCTGGGGTTACTAGCTTGAAAGGCTTATGAGGAGCCAGTTGAGGGTTGACAGAGGAAGAATTGACAGAGAACAAGTGGATAAGCAGCACACAGACCACCAGGTTCTCTAGCCAACCACACAGCAGACATTGCTAATCAATCACAGCATCCTAAGAAGCCAAGAACTCAATAAAATTTTCCTTGTTGCTGACACAAGCTGACACAATCTTGCCATTCATTCTGTCATTTGCTACTGGCTGCCAGATTGGACACAGGCCACAGAACTCACCGTTTGCAACTGAAAGCTTCTTTTAAGACTGGAGGCCAGTTCACCCTTGCAACCCTGTGGCCATTGGTACTGCCTAATGCTCCCTCACCACTGGCTCTAGGATGGACCAAGACTGCCATCGCCTGAGCCTCACCTAACTTCTGCAACTTCCCTAGGTGGCTTATGTTCACCTTCGGGAAGAATCTAGCACAAATCTACCTGGTTAACCAACAGAACAGCCCTTAAGGCTTTTGGAGAAAATGTTCCCACCCTGAGGCTCCCTGGCTCCTGCAAACTTAGACGCATGGCTTTCAGAAGCCCCACGGTGCCCATTCTCCCTCACCTCTCTGCTCTGTAGTTCCTGATGTGCAAACGGAAGACTAATCCCTTTCTTTACCATATGGGTAAGCATGTGGAGCGTGAAACTGCTTCATATTCTTTGGAAAGTATAATGCAAACCCAAAGTGATGCTTTTGACTATAAATTCAGACTTAAACCAAAAGCCACTTAGCTGCATATCCCAGTTCTCTGGACTACAAGAGGATGAGGAAGGAAGAATTCTAAACTGTCAAATTGGTATCACAAAGGAAATCTCTTCAGGTCGTCACTTATAGCTTAATTGTTCTTTGTTTACAAACAATGATCATAAAGGCAAGAGCCATGCCTAAAGCTTTATATATTAGGGTCTACATATAGTCATTCCTCAGTATCTGTGCAGACTGGCTCCAGGACTGCCCCAGATACCCAAATCCACAGATGTCTAGGTCCCTTATAAAAAATTTAGTATTTTCATATAACCTATGCATATTCTCCTGAATGCTTTAAATCAGCTCTAGATTAATTACAATGTAAATGCCATGAAACAGTCATACTATATTCTTCAGGGAGTAATAAGGGAAAAAAGTCTGTACATGTTCAGTGTAGATGCACTTTTTTCCAAATATTTTTCATCTGAGCTTGGTTGATACTAGGGATGTAGACCATGTGGCCAGGGAGGCCAACAACATTTATTTAGGGACAGGAGGCAAAGAGGCAGAAAACAACACAAGTATGGAAAGCAGATGTGGGATATCTAAGGGCCATTTCGAATACAACCACCATTCCTAGGACAGCTGGATAAGATGTGAGCCAATGGCTGTGTGACAATACTTGCTGTGGATGAATCATCCCCAAAGATGAATTGTGTTCAGCGTGCATGGCTTAACAAGGCAAGAAAGTTGGTGATATGTTTGGAAAAGTTCTATGGCATGTCAATGAATAATGTCACAGGAATCTGGAAATTGCATTTAGGGGGACCCACTCATGCCACAACAAGGTCACAACCATGAAAGATACTAAAGACCTTGTTGGCAAGACCAAACTCTGCTACCTTCTCACATGAAGAAGAAAAGTACAGGTATCCCTCACCCAAAGTTCTTAGGACCAGAAGTGCTTTGGACTTTTAATTTTGAATTTTTTAGGATTTTGAAATATTTGCATATACATAATGATATATTTGGGGGATGGAACTCAAATCTAAACACAGTATTCATTTACGTTTCATTTACACCTTATACACATAGCCTTAAGGTAATTTTGTATATTTTTAGGGTGTCTGTGTTTCGACTGTCACTGTCACATGAAGTCATGTCTTAGTTACATTCTTGTTGCTGGGACAAAATGTCCGACACCCACAAATTAAAGGAGGAAAAGTTTATATTGGCTTACAGTTTGTGGAGTTCTCAGTCCAACAGTCAGCTGGTTCCAAGGCAAGCAACATGGCAGAGGGGCATGGCAGAGGAGAAATGGTGTGGCAGGCAGGAAGCAGCAAGCCTTCCTTCTTTCCCTTTTTATTCCATCCAGGCTATAAGCCTATTGGTTGGTGCCAACCACACTCAATGTAGGTCTTCCCTCTTCGGTAAGTCCATTATCCACACTCAGAACTATGCTAAACCAATCAGTAGACGAATCCAGCATCACACCCATGATCCAGTCACCTCCCAAAATCCCCATCTATAAGTGCATGAGACCTTGGGGGGACATCTAGATATAAGCCATAATAGGTCAGGTATGGGATTTTCTATTTTAAGCTACCCTCCCAAAGAGCTACTGTACTGTGTGGAGCCCAGAAGTGGAAGGATGCACCAAGCACCCCATGGATACCCTGCACTTCATCCCTGCCCTGCCCTCCTCACCTGGACACATCCTGGGCTTTTAACAAGAAGCCAAATTCATCATTTATATCAGTCTTCTGTTACTTAACCATCTCTTCTTTCTCCAAGAATTCTCAGACATACCATTTCCAACTACCATTCCATATTTGTTTCCCAGTTTTAGAGGACTTCCTCACAGCCTATGGGTCGCTTTCTACCATCCACAGGCCAAAGGGAAGTAGATCGAGAGGACTGTGTACCCTAGGAGTTCAGGCATTGCTTTGGGTCCTAAAGATACCATCGCATTTCATCCGACCAGTGCTGGAAAGCTCACACACAGGCCTCTGAGAGACACTTTCAGAGCAGCAATTCTGATGGAGAAAAGACTAGCCATGGGCCGGGGATTTAGCTCAGTGGTTCCAACACCTGCCTTGCAAGTGCAAGGACCTGAGTTTGATCCCCAGTACCCCAAAAAAGAAAAGACTAGCCAGTTTTCACCTACAAGGGAGGCCCTGTGTGTGGAGGACACCATTTAGCTTTATTCCTTGTACCCATAAACATCAGCTCATGTCAGAGGCTGGGAACAGTGTCCCCAGCCCCTTGACAAGTTCACAGACTAACTCAGAGCCCCCTGGTTACATGTGTCTCCTCCCTTGGAAGTCGGGCTTTCTGGTAGCTCTAAGGGCCAAACCACCACCCACCCCTTCCTCACAGTGACTTGCTCACTAAAACCTTGAGCCATAGATCAAGTTCCAAGCTCTCTCCCCTAGAGATGAGCTCTGCCACCTGAGGGAAGAGTATACAGAGATGTACATGCTTCTGCCTGTGGAAGACGAACCACCTAGCTGGATGACGAGTGTCAGATGGGGGAGATGAGGAGGGCTCCCCATCTCTAGGAAGAAAAGATAAGTAGACCAAATCTGCATCGGAACTCAAGAAACACTTGCTGACACCCTCTTAATGCTTTTTCAAGATGCAAATTCTGCCTCATAAGATAAGCCTTCTAGAGTTTCTGCTTGAAGACCCCAAATTTCCAGCTATGCCACTGGTTCTAAGTACATTTGGCCCTTTGTAATCATGGGTTCTCCATCCCTGAATTCAACAAACTACAGGTCAAAAATATTGAATAAAAACTGTGTGTACTGAACACTTTTTATTGTCATTCTCTAAAAATATATAGCATAACAAGTATGTACACAGCACTGACATTATAGTAGTAATGTAATGTAGAGATAATTATATGGGAGAATATGTGTAGGATATGTGCAAACACTGTGCTACCTAATATGAGGGACTTGAGCATCTGTAGATTTTCGTGGTAGGGAGGCTGGAACCAATTCCCCAAGGATGCAGAGGGACTACTGTATCTTCCTCTCTGCCATCTGTGCCATTAGGAAACAGCAGCCCATTTGCAGGGGAACAAGCCACCTTAGACTTAAAGCTGCACTCATTAGGCAGAAGACCCAGTAGGCTCTCAGCAATGCCTGCTCCTAGTCAGGCCACAGAAAGTGACACCAGCATCTGCTAACCAGAGAGACCTGGCTAACACTTACTACCATGATTTAGAATAATCTACCTGCTTACATGCCTTTCTCACATGGTACATCATAGTCCCTTGAAGGCAAAGCTTCATGTTCTCGGCCCTGTAACTCCAGCACATAGTACAGGCCTGAGGAAATAAATGCATGATTGATGAATGAATGAATGAACAGAAAATATGTAAGTGGACAAATGCACAAACTTTCTGATCAGAATTCTGAAGGAATTCTAGAAGTTGGCAGGGGGACAGGAGAAATACGAAAGCCACTACCAAGCCTGGCTGAACAAGAAATCCCCCATTTGCAGCCTATAGCCCAGAGGAGGCCAAAGGAAGAATTTATACAACACAGGGTCCATACTCCATAAGCCCTTCCACATTGCAGAAAAGGCTGCACCTGCCTCCATCAGTCTGTGGCTGCTAATCTGCTGTAACAGCTCTGTGTCCCCCATTCTGGCTCCCACTCGGTGGGCAGAGTTATCCCATGTATTCGCCTTTAATAAGCTGAAGCCATTTGGAGCTGTATTCACTGGTATCTGCTCCCACTGGGCCTGCCCCACAGGGTCTCCTTGTCAGCTCTCCCACTGAACAGGGGATTTTGTGTTCAGTGGGGAAAACAAAGCTGTCCCAACAGGGATCCAGTTGGCTCTCTGTACACTTCTCCAGTGACAGCCAACAGTGGACACAAACTGGAACTGCTGTTATACTAAATTGGGATTCAGATGAGCTAAGCTGGGGCTCCCTGGGAAGCTAGTGAAAGAGAGGGATGCTGGAAACCCTGTAGCGTCCCCCAGCTGGTTGGCTGGTTGGTTAGAGCAGCAGGTTGAGCCAGTGCTGATGAGGTCATACTTTGGAACCCAGTGGTGCCTTTGGTTACTCTGCCTATACCCCAAACCTCAGCAGCTGTTGGGCAGGATGCAGTCTCCCAGGCCAAGCCTAGGGTAAACTGCATCCAACACAGAGAAAAGGCCTTCAAGACTCACCCTTACTTTCTGATTCCAAGTGCTGCAACACCATAGTGACAGGTAGCCACAGATCAGCACAGTGATCCAAGAAGATCTATCTTAAAGACTATATGTGGTTTATCAAATACTATTTCATTTTCCTCCTGAGCATATGGACTGCATTACCCAGGATCCATTGCAGTTAGGCAGTCATGTGACCAATTCTGTCCAATGGGATAAGTGTACAAGTAATGCCCAAAACTTTCAGCCTAGCCCAGAAAAGTCTCCAATGAACTTCTCGGTGATGACTCTGAGGCTCCGAAGGATGGCACAGCCACATGATGGAAGGAGCCTCGGCCCCTAACCCACTGCTGTGAAGGAAGCCACTCAACCAGGAATAGCTATGGGTGATGACTGCTGTATGAGCCAGAAACACCTGGACTCTTAGGGGTGTTTCTTACAGCATGCAGTCTGCCTGACCAATACAGGGGCAGGGTATAAGAAGTAAGTAGAATCTATCCTAAAACAGCAGCAGGAGTGTTGTGCATAGTAGAGAAGAAAGGTAATAGAGAGGAGTGAGATATTCAGATGGACCAGTTAGACATGGGGGCCCAGAGCATAACCAACAGGTCTTTCTACAGTGTAGAGCTGTTAGAGCAGTGATGGAGAACCTTTCAGAGATGACTGCACAAACTGCAACCCAAAATCCATTTAATTATCACAAACTGCCAACACTGCAATTAAACCTGAATGCTGAGGTTTTAGTTTAGAAAAAACAACTCTACGTTAACAACTTTTGTCTTAAAAAGAAAAACAGCATGTGTGCCATAGGTTTGCCACCACTGTGTCAGGCAGTAAATGAAATAGAAGCCCACAGATGGCCCCCAGATGCCAATAAAATTCCCTATGAAATTACAGTACTTACCAAGTACAGGTGGCCCTCAGTACCAGAGGTGTACTAATTCCAGGACCTCCACCAATATCAAAATCTGAGGATGCTCAAGTCCCTCAGACAAAATGGTGTGGTATTTGCATAAAAATGACACACAATCTCTCTTATACCTTAAACAACCTCTAGATAACTTACAATCCCTAATACAATGTAAATGCTATATAAATAGTTGTTCTATTATTTACGGAATAGTGACAAGAAAAGTCTACGTTTGACACAGATACAATTTCTTTTTGTATAGTTTTAAACTGTGGTTGATTGGATACACACATGCACAACCCACAGATACAGAGAGCTAACTATGGCAGATATAGGGGTCCTGCCCTGACCCATATACTGGCCCAGCACACCCATCCCACAATGCCAGCTTCCCTGGTACACACATGTAGCCTTCTCTGAAGGGTCACTGTTGGCTGATGGACACTATTTTGCTTGCAGATATCTGGGAGGTTACACAGGGCCCTTCCCAAGGGACAGTCCATAGCCACATAGTCAACTAACATGGGCAAGTGTAATTGCTCAGTCCTTTTGCCTTTAAATAGAACCATTCTTTTGGCATGATTACAGTGGTACCTCAGTTCACAAACTCAATTCTTTCCACGATTCTGGTCACAAACTGAGTGGGATGAGAACCAAATCAAATTTCCCTATAACCAATGAGTTTGATTCGGTTCTCATCCCACTCAGTTTGCAATCAGAATCATGGAAAGAATCAAGTTCGTGAACTGAGGCACCACTGTGCCTCTCCAGAGCTCTATGGGATGGGGCCGAGACTAGACATTTTCTGAAGCCACAAGTATTCCCGACTTCCTCCTCTGTACTCTTTTGCTCCCCTCTCCCTTCCAGGTTGCTCCTGGAGCACCCTTCAATGAATCACCCACATAGAGATTCCTGTCTTGGTCCCCCAAGGTCTTGGGGAACCTAAGCCCAAATACTAGGGCCCCAATCATCCGAATGGATGTCTGGCATTCCTCTCTTCATCTACCCACAATAATAAATTGGCCACAAACAAGAAGAGCAGGGATGAAGTCCAGAGTCAAGACAACCCTGGGCCATCAGGCCCCCAAGGTACTGCCTTCTCAGAGGTCTAAGAATTGACAATGGAGGTTCCTGTGAAGATGTAAAGGGCTAAAGGGAGATTTTAGACACTCAAGGGAGCACTCTCCAAGCCTGGGGCTGCAGAAGGTGGCATGCTATGACAGAAGGAGTGTTCAACCAGTAAAGTAGAGACATGTACCACCTGCTTGGGTGGGGGAAGGAAAGAGGAAGGAAAGCAATAGATTAAAGCCTAGTCCAGCTTGGGCCTAAAGAAAATCTTGAAGCAGTTTTCTCCACCCCAGTGCTCCAAACAATCCTTGAATTTCTAATGTCCCTTCAACAGGAGGGCTCTTTTCAAATCTCTGTGTCTGATTTCTCTCCCTCACCTATGGATTAAAAGGATGGCTTGCTTGAGGCACTCTAGTTAAGTGGGAACCTTGGTTCTGCCATCAACATCCCTGTGACCTAGGGCAAGTCACTGTCCTCCTCTGGACTTTAATGTTCCCATCTGTCCACCATGGAGACCAGAAAAGATGACAAATCTCTAGGTTCTTCCTGATGTCAAGATTCAGAACTCTACTTCCCAAGTGCCTTTTGGACAACGCTATGATTAGAAATGTTTAGCAAGTACTCTCTGGGGTATTAAAAAAAGCTTTGCTTTGCACAATTTGCCAATTTTGATGGTGTAAATAATCCCACCATGGCTAATTTCAAAGACTAGCATGATAACCCAAAGGCAGAGTTAGGATGAAATGCACACAAGCAGCTCTGGAGAGACAGTGTGAGCAGGTACTTGCCAGCTCCCATGCACCACCAAGTCTCACAAACCTCTCTGCAAGCTAAGTTCATTTTAGACTCCTGATGATTTCTGACATCTGCAAACAAAGGGCTCTCACCTTTCCTCAATCCCACAATACACTTTATTCTAAAGCAGACCATAGAACAGCACATGTGACATTTTTCACAATCTTCCTGGGAAGCCACTGGCCTTTCTGGAAGTGGGAACAGTACCCCACCACCCTCCTGAGACGCTAACCCACTGCTCTTACTGACACTGAAGCTCTGTGCTGCATGCAAACCCAGGTCCATGATCTGCATGGACATATCTCTGGACCAGGCTTGAGGCAGAGGCAGGGGACTTGTTTCTTGTGGCCACACCAAGAGCTTTGGAGCCCAGGGAGAAAGCAGCAGAGAGGAGGTTGCGGTGGAAGTGGAGACAGTCTGAGCATCATATAGCCAGGGAGGAGGCAGCTGATAGCCTCATGGCCTCCAAGCCATGTAGGTCCTTCCAGCTGGGAAGGCCTGTATGCACCCAAGGGAAGCACCTGGCTCCTAGGCAAGCTCTGTCCTTGGTCCATTCCCTTCTCCTCTAAGAATACCAGGCTGGCTCTGCCCATCAGGCCCTGCCCAGCTGCTGAGGACAGAATGAGGGAAGATGAAGGGCATGGCCTAGGTGATCCACAGCAGCCTCCAACGAAGCCCCAAATTTGGGAGCTGGGAGGGGAACAAATAAGTCACTGAGCCAGTCACGCTGCTTCATTGAGAAGACCTGGTCTAGAAGAGCCAAGTAGTGGCTTGCAAGATGCTTACACTGCAGTGGGGTGAAATACACCTCAAGATCCAAAGTATGGCTCAATGATTATATATATTATTGTTACTTTAAGTCTTGGGTAGCTTTGGATTTGGTGGGGTATTTAAGTAATCAAAGGACCACTGGGGGTGTTGCCCAGCTCCCTCAGGGTTGAAGGGGCTTCACTTACCCCAGAGGGCAGTAGCTGTTGAGGTTCTGCAAGGAGAGCCTGTTAGTGACAGGAACTGTGCACGAAGGCCAAAGGCCAGAGCGTGTGGCCCCTCCTACCATAGCCCAGCCCTCCTAAGGATCCTGAGGGCTCTGAGGCAGAGATCTGGGCAGGGCTCCCCAGGGGGGGCTCTGCATCTACTCCAGCCTCACTCCAGCTCCACAGCATGCACCTCCCCACCCCCACCAGCCTCTGCCAGTAAGGTCTCTGTGACAGCTCTGTGATACGGGGGTGGGGTGCTGGGGTTTCCTATCCTGCTATCCCTGACACCTGTCACTTGTCCCATCACCCAAGTCCCCCGAGCCCCCAGTAGGAAGAGCTCCCAAGATGGACTAAATATTCCGCCCCCACTTGCTCCTCTGGCCTCCCAGCTCATCCCTTTATCCTTTTCCAGGCTGGTGGCAGCTCCACCTGCAAAGGCCCAGGGACTGAGGAACAATGGGGTCCTGAATCCAGCAATGCAAATGGCTTCCTTTGTGCTCCTTGGGGTGACAAGGCTCCTGGCAGCAGGGCAGGGGGTGGGGGAGCTCTCTCACCCTGCTCACCCCCATCCTGACCTCTGCCCCTGTCCTTTGTGCAGGCCCCAAAAAAGAGGAAAGGGAAGAAAAGGGAGGGGAGGAGGCATCCAGAGAAAGCAAGAGAATAGGCAGGGGGTGTAGAAGACAGAGAAGGAGCAAGCAAAAAACTGAGAAAACCAGAGACAGAATCTAGAGAAAGAGATGGGGCAGACAGAAGAGAATGGGAAAGAAGGAATGAGAAGCTATTCACTGAGGCTTTCCAGAGCAGTTGGACCATATCAAATTGCCATTTGGGGGCCCCGAATAGTAATTCCATACAGTTCAACCTAATACTATGGGACTGGTCTGATCTCAAGCCAGGGGAGTGAGCAGGTCCCATTGGCTAGAAGAGGCCCTTGTCCCCATGGCTCTTCACTGCTTTCTGCTCCTGAGCTGATGTCAGGACACCTAAGTTTAACCCAGTGGCTGCTACCGGGGACTGATTTATCACCAGGGGACATCTGAAAGCAGCTAGACTGACCTCCCAGCCCTGATGCCACAGTGCTGAGGCTGAGTAATCTTGGTTTAAACTCTGGTAAAAAGGGCTGGGGGTGGGTGTAAGCTCAGGGGGAGTAGACTTGCCTGGCATGTGTGACAGCCTCAATAACACAAAAAGAAAACCTTGGTTTAAATACCTTAAATAATTCACTCAGGGTCTTTTAGTTTCCACACTCTCTGTGCCCACCAGGAAGATGTAATATTGTCCCTGACCACACTCCCTGGTCCTCTCTGTGCAGAGGGACCCTTCCTCAGGGAGACAGCCTGAAGGAAGCTCAGAGTTCACCCCTCACCAGCCACACACTGGTCCTGGGCTCGGGCTGGATGTGGCCTGACCTCCTCTTGAAGGGCTTGTGGGTAAATGATGGCCCAGGCCCAGCACTCTTCACTATACGGGTCCCTGCAGGGGCACTATATTTGCAAAAGCAGCCCAGGATTGGGGCCCCACATGCATTTCTAAATATAAAGCTTTGTGTGCTGGTGGTTCCATCACCTGCCTCGCAAGCACAAGGTCCTGAGTTCAATCCCCAGTACCAATAAATAAATAAATAAATAAATAAGCTTTGTATATCACATCGTTGCAGAATGGCTTAATATTATCAAACCACTGAGCAACCCAGATGTAAAAGACATTTGGAGGAAATCAAGACATTTTTGAATATGGACTGAGTATCAAGTGATATTACAGAAATTCCTGTTAATTTAGTGAGGCTAATGATGGTACTGAAAAGATGTTCTGATTTTTTAGAGATGTGTTCTGAAAATTTGCAGAGTAAAATGCCATGATGTTTAAACTTTTCCTTAAAATTTTTCAACGTAGCTGGTCATGGCAGCACATGCCTGTTCTCCCAGCACTTGAGAAGCTAATGCAGGAGTATCACCACAAGTTTGAGGCCAGCCTGGGCTACCTAGTGAGTTCCAGGCCAGCCTATATAGCAAGGCCCTGTCTCAAAACAAACAAACAAACAAACAAACAAAAAATGTTTTTCAGCAGCACTGGAAATGTAGCTCAGTCATAGAACATTTGCCTAGCATGTGTGAGGCCCTGGGTTTAATCCCTAGCACTACAAAAAGAAAAAAAAAAATTGTTTTAAGTTTTTTCAGCAAAGAAATATTGTTCAAGCCAATATGGCAAAACACGAATTGTTAAGTCTAGGTGATGAGAATGAGGTCACTCTATTTTCTCTACTTCGAGATGCCTCATGATAAAAAGTTTAATAATGAGTCAAAGCACATTAATTCATAATATACTAGTTTATAGTAAAACTCAAAATTAGGGATAAGTTTCCTTTTGGGTTGAGCTGAATTTTACCATAGATAAAGAAACAGGCAAACAAAAGGTTTAGCTCCATCCCACAGGAAATGCTTGCTGGCTTGGGGACATGTGGCTTTCTAAATCCTCAGCCGCGTCCATGTCATTGTGACGTATAACTCGTAAGTGAGCTGGGCCCATGGATAAAGGTCGTGGCATCTCTCCATACTTTCAGAAAGAACACATGGATTTTATCCTGCATAAACCCACAAGAGTTCCCAATCCCAGCACTATTAGCATCGCGAGTGGATGATTCTTTATTGTGGGGCTGTCCCATGTATGCAAACGTGGGGTGTTTGGCAGCATCCTGCCAGCGGCCAGTAGAAACGCCCTCCCCAGCTGTGACAACTGAGAATGTCTCCAGACAGTGCCAAATGTCCCCTGGGGACAGAACAGTCCCTGGTTGAGAACCACTGAAATATAAGAACATAATGAAACAATTTAATCGAAATGTTCTCTGAACCAGTCACTGCATGGAAGTCACCCCTCCAATGTGTTATCTGTCGTGCAGTCTGTTTCTGTCACTGACAATATGCTGTATCTTTTTATTCATTCATGAATTATTTTTTTTGTCACTGGGGATTGAACCTAGGGCCTCTGCACTGAGCTGTAACCCCAGTCCTTTATTTTTGTTTGTTTGGGGGTTCTTTTGGTACCAGGGATTGAACTCGGGTCCTAGCGCTTGCAAGGCAGGCAGCTGAACCACTGAGCTAAATCCCCGGCCCCTAGTCCTTTATTTTTATTTTGAGACATGGTCTTGGTAAGTTGCCTAGGATGGGCCTGATCTTTCCATCCTCCTGTCTCAGCCTCCCACAATGCTGGGATTACAGGCATGTGCCATCAAGCCCTGATAATTTTGTTATTTTTAACTAGCCAGTTTTCTCAGTACCACATACCAACTGGTTTCTTCTTTTCCACAGTGATTAGCAATCGGAGATTTGCTGTATACTGAGTTCTGTTTATGTTTGAGTCTGTTTCTGGACTTTCTACTCAGCATTGGTGATGTCTCTTCTACCACATTAAATATCCTGTTTACAATATTTTTAAATGTCTAGTGGAGAAAATCACCCTTCATTAGTCATCTTTTTTAAAGTTCTTGGCTATTCTTACATGTTTATTTTTCTAACTGAACTTTAAAATCATCTGTCCAGTTGGAATTTTGAACAGAATTATGCTAAATTTATTATTATTTATAGAACAACTTGATTTTGACAATTTTGAATCTTGGCCTTCCAGCACATGCTAAGACCTTCCGTTTTTCTCCTGGTCTTCATTGTCCCTTGCTAAATTCTTGTCGGCCTTTATCTTTTTCTTTTTTTAAAATACATATCCTATATTTTCAATTGCTACATTGATTTCTGTGTGCTTGCTGTATTTTTTTTTAACTTTTCCCCCTTCACCTCCCCTCCCTCAACCCCTCCATCCCTCCCTATTTACAGACTTTGTTTCCGTTTTTTCATTTTCTCATATGAATTCCATTCCTTTCCCCTACCCCCCCCACTTCCCCTTCCCCTTTGCCCCTTTTCTTCCTATTTCACATTATCTATTATACCTTTTAGTCCTTAT
>NW_004624786.1:11635943-11659434 GCF_000247695.1 Heterocephalus glaber | reverse complement strand
ATGAAATTTTTGTGGTTTCTTTTGCTATTGATCTCCAATTTCATTGCACTATGGTCTGATAATATACAGGGGATAACTGCAATTCCTTTGCACTTAACTTAAACGTGTTCTGTGAGTCTATGTAGTCTATTTTGGAGAATGATCCATGTGCAGCTGAAAAGAATGTGTATTCTGATTTGGTGGGGTGGAACACTTTGTAAACATTTGTTAAGTTCATTTGTTCAAGAGTTTGATTGAGTTCTAGTATTTCATTACTTATTGTTTGTCTAGTTGATCTATCTATTTGTGACAGTGGGGTATTAAGGTCCCCAACTACTATTGTATTAGTGCTTATATGGTTTTTCATGTCCATTAGTATTTGTTTTATACAGTTGGGTGCACTAGTGCTTGGTGCATATATGTTTATGATTGTCATCTCTTCCTCTTGGATTCTTCCCTTTACAAGCATGTAGTGTCCTTCTTTGTCTCTCTTAATCAGTGTTGGTTTGAAATCCACTTGATGTGCAAAGAGGATAGCTACTCTTGCTTTTTTGGGGGTTCCTCTCACATGGAGTATTGTTTTCCATGCTTTAACTTTCAGTCTATGAGTTTCTTTTTGAATTTGGTGTGTTTCTTGTATGCAGTATATTGTTGGATCCTTCTTCTTGACCCATTCTGCCAGTCTACTTCTTCTGGTTGTTGAATTGAGACCATTAACATTGATGGTTATAACTGATATGTACTGACTTATCATTGTCATGACTTTTTCTTTTTGTTGGATTCTCCCCCTTTGCATTTAATTTCTTGTTGTGCCCAATAGATTCATTCTGCTGGGCTTCCTGGGATTGTGATCCTCGTTGTCTTTGCCTAGGATATTGTCTAAAATATTTTGGAGTGCTGGTTTGGTATTCACGAAGTTCTTAAGGTGCTCTTTGTCATGAAAGTATCTTATTTTCTCCATCAATTTTGAAAGATAGTTTTGCAGGGTACATCAGTCTGGGTTGGAGGCTGTTTTCCTTCAGGGCTTGAAACACGTCACTCCAAGCTCTTCTTGCCTTGAGGGTTTGCACTGAGAAGTCTGCTGTGATTCTGATGGGCTTTCCTTTGTACGTGATTTGTTTCTTTTCTCTAACTGCTTGTAGAACATTGCTCTTCTGTTGGGTTTCTGGAATATTAACAATTATATGCCTATGTGTAGATTTTTTTTTTGATCGAGGCTATTTGGAGTCCTATATGGCTCACTTATCTTATCTCTATGCCAAGTTCTTTTCCCCTGCTTGAGAAGTTTTCTGCCATTACTTCTGTGAAGTTTTTTTATGTCATCTGCACTCTCTCCTGATTCTTGACTCCAATCAGTCTTATGTTATTCTTCTTTGCATCATCTAGCATCTGCTGGATTGATTTCTCTTACAATTTTAAAGCAATTTTTCTTTTCCTGGTCATTAATTGCAATCTCATCTTCTGTATCTGAAATTCTGTCCTCACATTGGCTCATTCTGCTGCGTAGACTTTCAATGGAGTTTTTTTTTTTGGTACCAGGGATCGAACTCAGGTCCTTGCAATTGTGGGGCAGGTGGTAGCACCACTGAGCTGCATCCCCAGCCCTCAATGGAGTTTTTAATCTTCTAGAAATCTGTTTGCATCTGTTTTATGGATTCCATTTGTTTCCTATGTTGGGATTCCATCATGTTCCTCAGCTCCTCTATTTTTTCATCTGTGTCCATTCTAGATTTATTAATCATGACTTGCACTATGGGCACAATCTCTGCTGTTATCTGAGAAATTATTTCTGATTTCATTTTTTCCAGATCCTCTTTTGTTGCCAGTTCAGGGAGTCCAGGTTTTTAAGTATCAGAGTGTACCATCTCGTTTCCCTCTGGGGTTGCTGTAGGTGATCTGGAAGTCTGGTTTTGAGGCTTGTTTACACATTTTCTCATTTCCCCAGGGGGTGGGAGGATGCTGCTGGTGCCTGCTCAGCTCACATCCTCTGTGCTGGGAGTGGTGCTAAGGCAGCCCAGAATCCTCCTCCTCCGAGCTGGGAGAGGTGATACGCTGGCCCAGAAGCCTCCTCCTCTACTCTGGGAGCGGTGGCACGTCAACCCAGAAGCCTCCTCCTCTGTGTTGGGAGCAGTGGTATGTTGGCCTGGAAGCCTCCTTCTCTGCTCTGGGAATGGTGGCACATCAACCTGGAAGCCTCCTCCTCTGTGTGCTTAACATTTTTATGGCTACTCTAATTTAAATTTGTATGTGTGTGTGGTACTGAGGGTTGAAACCTTGCATCCCTGGCCCTTTTTGATTTTGAGACACAATCTTACTAAGTTGCTTAGTTGCCCAGGCTGTGCTCCAACTTGTGATCCTGCCTCAGTTTCCCTGAGTGCTGCATTACACGTATCTACCTCCATCCCCACTTTATCCTAACTGAAATTTGTTCCAATATCAAAAATGATGCATTCCCTTGAGCACTTACTACAGGGAAAACATTCCACTGTGTGCTTTTACTCACTTGATATGACACTTTTGTAACCAGTCACTTCTGATGCATAAAAGTTACTAACCTTTGCATGTGAACTTTGTAATGACCTTTTCCCAGAATTCTTTTGTTCCAGTAATTTGCAGCTGATTGTCTGCCAGTGTTGTTTTTTCATGATGCCCACCCACTTTCTGGTATTAGTTGATGTATATGCCCTGTCATACCAGCTGCCTTGTGACCAAAGGGACAGGACTCTACTATTCTCCTATTCCCTGACCCTGTCCTGGCAGCCCCACCCACCAACCAAGCACACTCATGAGAGCCCCAACTGGCACCTGCAAAGCACATTGGCTTTTGTTTTTAACACAGGGTCTCACTGTGTAGTTCAGGCTGGCCTTGAACTTACTATGTAGCCCAAGCTGACCTTGAACTCACAATGATCCTTCTGCCTCAGCCTCCCAAGTGCTGGGATTACAGGTGTGCACCACCATGCCCAGGCATACACTGGCTGTTAAGTGGCCCATCTCTCCTTGGTTTCAGGTCCTTACCACCATCAGAAGCCGCACATGGGCAGAAAAAAAATAATAAAAGGACCCTAAAGTGACCAAACAACCTAACATCTGACAGAATGATGGGGTGGTCACCACCCTTTCTCTACTCCAGGAATACTGAAGTGCCCCCCCACCCGGGACTCAAGGAACCACACCCTTCAAAGGTGTCTCCAAAGAAGAGGAGGCTGAAGGTGTGGGACCTGACTTTGCCTACATAATTCAAGGTGAAGTACCCACAGCTGTACTGCTGAAGGCACAGCACTTCCACCACTTTCCTCACCCCTCAGCCCGCGTCCCAAGCCATTCCTGCTTGAAGATGAGTAAAGTTAAGAAACATCCCTAGAGCCAGGGATTTAGCTCAGTGATTCCGGCGCTTGCCTCGAAAGCAAAAGGTCCTGAGTTCGATCCCCAGTACCAAAAAAAAAAAAAACACCCCTGCCTTCCAAAGGCTCCCACTGAGTGAGAAGACAGGACTAGCATGATCCTTACTGCTGTTTGTGCCCCAGTGCCTCTTCCACAGGTGGTGGTCCCTTCTGACCCCAGCCCTGGACCAACCATTCACTGCAGCTTCTGACCTAAACCCCTAGCTTTTATTTGTGGCAAAATACATGGAAAATTTACCATTTTATAGTGTGTCTTTCTGTGGCAGTAAGACCATTCACAAGGCCATCTAACCCATCACTGCTACCTAGTTTCAGAACTTTCCTATCACCCCGGAAGGAAGCCTGGACCCATTAAACAGCTGCTCCCCATTCCTCCTTTTCAGTCCCTGGCAACCATTAAGTCTGGATTTCCATATGCCAGACATTTCTTATGAATGGAATCATACCCTTTGTGGTCTTTTTGACTGGCTTCTTTCACTTAGCATGATGTTTGAGGTTTAGCTATGTTGTAGCAAAGTCAGTAGTTCACTCTTTTTCACAGCTGAGTAATATTTCATTGTATGGATGTGCCACATTTTGTTTATCTATTCACCTGTTGATGGATATTTGGGCTACTTCCACCATTTGGCTATCATGAAGTCAAGGACTTGACCTTTGATCAATTTCTAAACTTTAATTCTGCTTGGTTCAGGGTCTACTAGCAGCTAGAAAGCTCTAATAAGGCCACCAAACAGCTCCTTCAGTTGCTCCTGCCTGAGGCAGCCCAACTTGTTACTTCTGATCCTACATCAAGCTAACTCTCCACACCTGTCCTTATGCCACGCAGCACCCCCCCCATCCCACTATCCTGAACAGAAGCTGGCAGAAACGTGGCCAGCTTGGCTCAACCCCTCAGTACACTGTGGTGTTTGCATTTTTCATGTGGTTTTATTCTTTTTTGTTGCACACTTATAACAGACCCCCCACTGACTCATAGGCTTTACTTGGATCATCCCATTTAATCACCCAAACAACCCTACACGGCAGGATTATTATTACTCATTTCAGAGGAAGAAACCAAAAGAGATCAAGCTGAACTCAGGCTGCCAATTCAAAACCTTTTTCTCCCCACTGTCCTGCCCACCAAAACCTCACTCATACTTCAATTCTTGATGCCACAAATTTCTATTCTTACCAACCTAGTCCCTGTGTTGGGAAACAAAAGGCTACCCTGAGAACAATCCAAGGTTGCAAGTGTATACAAACTCATTTTCTTTAGTGAGAAATTAGAGATGCTGAGGGGTCACTCAATGTGACACTGCAAACATTACCTCCACCCCAGCTCACCTGATGGCATGAACACAGAGCTCCAGGGGTCCAGCTGCTGCCTGCAGAGTTCTATCTCTAGGCTGCGAGGTACAGCCAAGGTGCTCTTGGAAACCACCCTCAGCCCCAGTCTGGGGCCACTGGAGCACGAGGGCTGGGTAGGGGCCCAAATGGGTGAGCATCACAAGAAGACAGGGCTGGGGTAAGGGCCCAAGACCCCTGTGGGAAACTGGGGCAGCCCAAGACTTGGCTGGCTCCTCACTCCTGTACCCCAGCCCTGGGCCTAGCTTGCACTCCAAGGCAGCAGAGCACTTCAAACTGGGAAGACCACCAGAGGCGCCCTCCCTTTCCGTGGTCCTCAGCCCACTTCCTGGACAGGCCCGCAGCAAGGTGCAGTGGGTTTGGTTCCTGTGGGCTCTGAGTGCCAACCCTGCACGTCTCTTCCATGGGGTAACCTGAAACAGGCCACAAGTGGAAATATTTACTCCAGGGAAGTAGCACAAGCTATAAATCATCCCAGGTGTGAAATATATCCTACCAGGCATCTTGGCCCAGGCCTCTGCTAGGGCTTGTGGGTAGAGTCAATCATCAGATGTGGATGAGGAAGGAACTCCAGCAGGAGGAGAGGGTCAGCCCTGCTCCAGAGAAGGAGCAACCCAGATCTGCTGGCTCCAAACCAGTGCTCATACAATCAATCAAGTGACCTCCACAAAAGCCAGCCATTTGCAAGTCAAGGACTTCCCTCAAGTTGAGAGAGGATGAGGGGAGACAGGTGTTCCTTTTTTTAACCAAAGGCTGTTGAGGCCTTTGCAACCAAGAAGCTGGTGTGTGCCTGGGGAGCCTCAGGCACACTACCCTTTTGGAGTGAGGGTCTCTCTCTCCTTTTCTGGCCGTCTGGCCTATGACAGCTCGTCAGCCAGCTCAAGGAGCAGGCAAAGCACATTCCCTGAGTTGGCCCTTAAAGGGGATGAGTTCAGTTTGAGGTTATGTCTGTCAGCCTTCAGAACAAATCCATGGCTTATTAATTCTCTCTCTTCTGTTTGGCAGGCAAAAGTAAATAAGCTTTTCTCAGGCAGCTTCACAGAGGCCTTCCCTGCTCAAACACGGCAAGAGCAGACAGGTTTGGAGATGCTGCGCTCCCAGGCCCTACTTCTGGGCCCGCCTGGCCTCTAGCTCTCAGCCCACCAAAACAGGGCTACTCAAGGCGTATCTGCCCTGTTCCCCACCTTAGGGAGAAAGCATTGTATCTTCTCCATTCATATAAGGCGTTTTCGCTGGAAGTATGGAGTACATGGCTTATCTGTTGAGAAGGTTCTGTTGTACTTCTAGTCTCCTAATAGCTTTTACCATGAACAGCTGTAGAATTTAGGCCAATACTTTTTCTCCAACTAGTGACAGGACCATATGGCTTTTTCCTTTCCTCTGTTAAAATGATGACTTATGGGGGTGGATCTTCCAATGCTGAACCAACACTACCATCCCTATAATAAAACCACTTTCTACATCCTGCCAGATCTGACTTCTAATAGTTTATTTTCTTAAACAAATTTCTATCTACATTCATACTTTTTTCTTCTATGGTCTTTATCCAGTTTTAGGATTAGCACAATGTTGATTTCCTAAAATGAGGGGAGAAGTGTTCCTTCTTTTTTCTGCTTTAAATGTTTGATATAATTTATCAGTTAAAATGTATATGAGCCTGTTGTTGTCATATAGGTAGGTTTACAAGCTAGGAATATACTTTCTTTAATAGGTGCTATTCAAATTTTATATTTCCTCCAGAGTCAGTTTCATTAATTTGTCTTCCAAGGTACTTGTTGGAAGTTGTCAAATTTATTTCAAAAAAGATTTTTGTAATATGCTTTCTATATCCTTTTAAATTCTGTAAAATCTGTGGTAATGTCCTCTAAATTTTGACATTGTAATTTAAAAAATGTATAATTGATATTGTGTAATAGGAAGAAAAGGTCTAAAGGAGCAGGGGAAGTGGGAGGGGTAGGGGAAAGGAAAGAAGGGAAAAGAAAAAATATGAGAAAAGAAAAAAATGGAAACAAAGTCTTTGCAAATAGGGAAGGGTGGAGGGGGTGAAGGAAGGGCTAGGAATGGGGAAAACAAATAAGAACCAAGATACATCATGTAAAGGTACAGGATCCCAATGATGTATATAAATGTATTTTATACCTAAAATGTACCAACAAACTTAATGGGAAAAAAAAAAAGACAGGGCTACTTAGCCTCTCTCTAACAAGAGGGTGTGCAGGCCAGCACTGCAGTCCCCGGGACGATGTGCTTTCAGGGCTCCCAGAATAAGTCAAGGGTCTGGTCAGAGCTCCAAGGCCCAAACCTGACTGTCCAGCCCCCCTGTGAGGAAAGTACTTTGTAAGTGTTTAAATCATATTTGTAAAGAAAGAAAAAAGGAAATAAAGAGTCACAAAATTGAAAGGAGGCCCAGGGATTTAGCTCAGTGGTTCCAGCACCTGCCCTGCAAGCACAAGGTCCCGAGTTCAATTTCCGGTACCAAAAAACAAACAACAACAACAACATTGAAAGGAGTCAGAAAAGTTCATTAACCAACCAAGGACTGTCAAGGAAGACATTTCCAAAGAGGATGCTAGCGATGTTAGAAAGCACTGTGGGGACAGGGATTTAGCTCAGTGGTTCCGCCACCTGCCTCACAAGCACAAGGATCCAAGTTCGATCCCTGGTATCAAAAAAATTAAAAATAAAAAGCACTGCTCAAGAATCTCTTATCTGGGGAGTGGGGGTATAACTTACTGGAAGAGTGCCTGCCTAGTCTTAGGTTTGATTCCTAGCCCTGCAAAAAAAAAAAAAGAGAGAGAGGTGGGGGGGAGATCTTTTGTCTAGTAGAGCTAGGAGCCTTGGATGCTTTATACCAGCTGTGTGTGGCCTATGTATTATCTCAGGGGATTTTTCCCTCTTGCTTCCCCCTTCCCCTCATCTGCCCGTTTCTGCTTAGGAAAGGAAAAAGCCAAACCATATTTCAAGAAATCCAAAATTAGGTTGCAAAGTGTAGAAAAAAAGGAAAGGGGACAAAGAAAGATCATTAAGTCCTAAATGTCTGTCCTAAATGTCACAGTGTAACCCATTAATCTGCACAATTAAAATGCATTCGTAATTATAATTTAAAAGGAAAAAGATCTGTCCTGCCCTCAGGTGAGCTGTGTACACAGAAGCACCCATGACATGAAGCCAAGGGCCTGTGCAGCTGAGTGCCCTCAAGTATACCACTGGCTAAACAACTATCACCATTGTGGTCTCAAGAACAGAGATTGCACTTAAGTATCTTCTAGCTTCCAAACTGCCCCCATTTCATTTTTATTGATTATGGTGCTGGGGAATGAACTCAGGGCCACGCACGCTCAGCATGCATCCAACCACTGAGCTGCACTGTTGGCCCCTCCACTAGTTTTTAATTTAAAAAAACCAAAAACTTAGAAAAAATGTCTACCCTTGTTCTCAGTGTACAGGAGGGGACAGATTCCCGCCTCCCCCCCGCGAGATTAGGACTCATTATGTTGCCCAGGCTGGACTTGAACTCTTGGACTCAAGTGACTCTGCCTCAGCCTCCTGAGTAACCGGAAAAAATAATTTTTTAACTAGGAAAAAAAATTATCTATTGTTCCCAGAGCTGAACTACCCTGGGATGCTGCTATAACCTGTACTATGGCAGAGGGCTTTCTCCCTCCACACCTAAGCTCTGGCATCCAGCTCCCAGGCACCCTGTGATGTGGTTTCCTTCAAACCCTTCCCATTGCAGTTGCTCAACCAAAGCAACAGAAGCCTCGGCCAACAATCCAAGGCCTGGCTATCTTTGGCTTTCCCCAGGGTGGCCTCTGGCACTCCTCGAAGTGCATTTCTGTCCTTCCTCTTGCAGGCTGTCTGCTGGCTATGCACGCACAAGCTCAAATGTGTTTTCTGTCAAGTGCCCACGGTACCGCCAATTCTCCCCCAAATCCAGAGACTTTGTTCCAAAGTTCAGGCAACCACACGGATTTGCTGCTCTCCCCCACCTCTCCACAGTCCCATCTGGAGAGAGGAAGGACCCCCAGGGCAGGCACGCACGTCACTGTCACTCTGCCTACTCCAAGTACCAGTACACAGAAGCCACGTATCCCCACGACCAGGACCTCAGTGTGGGCCTGGACTGCTCTCAGCAGGGCACCCCACATTGCCGGGCTCTGTGCCCCCTGCATACTCAAAGCCAGGGCTGGGAAGCCTTTCAAACTGCACCAGGGAACCTGTGGATCCTTTCTCAGTATTTTTCAGTGTTAAAATAAAACACAGATGTCCTGACTTGCGACAGTTTGAAATACAGAATTTTGACTTTACCATGGTGTGGAAGCAAGATATAGCCAATAGAAACTATAAATTTTGAATTTGGATCTTTTCCTGATCCTCTCTCCTGATGTTGGGCAGCATCAGGGAGGGGCAGCTCCATTAGCCCCATAATCTTGAGGGGAAAAAAAACAATACTCTTCGGTGCACTGTATGGCTGAATGAGGACACTCTAGGGTGAGGTGTTCTCAATGTGTTTTGTACCCAGGATATTTGCAGGATATAACCCCAACCTAAATCGAGGAGCACCTGTCAAGAGGAAGCTGGGGCAGGTAAGGCAGGAGGATTGCAAGTTTGGGCTGAGACTCAAAATAAAAAATAAAAAGGGCCAGAAATTATAGCTCAGTCTTGGCTCAAACTTGCGATCCTCCTGACTCAGTCTCCCAGCATGCTGGGATGACATGTGCTTCTTTTTAAATGACTGTAAATCAGGATCTAGCAATAGGTCTAGTAACTCCTGTAATTCTGAAGCAATCATGAGCATAAATATTTCATGATATCTGTACCAACAGTAATGTGGTATGAACACAGCTGTGGTTGCTACTGGTGGCCACATCACAAGGTTGTGGTTGCTGGCCCACGTTTGTCTGGAGGAAATGTTACATCTTCAGTTTGAAGCCCAAGAAAGTGAAGGTGGACCAGGAATTTAGCTCAGTGGTGTCACTGCCTGCCTCGAAAGCACAAGGTCCTGAGTTCGATCCCCGGTACAAAAAAAAAGAAAGTGAAGGTGGGATTCTCCTCCTGGTCCACCCCATGGGCCCTCAAATTCCCATGCCCAAGTGTGGAACCTGTGCCCAGGAAGTCTCAGTCCCAGCCCTGCCCCTTCCTCCTCAGTGGCTCCAGGAAGGAGGGCCCGGATGCTGGTAGCCAGCAGGCAGCATTCTAACCTCAGCAGCAATTACCAGGAGCTCCAACTCGGGCTCTTTGGCTCTGTTAAAACATCTTTTACCTTATTCTCAGAAGCAAAATCACCCAAAAGTACCCTATGGCTCCCTCCTCTTTAGTGCAGGGAGTATAGGGTACCACTTACACAGAGCCCTGGGGGTTACAGGGAGTCTGGACCTTCTAATCCGCCTTCCCATTCCACACTGAGCAAAAGTGACACACAAGAAACTCAGGAGACAGCTTACCTTCCGGCTCCTCCACGCTGCTAGCTGCAGTGGTTGGTGGTGCTACAGGGATCTCTTTGTGAGGTTCAGGACAGGTAGGAGGAAAAACGGTGAGAAGACATTATTTTTGACCTTCGAAAGAGAATGACTCAGCAGACTCCTCCCGGTCTTTCTGGGGCCCTCCCTTCTTTGCCCACTTCACAGCTCAAAAAAAGAGAGATGAGGAGAAAGCTGGCAGCAGGGTCCCGGAGTCCTGGGCATGTTGTCCTATTCTCCTGTCCCTTCTCCTGGAAGGGATGTCATGGCTCCTGGTGACATGGAGGGCCAACTCTGCACTGGGCCTGGCCTTTGTGTCCTCTTCCCTTCTACTCTGTCATCATCAACTCGGCTCTGTGCCTGCATGGTGCAGACAGTCTTCCTCAGGCTCTGTGCTCCAAAGGCTACCTTGACCCTGCCCATCTGTGACCTCAACTCAGGAATGGGTAAGGACCTTGCAGCAGGGATGGTGTGCAAGGGGCCAGAACCTGGCCCTGGAAAGGTTTGTCACAGCGGCACAGATGTGTCTGCAGCCCAGCCCTGCTTCACACAGGCTCCTGGCCCACAGGCACAATGGGACGAGACCACTGGAGATCAAAGGGCCTATAAAAGCACATACTTCTGATTATTCTTTTTCTACCTGGAATAGCAATTGGTTCCTATTATTTCCTGGACCTGACCCTGTATTCCCCAAAGGTGAAGAGGTTTCACAGGTCACTGCTGTTTATCAATCCAGCTCCTGGGCATCAAAGCTGGGCTTTTCTGGACAAGGCCACACCATGGGTCAGAAGTCTCTTCAGGAAAGGAACTCACTTCTCCAGGTAGTGACCTCCAATCTCACTACAGTAGCCATCATCTGACTCTTTGGGGTAAGAATTCCCTCTAATCCCCAGTTTCAGGTGCACTAGGATGAAGAGGCTTGATGGCTGGAGAAGAAATACGCAGGCTGAGCGCAAATGTGAGAGCCCCTCAGAAAGCAGGCTTTGTGCCTATAGAAAAGCGATGGAGGACACAGTCCTCAATGCAGAACTACATCTTGCTCTCAGATGATTTTGTTAGCAACAACCCATGGGTGCCACGGCACAGGAGCCCATTGGGAAGCTGGGGACCCTGTACCAGGCTCGTTCTTAGCCCTAAAAAGTCACATGGCCCCACCAGAAACACTCTGCAGGCCACATTTGCATGGCTTGGTCTGGTCCTCCAAGTCCACAAACAGGGCTGGGGCCAATGGCTAGGGAGCCCCACTGGCTACCCAGCCTCAGGACTACAGACAGGGTCCAAGGCTCTCCAACCTGCGACAGAACAGGGCTCCCAGCCAACACTCGTGGACCTTGCAGAGCAGGGTCCAGAATCTTGAGACTGGTGGGTGGGATGCTTACAGCCATCACCCCACCCTACGTGGGAGGAAGGGGGGAAAGTACAGACCATGGGGGAAGGCAAGAGTTCCCATCTCCCAGGGGTTCCATTTCTGATTCTGAAATGTCAGCTCTGGTTTTAAACTTGGTTTTTTTCCACTTGGGGGTTGGAAGTGTTGGTTCCAGCCATTTCTGAGAAACTGACAGCTCTTAACACCTTTAAAAGAAACACCTAGCAGCTGGGCTTGGTGGTGCATGCCTGTAATCCTAGCACTCAAGAGCCTGAGGCAGGAGGATTGCCATGCGTTTGAGGCCAGCCTGAGCTACACAGTGAGACCCCATCTCAATAAGCCAAAAAAGAATAAAAAGATAAAGAAAAAGAAAGACCTAGGGCTGGAAGTGTGGTTCTCTGCTACAACACCCACCCAGCATGCACAAGGCCCTGGGGTCCTTCTCAGCACCAGGAAAAAAAAGGACAGACTTCACTTCCTCCCGATGTTTTTATAACCCCAGATTTTCTCCCGGCTTTCTAAAAATATTCATTTTGCAACTTTCTGAATGGACAGAGGAAAGGATTTTTACAAATTCTACAACTGGCATTGCAAAAATTCTTCCTTCTTTCCTTCCTTTCAGAACTGGGGATTGAACCCAGGGTCTTCACATGGATATATAATCCCAGGCCTTTCTTTTTCTTTCTTTTCTTTTTTCTTTTCAAATTTTGAGACAAGTTCTTATTAAGTCACTAGCCTGGTTCAAGCCCAGGCTAGGCTTGAACGTGTGATCCTATTGCCTCAATATCCCGGAGTGCTGGAATTACAAGTGCATACCACTGTGCCTGGCTGGGTTTTTTTTCTTTTAAGGTGATGCTAAGATGGAACCCAGGGCCTTGTGCAGGCCAGGCTAGGCATGCACTCCACCACTGAGCCACCCATTTCAACCTGCTCTGCCCTGGGTGGACATCAAGCTCCATTTCCCAAGGCTCAGACTTTGGTAATTTGCTGTCAGGACCAGTGTGGTTATCAGCTGGAGATGTTCCTTGATTCAGAAACCAGTCAGAGTTGCTGCTGGGACTAACACAGCCAACCTGTTGAGGAAGTGCAGGCCCTTCCTCCAGGACAGGTGAGATGTGCAATGTCTAAGGCTCCCACCTGCCAGGGGAAGGGATGTCTGCAGGGCCTGAAACACTCAAGCACTCGAACTGCTGCTGGGGTGAGAGACTCCCCACCTCCACACTGTGGCCTCTGGCACTGGCCTCATGACTCTCCAGTTGTTCCAAGTACCTCGTAATGTTAACAGTCACAGGAGCCCACCCAGAACTAAGAGAGAGAATCTCTGAAGTACGGGTTGCCTGACTTCCCCCCAAAAGGGCCAAGTAGTAAATATTTCAAGGCTCTGTGGGCCACGAAGTCTCTGCTACAACACTGGATTCTGCTGTTAATAACACAAAAGCAGTCATAGAAAGACCGCAAATGCGGGGGGGGGGGGTGCAGCTCTATTCCAATAAAACTTTATTTATGGGCACTAAGCTTTGTATTTCACATAATTTTTTATGTGTCATGAAATACTAGTCTTCCTTTGATTTCTGTTTCAACCATTCAAAAAGGTACAAACTACTGAGCCATACAAAAGCAGGCAGCTGCTAATTTCCTCGGCCACATCTGCCAACCTTGCTCTCTAGAGAACCAAACTTCGTTCCTGGGATCTTGCCTTGTTTTCTGGGATTGACTCCTCCTCCTCCTGCCCTCCTTTCTTGGGTTGGTCAGCACTACACGAGGAACCAACAAGGCTAAGGACCAAGGCTGAGCCAACTTGCAATGAGCCTGGGCTTTCTAACCAGGGCTAATTCTCTGCTTGTAACACCAGCGCAAGCCCACCAGATGTAAAATACCGACACCCTTCTGAGTCAAGGCCTCTGTGTGACCCTGCCCTCCTGCTTAGCTTCTCTCCATGTTCTGGTAGCTCTGATCTGACAGGTCTCCAGAGGCCCTAGGGCAGTGATGGTAAACCTTTTAGAGCTTTCAATGATTCAAACACCCTGCCACGGCACATGTGCCGTAGGATCGCCACCACCGCCCTAGGGTAATATCACCCTTCACAAGGGCCAGTGGTGCTGTGCACAGGAGCCTGGCCCAGCTTTTCTCAAAGGCCTTGGGCTTTCAGTTCTTTCTGTTCTCAATGCATCAGCGCAGGGAAGATTGGGATTCCTGCAGCCACAGCAGCCCACCCCAGATCTGGGGGTCAAGGCAGAATGTGAGAATAGGACCTGTGCCGAGGAAAAGGGCTTGCCTTCCCCCTGGAGGCAGAGATCCAGTATTTGTCAGGACAAAGGGCCACATACAGGCTGCTCTGCTGAGCCTCCAGCTGCTCCTGCAGGATGCTTCCCCCCAGCCCCAAGCTTGGGCTCTCCCATGGGGTCTCACTGAGCACCAAGCATTAAGCAATAATGACTCCACATCAGTAACCAGCCATCCCACAGGGCTCCTTCTGCCCAATCCCAATGCTGAGAACGTGGGTCCCACACATACTGATGCAGGGCGCGATGGGTGAGCGACTCTGCTGGTAGCCCTTGGCGCAGCGGTTGCAGGTGATGCCTGTCACTCCATCCTTGCAGGGACACTGGCCGGTGGTCTGGTTGCAGGTCTTGCCAGCAGCACCAACAGGGTGGCAATCACAGGCTGTGAAGAACACAACAGGAGGGTCAGAGAGGCTGGATGGGGTCCCTGTCCACTCAGGGGTGTCCCAGGAACCCCACCATGGGAGGTAGGCCTGGCCAAGCTCACACATGGACCAGAAGCTCTGAGGCTGGCCACCTGTATACCTGGGGATGAGAAGTAAAAATCAAAATGGATCTACTTAAAAGGGTTGTTTTGGCAGGAGGAAAAGTAAGCTGAGGAGCCCTATAACAGAGCAAGAGGAAGGCCAATGATCAAACATGTTTTCAAAGGTCTTGGGGTACAGCACAGTGGTACTGTGATTAGTATGCATGAGGCTGGGTTAAATCTCCAGAACTACCCATCCCTTCACCAACAGACAGAAAGACACAGCCTACTGCCGCAGTCCTTGTTATATATGAGTGGAGGAGTTAGAAATTGAGGTGCACTGGCCCTTAAGAAGTTGATGCATTTTCACTCTCTGCCCTCAGCCCACTCTAGGGCCCTAGTTTTCTCTACAGACCCTCTGAGTGGAGGAGTGGGGTCTGGGGCCTGCTGGAGCCCCAGGGTCTACAGATCAGAGAAAGGCATGGGGAGGGAAACTCCTAGGGCTGCTGCCCCCGCCTGCCTGGAAGCTTGATGTCCAAGGTTCAGGCTTTTGAATCGCAAAACCCATACACTACAGCTCTAGAAAGGGCCACAGTGATAATTTAGTTAAAACTCTGATTAAATGTGCCAACAAAAGCTAAAGAAGTAAAGGAACCACCTGGGGCCTCACAGGAAGGCAGTGTCCAGGCCTGGAGATGAAGTGGGGCCCCTGATTCTCAGGCCAGAGGCCATGGCACCCAAGAGCAGAGCCCACGCCACTCCTACTGACTTTGAAAGGGGTGACAGTCAGGTAGACCACCCTGTCCCACTGCATCCTGGGGCCCCCTCGCTGTGGTCTAAGGGTCTATTTCTAGTAATGAGGCAGCCAGAGCACTTTGGGAGATGTCTCCACCCACACCGTAATGCACTGGGCAAGAACAGCTATCCCAGCACACAGGGGACACCAGGAGGCTCTGCTGAATCCTGCCCATCTGAACTAAGGCAGTGGAGCAGTGGGTGCCAAGGAGACTGGAAAGGAGGCAAATGTTTTGCCTGTCCCCTTTCCCCAGGGAAGCCCAGAGAGGGTAGGGGTGGCCTACAGCAGGCATCCTGCAGCCATTTCTTTTTCTTTTTTTTTATATCTTTAAAATTAATTGTATTGGTACATTTAAAGTATACAGTATAATGACATTCATCATTGGAAATCTGTACCTTTACATAATGCATCTTGGTTCTTATTTTTTCCCCTTTCCCCTCCCCTCCCTTCAACCCTTCCACCCCTCCCTATCTTGCACCCATTTCAATCAGTGCCACCCATTGCTATGTGTTTCTGTCCCCAAAGGGGACAAAAATATCCAGGAAAATAAGTGAGAACAGAATCCTAAAAGAGCCAAAGCGTAACTTCCCCAGCGAGCCCTGCTCAGCATGAGGGTCAGAGTGTGCAGATGAAATTGGGGCCTCTCCCAGCGGCCAAGGTCCAGGAGGAGAATTAAGAGGAGGAGGAAGAGAAGGACAAAGCAAAAAGGAGAAGAATGCTAGGAGCTGTTTGTTGCAGTTGTGTCTGGAGACAAAAAAGCCTCTGGGAGCACTAGAGAGAGGGTCCTGGCTGAGGTGCCCCTGTGGGCACAAAGTAGGGCAGGGCCTGGCAGACCACCTGCCAGCTGGTTCCCACACTGCAGGACCTAGGAAGAGTGACAGGACTCCTCCAATCTTGCCCTTTGTAGTTAAGAGTGATGCCTTTTGTTAGAATACTGTCTTCCTAAATCTACCCTAAATTCAATCTGTACCCTATAGTTTGCTTTAGAACTCAGTAATAAAAGACTTGACTTTGATGATCCATGGGGCCAGCTAAGATGATGGTGGCAAGGAAGGGAACGCTGGAGGGTCCTTTGGACTTTCCCTATGGCCCCTTACATCCACCCCATTATGGGCAAATCTCTAAGTTGGCTGTGTGAATGCAGAGGCCCACAGCCCAGCATCCCACAGTCCCTAAACCTCTGACATGGGCTAGGGCACCAGGCGGATGGGGACTCCAGGGGCTGGACCAGTTGACCTCCCTTGGCCTGCTCCACAAAGCTGCTGGTAAACCTAAAAGTTATGCCAAGACCTTCTCCCCTGGATGCTGATGGAACATAGCTGTGTGCCAGTAACATCTAGATCCTCGGACTTGGCTGGGGGAGGTCACAAAAGGTTGCTCGGTCACTGAAGTTTCTGAGCCAAGTCACACAAGGACACTACTGTCAGTCCAGGTCATCTTTTCCTTGGCAGGAGCTGGCCCAGTGTGGACTCTGGATGAAAGCTGGACAGGAACATGCATTGTCCTCCCTGTAACCCTGCACAGCTGGGCTCTGCTGCCCAGGCTGGCACACTGCTGGGAGGGTCCAGGCACCAGCTGAGGTCTGCTGGAGCCTAAGGCGTCCTTGGTGATGGCAGGCAGTTCTGCATCTGCTTTGTGCAGCCTACACTTCCTAACGGTCCATCCTTTGATTGATCAGGAACTTATGCTTACTGCTGGCTTTCCAAATCTTTCTCCCAAGATTGTGCAAAGACTTGGACCCATTCATCTCATCTAACTGGGGCAGTAGGATGGTTTATACTTATACATCAGCAAATTGTTGTTCTAGGAAGTGAAGGCATTGGGGTTCTGAAGGCTTCTCCAAGGCAATGTGACTATCACCAGGTGTCAACCTGCCTGTGGCAGAGCATCCCTTCACCGATACTATGACCATCCAGACCCCTGCTGACCTTCTCACCCCATGCACACTCCTATGTGTCATCTCCTGGAATTCCACAACAGCTCTGTGGAACTGCTGTGACTGTAGGAACTGGGGAGAACACAGGGTGGCAAGGAAGTCGCAGGAGAAACAAGGTGGCGCAGAGAGGGAAAGGTCCCGGATCTCTGAGCGGACCACCCAAGTCCCTCACCATCTCTGAGTGGCCCTCTTTGTACTTCTTGTCTCTCATGGACAAATTTGTTATCTTTTTCAATGAACATCAGGTAGGTTTTCAGTTACTTGCACCCTAATCCAATCCTAACCAAGACCAGCACCGCACTCACTCTCAATTCTCAGCCAAATGACCCCAAACCAAGAGCTTTTCCCAAAACCTGGGAAGAAGGACAGATGGCCCAAATCACAGCCTCTGTGCAAAGGACGAGTTTCAAGGTATGGAAAGAGCTGACTGATGACAACACCAGCAAGGTGGGTGCCTCTGCAGCTGGGGAAAGAGAACCTGAGATCAGTGTCAAAGAAGGAGAGCCTTAAGGCCTGGCATCCCAAAGGAGGCTCAGGGCCTGGTTTAGGAAAAAAGGCAAAGGGTCTTGTTTGCTTCCTAACCAGAAGTGTACAGACACAGACTCACATATACACCCAGAAACACACACAGATTCCTCTTCTCTCTCTTTTTCACACAGACTCAGACACAAAATACAGATTGCTACAGTCTCACACACAGACATACTCGGACCCACAAAGACAGACGCGGACAGACATGCAGACAGATTCACATGGAACCACGATGGGCAGCAGGCAGGGGTGGAGTGAGATGGGGAGAAGGTGGACGTGAGGCAAACAGAAAGCTTTTCTTTTGGAGATGGTTCTGAGGAGGGTGATGAAAAGAGAGCCTCCCTAATTCTTCTGAGACTGTGGTCTGGGTCCGAACATCCTCCACCACAGGAAGCCCGCCTGGTGCCTCCCATTTCCCTGGAAGTCGGCCACTTCTTTCAGAAGAAAGGTCACCCTATTTGCACGGGGCAGGCAGCACCTGGTCACAGGAAACAATCTACCGGAGATTTTTTTCCATAAAGAGAAAGGTGAGACCAGAAGGAAGTCCAGGCCCTGAGAACACAGCAGGATTGGGTTTCCCACGAAAGCTGCACGCTGCACAGACTCCTGGTGAGGCCAAGAACCCAGGCTGTCCCTGCACTGGGCCATCAGACAGGGACAGACAGCTCTGGGGACCCAAATGGTTTCAGGTGCATGACAGGAGAACCAGGCCTGGCCCTGCCCTGCCCACAACCTTAAGTTAATGCCTTCATCTCTCTCTCGACACCATGTGGCTCATTTGTAAACATGGAGGTCTATGCTCCCACAGGGGTCAAATAAGGCTTCATGTCCACCTTAGCTCCAAGGGAACCACAGGAGGAGCCAGCACCCTTGGACCCTAATCCCTAGTGCTATTGTTCACAGTGTCCTGGCCTGGGGCAGGGAGGCACCCTTCCCTATCCACCTCCCTAGGGTCTGCCTACACTGTGCTAGAGCTTCTTGCTGATAAGACTCAATTTGTCCATGAACAGGAGGCTATCCAGGGACTGGCAGGAGCCCTGGGAAAGTTGGCCCAGAATGCAGCCAGTTCTGCTCCCTGGCTTCCCATACCTGAGCAGCACAAGGCCTTTGTTTCTCCCTCTAATACTCTAGTCCTGGATCCCTGAAGGCCTGCAACCTCCATCAGCTGGACCCACAGGCCCAAGACTGCCCCAGCCCCCTGTAGTTCACATTGAGGCTTTCTGCAAGTCCATCCTCAGCTCCCATTAGAGCTCTGGCCACTTTTCCTGAGGACTCTGGCTCCAGGAGCCCTGGGGATCAGGTGGGCCCCTCAAATGACAGCAATCCAGGCCTCTGCTTGTGCAGGAGGTAAAGCCAGTGGGCGTCATCCCCTCTGGAGCCAGAAAGACAGAAGGACTACAGCACCAACCCTCAGTTCAGACACCAGCCCAGCTACCACCCAGGCCTCCAGTTAGTGTTGAAAACAGCTTCTGGCCGGCCTTGTGTTGGGGGCTGAATCACAGGCCTCCCACTCCTAGAATGCTTTTGGGGACGGTCTAGCCCCAAGGGCCTATAAGTGGGACAGACTTGGACATAGGGTCTTTAAAGAGGTGATTTAGGTAAAACAGATCACTGGTGTGGGCCCTAATTCAACATGACTGGAGTCCTAAAGAGGAGATTAGGACAGTTAGAGAAGCCTGCATGGGGACACAGGAAGAAGATCGCCTTCTACAAGCCCAGGAGAGAGGCCTGGAGCAAGCATATCCTTTCCTCACAGCTCACACCTTGGCCTTGGACTTCCAGCCTCCAGAACTGGAGAAGAATAAATACCTGTGGTTCGAGTCACCTGTTATACACACTGTGTTCTGGCAGCCTCAGCTAAGACATCTGTGTGAAGCCTCAGGCAAGCAGCTTCTCCCTTCAGCCCTTCCCAGGCCACCCCTCCCCTCCACAGGAGACTGCCCTGCCACTCACCCCCTCAGCCCCAGCTCCCCTGGGGAAGTCACCACATTGGCTAGGGGAGGGGAACCTGCTCTGCAGCAAGTCACTGAGGGTTCCAAGGCCCCAGCAAGCTGCTGGAGCAGCTGTCAGGGCACATGTGATCTCTAGAGTCCCTTCCAGCTCTGATACCAGCTCACAGACTACATACGAGGGCTACTTCCAAAAGGTCAGGTGGCAGAGGCCTGGGACGGGGAGTACTGCTGAGTCCCAGGACCTTCTGCAGGCCACAGTGTGCACAGATACGTGAGGCCTGCAGTAAGAGCTTCTGTCAGGGGCGTGGCCCCATGAGCAGCCCCATCTTTGCCCGCCCCGACTGCAAGGGGCATCCTATGCTCCAGTCCTGGAAAAAGAAAGTGCTCAAACAGCAGGTGCTAGAGGCACCCTTACCAACCAAAGTCCTGAAGGAAATGACTCTCAAGGCCTCCAAGGTGTAGAGGAATGTCAGGCAGAGAAGTCACCTGGTCCCCCATCCTGGGACACTGCTCTATCAGTGAATGTGGGGCCCTCACCAGGCTGCCCCAGGATGGCTGATCACAGAGCCAGTCAGGAGAACACACGGGCCTCCAAGGCCTGCAGCTCATGCCCAAGGGCTCCATCTGCCCATGGCCTGCGCAGGTTAAGGGGACATATTCTTCTCTGCTTGGAGTAAGCACAAGCTCTACACTGAATGCCATCCACAAAGAAGACAGGGTGTACAGTGGCCCTGCCAGGAGGGCCAGCAGATCTCTGGCTGATTCAGAGAACAGAGAGGAAGGAGATTAGGGCTAGCTCAGTGCAGGGGGGCGGGATCCATGGAGACAGAGAGGGCCAAGTGTCTTCCGAGAATACAGGAGCCAAAGGCTCCCCAAGTCCCCATATCTTCTGCATCCATGTCAGGCCTCTTGGGGAAAGCCTGATGGGGATCCTCCACCACCAGAAGTGGCACAGGGGAGAGGACACAGGTCAGACACAAAGGGTATTCAGGCTCCTGTTCTTTCACTCCCCAAAAGAGAGTGTGAAGGGTGGACAATCAAGAGAGAGGTACATAAGCCAGCCCGGTTGCCAGGGCACCTGGAACCAAGGGACCTAATGTCAGATCCAGGTAACACATAAGACAAGCAGCACAATGTGGTGGAAGGCTCAGAAGGGCCAGGGAAGGGGCAGTGGATCCTGACCTGGGAAAAGGCCCTCTAAGTGAGTTCACAGCTGTGAGGAATGGAAATAAGGAGGCCCAAAGACAGTATCAGAAAGCCTATATTTGCCTGTTTTCTTTGCTGTAACAAAATGCCCAAGGCTAGGAACTTTATAAAGAAAAGAGGTTTATTTAGCTCACAGTTTTGGAGGCTGAAAATCTAAGACTGGGCAGCCACATCAGTCTGGCCTCTGATGAAGTTCCCATTGGCTGTATCACAAGATAATGGAGAAGCAGAAAGGGTAACAAGTGCATGGAGAAGAGGTCACATGACCACATAAGAAACCAGAAAGACTCAAGGGCTAGGCTCACCCTTTGTGTTTCCATGTTTTGGTGCTAGGGATTGAATCCAAGGCTAAGCTACACCCCCAGCCACATTCTCACAGGAACCGTGACCTCCTGAGAACTACATGAATTCTTCCCTAGGATGATGCCCTGCCCTAATCATCCTGTACTAGGCCCACCTCTGAAAGGTTCCAGCACCTTCCAACATTTCCACTCTGGGGACCAAGCTTTCAGGACACGAACCTGGTAGGGACAAATTCATACCATGTCTAAACCACAGCACAGCCTGAGGGAAGGAGTTTCTTATTACTGTTACATTTATTTAATTTGCTGCTTTTGGGTATACACCTCTATGCATTTTATCAGACACATAAATTTTTGTAACTATCACAACAATCAGGATTCAGGACAGCCCAGCCCTCCCAGGAGTTCCCTTCTGTTCCTCCTTTGTAGCCAGCCCCCACCCCTATTCCTGGCCACCACTGACCTGTCGGTCCTCTGTCCCTCTTGGGTCACCTCTTGCAGACTGTCTTCTTCAGGGATTGTACAGTACTTACGATGTTTCTATATACAAACGGATTTACCAAGTTTCCATATACAAATGGGATTGAATCTATAGAGATTGATCTTTGTCATTTAGCCAAACATATTTAAGCTTCATCCATGGTGTGGTGTGAATCAATAGTCCTTTCATTTTCATTTCTAAGTAGTATTCCTTGGTGTGAATGCACCCTTTTCTTTATGCATTCAACCACTGAAGCACAGTTAGACGGTTTCCAATTTTGGGCAATTAGAAATAATGTTGTTGAAACATCCCTGTACCAGTGTTTATATGAACACAGGTTTTCATTTCTCTTGGGTAAATATCTAGGAGTGGGATTGCTGGGCACTATTACAGAGCTGCGTTTAACTGTGTAAGATATTGCCAAGCTGTTTGTTCCAGAGCGGCTGTGCCATTTAGAAACTTCCACCAGCAGTGTATGAGAGTTCCAGTTGTTCTTTGTCCCTGCCAAACACTTGCAATTGTTCGTATGCGTTATTTTCAATGAGTGGCATCTCACTGTGGTTTTAATTTGCATTTCCCTGGTGACTACTGATGGTTTATGCATTTATTTGCCATCTGTCCATTTTTGTAGAAGTGTCTAATCAAGTATTTTGTCCACTTTTAATTGGGCTGTTTACTTTCTTGTTGAGTTTTGAGAGTTCTTTACATATTCTAGATTCACATCCTTTGTCAGATACGGGATGCACACATATTTTCTCTGTATCTATGGCTTGTCTTATAGGAGGATCTTCTTTTTTTTTTTTTTAATTTTTTTTTTTTTGGTACCAGGGATTGAACTCGTGGAGGATCTTCTTAAAAGAAAAGTCAGACGTATTGGCCAGGTCACCCTTCTCCTTAAAGTCTTTCTTTTTTTTTTTTTTTTTTGGTACCGAGGATTGAACTCGGGTCCTTGCACTTTCAGTGGTCTCCTTGCTCTTAGAGGGGGCTCTACCTCTTCCCTACACTCCAATGAGCCACCCTGCCCTGCACTCCTTTTGCAGAATATCTTAAGGGCTTTAAGGGGCAGGGCCTAGTGCAAGATGATAATGTCAGGGGCATCCATGCCTCCCTTCTGACCAAGGCCCACCAAGCCCTCTCCCGTCTCCAGACTGAGACTGTCTGGCACTTGCTTTTGCCTCCTTCTCCCACCCTAGATCTCCCCTATCCTGTCCTCGGAGGCACCCCCCCCCCATCAGCTTGTAAATAGCTTCCCCCAGCTACTTTCCTTTTCTACTGTTTATTTCCTCCATAGCATTCCCTACATTCTATAATTATCTTTTTGCTTCTTTATTATTGACAACTTCCCACCAGGAAGCAAGCTCCAAGGGACTGAGTCAGTCTTGGTCACCATGGCCACTCTAGTGCCAGACACATAGTAGGTACTCCAAAAACACAAAGAATCAATGAATAATCTCATTATTGAGCGGAACATAACTCAGGGCCAACTGGCTGCCTTCTCCGAGTGAAAGCCTCTTTCCCTTCCCCTGTGCATCTGGAGGAAAGAGTGAGGAGGCACGCGGGAATGATAATCCCCTCACATCCTAGGTCGTCAGCAACCTCAACAAGGCAGCACTCTCCACTCTGAAATTCTCCATGCTCACAAGGGAGCGAGGACTGCTGAGATCCAGAGATAATCCTCAGTCTTCACTTCAGCTGTCCATGTCAACCTCCTCCCCAGCCCAGCTTTCCCTCCCCCAGCAGTTGCTAACAAGGCACAAAAGCATAAATGTTTCCAGTTGCATGGCTTCACCTTTTCCCTGCCACTATCAGATCAAGGTGCAGACAGCAGGAAGTGCAAAGGGAGGGGAGCCCCATAATCCCAAACTGGTTATTTGACCCTCCATGATCTAGTTAACTACAGTTTTCTTGCACCTGTTCTACAGCTGAGGGGGGAAGCACAGGTCCCGAGAATGGTCCCCAGAGTGTGCGAGCATGTGTGTGTGTG